>NW_010580600.1:69954-127789 GCF_000705375.1 Tinamus guttatus
GGGGCTCGCGGTGTCCTGGGCGGCAGCGCACGCGTGGCGCGGGAGTGAGGGCTGAAGCCCTTGCCTGATGAAGGGCTCAAAACCTGTCTTAAGTGTGGTGTGTCGGAAGAAATCATGTTGTTCTTGAATATCTTTGCTTTCTTAGCCTCCCTCGGTACTTTTTTTTTTTGTGTCTTCTCCCTGTTTGTTGTGCTGCAATAAGACTTTTTGCCTAGTCTGGAGCCCAAATACTGGCCCTTTTTGAGGAGAGTTTGCTGTACAAAGGTTAAGGAAAGAGGTAGAAGTGCAGTGAAGTAACTTCCCCTGTTGCAGCTCGGACCTCTTCCCTTCCCCCTCATCCCTTTGCTCCTTCCCACAGCTGGCCCTGATCGAACACATCTGGCTTCTTCTTTAAAGCTCATTCTGGCACTGGCTTTCCTAACTCGCTGTAATTCGGTCTAACCTTCCTTTGCAAAGCGGCAGTGGTGGGAAGGCAGGTGTGTTTTCATTGCTGTTATTGTCTTTAAAGGTTAAGTGATTCTTGTAGCGTAAAAACAAATAGAAAACTTATGTGAGGAAGCAAAGGTATGAGTAACTTCCATGAAAGTTAAATATTTCTAGGAGGAAAGGAAACTAAAAGGTTTGTTAAAAACATTTTTGACTTTGTCAACATGTTTGAAAGATTTTTAGATGCAGAAAACGATAGGTGAAACTTTTATTTGTAGTACACTGTTAACAGTCTGAGTTTTTTATTTTTAAAGCATTTAAATTCTGAGCTTGTGTCTGTATATGTGTCATATGTATATGCTGTATATATATATGTGAGAGACTGTGTAGCATATACTATATATGCTTTCTCTCTTTACATGTACATACAGAGGCAGGTTTGGTGTGTGGCCCCAAGGTTTTTTTTACATTGCCAATCTCAAACCTTACAAGAAATACAGATTTGTAACGTTCTGGTTGGAGTATTTTATTTGTTCATGACAGGCTTTTCAGAAGAGTTTAGTGAAATAACGGTGTTAGTTCCCTAAACCTGAAATGGGGGTAAGGCAAAGACCTTAAAGGTAATTTCAGTGTGGTGGGAAATACTGGGTCCCTACTTAGGATTTGGAGACCAAAAGTAGTGTTTTATGGTTGTATTTCACCCCCAAAACAGTTTAGAATTGTGTGTGGCTGGAGAATCCCTCTGTCTGATCTGCAAGGGATTCACACACCAGAACGCTGTCCTGCAGTCAGAGGTCCAGAAAGCAAAGTGAGGAGAATATATGGTACCTGTGTATGGCAAACCTGATTTGAAAAGTACCTCTTGTTAGATTTGGAGCAAGGATCAAGGGTGATCCTAGAAAGCTGTGTTTAACTGCCCTTGTCACAAAACCACTGGTGTAGGGTGGCTTCTTGTGTCACTTCCAATTTCTGCAGCAAATGCAGGAAGGTCCTTTTTTCTACTAGGCACTCCTTACCTTCCTTCAGAGCACAGTTGGTTGCACGTATTAAATGAGGTAGGGGTTCTATATAATAATCCAGCTAAGGCTAAGTATCATAGTGCTTGTCTAAATGTTAAGTTATGGATAAACACCAATCTTGTCAGTGAGTCTCTTGGTAACTTTAATGCCTTGGAGTTTTTTTTTTTTTTTTGTATAATTGCTTTCCTTAATATTTTTCAAGATGCTGTTAAATTTTTACAGCTGGGATAGGGGAAGAGAAGCTCAGCTGCTTTTCTTTGTAACTGATCAGAGTGACCCCGCTGTAGTTAGGACTTTGGATCCTGAGAGAGCCTGTGCTCTTTCAGTTACGCTATTAATGCTGGCAGACTGGGTGGATTGACATTACTGATTGAGAAGAATGCTTTGCTGTGAAACACCCATGCTAGTTTAGAGACAACTAAGGAATACTACAGATACTAGTGATATGAGAGAAATAACTGATCTGTTTGAGTGATCGTTCTGTATGAGATGCAACTCCTTCTGTTTTTTCCCCTCTCCTGGTTGCCCTTTGTGCCTGTGCAGATTCTCCTGTATCCCCTGCCTTCCAGCTGAGTGTCCTGCTTCCTTTGTAGGTGCCCACCTCTATCTTTTTCTCATCTCTTCACTTCCCTCAGCTCATTTCAGAGAGGCCACTTCCTCTTTCCCCGCTCTCCGGGCAGCGATAGCGATAGCGGCAGCGTTGTGAGCACATTTCCTGCCCAGGGGCTACGGCGGCCTCCATCCGGCCAGCGCTGCGCCCAGGGCCACTTCCCACGCTGTGTGCCGGCCCCTGCCCGGGAGCCGCACGCGCCGCCCAGGCCCTGGGCAGCTCGAGCAGCTCTCTGGCCATTCGTGAGATGAAGCTCAAGCTCAGCAGAATTCTGTAGTTTTCACGCAAGAGACAGTAAGTATGTATGTGAATCTGGCTTGTGCTTTGGCACGTTTTAAGTTCTCTTTCCAAAGCAGTGAAGACTTATAATTGCAGAGAGGTCAAAGCAGTGGCTGGTGCCATTCATTGATTGGTGTTGTCTTTGGAAGGAGTTGAACAATTCCAGCTGAAACTTCCACCATGAGGAAGGTGATTAACACGGAGCATTTTCACTAGAAGCTACTGCAAACTGACTTTATACAGGATGTGTTGTGTAAAAATCTTTGCTGGCCTGTGGAGTGTTTATTCTTTCTCACATTATTCATTTTTACTCATTTTATATTGTTGTTAGGTTCCTCCCTGTCAATAAGGCAGTTGCATTAGAGCTACTCCGTGGCTTGGTATAGCACTATTTTTATACAGCCTGTGAATGTCATCACTGCTGGAGTTCAACTGGAGTTTTCAGAAATTGTGATAAAATATTTTAAGTAAGCTATTGGAAACTTCATACAAAAATAACTAGCACAACTTTTATTTTCCCTAGATATCAAAAGATAATAGTGTTCTTCTTGTAAGAGATTGTAAAAATGGCCTTCTGAATAGATCAAGGGAGAGTCTGAAATCAAGAAATATATAAATAATTATCTCTCTCTCTGTGTGTGTGTATATATATATATAGGATTATGGGAATAATTTAATTGTTCAGCCTTTTTTTGTGTGCTGGTATCTCTTCTGTTTGTTGTTTTAAAATAGGTTTTTGCTGAGCGTATCCTATGTTGTTATTGTTTAATATTAACTGTTGTTTTTAGGTCAGGAAGTGTGGCAAAGAAGAGGATATCTAAGTTGATAGTTTCCTAAAACAGTTAAATTCTTGTTGATCTTTGTGCTAATCAAAGATCCGTATGTAGAAAATCACAGTTGAAGAACCAGAAGAGACATCTCTCTCTTTCTGCCAAGTTGTAAGGAAATGTGTAATTAAAACGACTCTTTTCTGATAAGCAGCTTTATTTTGATGTTTGAACTGCTACTAACACAATATATAGAATTAACGCACATCTTAAAATTTATGCTCATGTTTCATGTCATTCAGATTGCTTCCTTTGTAATGATTATTCTCCAAAAGCTAGAGAGTTATGTGGGAATGCTGCTGGTAACCACTCCGCAAGCAGTGTGCCAGAATTCATAGAGCAGATCAGCAGTGACCTTGCAGGTGATGTGTTGTCTTTTCCCCCCTTGGAGGGGAGGGAAGGGAAGAGGGCTGCTTTGGGAGGAGGAACAGGCAAGATTGCTCTTGTGAAATGAGCAGCTGAACCCACCGCTCTGAAATGTTAGAGGTCACTGAAGTGCTGCAAGCAGGTTTGCCCTGATGGTATCAGGGAGGGAAAGCAGCCACAGTGATGCTATCAGCTGGTTTCCTCTGATGCTGCTGTTGGAGAGAAAACTCATCAAAAACTGATGAATTTTTGTATGGTTCTTTGCTGTTTGTAAAAGCACAGCATACAAAATGCTAGAGCACAGAATGGATGTTTTCCCTAGGTGCAGGCGCGGGAAGTAGCTCCAGGGCACGTGTGTGTGCTGAGGAATAATGAAAGCATATATTAAGGGGAGGGGAAGGAGAAAAAGGGTGAAGATCACAATTCTGTAATTTAGCTGATGTTAAAAGCAATGGGTGACAATCTGCTTCACACAGAGAGGATGCACAGTAAAAGCTTTTGGGTGAGAAAATATGTAATACTGCAGTGCACTAGTCGTGGATTGTATTAGCAAATAGAGGGATTTTTGTTTTCCTTCCTATTATTGATCATTGAGGACCGTCAGTGAAAATCAAACCTCAAGAAAGCAAATGGTCACATCAATTTCAAAGCTATATGGCCAGATGACTATTGGGATGCTCTAGCTCTGTTTTTTCCTGAATATAGTCTTGGCTTAGAGAAGGGAGTGATCAGGGAAGGAGAGGTGAAGATGTCTTTGTTCTTACACACAGCAGTTGGCATTCCAATGTGGGAGACTCTGAGAGTTTGCTCCCCTCCTATAATGAAGATTTATCCTGAGCTGTTGATCAGCAGATTCATCTGTGTTGAAACAGTTCTCTCTAGCAGCAATCATAATGCAATACAGAAGCTGAATGGTTATATGAGGAAAATATCCCTAACCCCTGTCTGTAATGTTAGTGGAGAGAGTGCATTTTGAACAGAGCCTTTGAACTTCACTAGAAATATCACAGAAAATCAAAAGGTTTCCCTTTCTTTCATACTTGGCAGCAAAATCATTTCTGATGACTGAAAGCAGCTCACACCAAGACCAGTGTAAGTGTATTCATGGAGAAGAAAATCATTATTGCTGTTCAACTCCCCAGGGAACTAATGCCCCACTACCTTCTAAGAAAATACCAGTACAGGTTGGTTGCATATGCTGCAAGTCAAGACCCAGTTTGTTCTCTCAATATTTCATTAGTCATCAATGGTCACACTACTCATAAGCAAAAGTTAAGTGGTTTGTGCTCCATGAATAATTTGTAGTAAGATTTGACTTGCCTTTAAAACAAAACAACAACAACAAACTTACACAAGTGACGTCCTTTTTGTCCTTTGTTTGTGATTTCTCGGAAGCTTTGTTCATGTACAAAGCAACGTGTTGATGCTTGTTATCAATAAAGAGATCTCAAAACAAACACAGAATTCACCTCAGGGTGTGATTTTTATTAGAGGAAGGAGTGCAAAGGAGTTTGCAGTGGTCTGTGCAACTGCTGGTGCTGTGTTTGGCCATAGCCAGTTAGATATTGCCTATGACAGCCTGAGCCTCTTTGTACAGAGCACTGTCTTTTCACACTGACTAATAAATGCTATAGTTAAAGGTAGCAGAAGCATTAAAGTGTTAGTGTATATTAACAGAACTCATCATTTCTGAGCCAAATGTAAAGCCATTAATTGCAAACTCTCAGGTTTAAATCAAGGATGTCATCTATCTGAGGTTACTGAGTCATCCTCATCCTTGGCTGCAGACATCGTTAACATGCTGGTAACTTGGCCAAGGGGTCCTGTTTGCGTGTTTTTGTATGATAACCTTCTGCAACAGTGAAAACCTGCTACCCTTGTGACAACTGTAAAACTGGATACTAGATGAGCCTCAACTTAATCTAATTTTTCTTGGACTCCAGTTGCGGAAGAATGCTAAAGATGTCTCCAAATGTATTTACAAGCCCTCGTGCTACGAAGCATTCTTTTTTATATGATGCACCACACTTCCTATTTTTCAGTTTTCATTTTTGTTTAAGGCAAAAACGAGCTGCCAACAGTAGTTGGCCGGACAGTAGCGCTGTTGACAGCTTGGCCGAAGATTACAAACTTCTGCCTTTTGTAGCATTCTAAGACTAGATGGCTGGTACAGAAGACTTTATGCAATCTTGAAGTCTAGAGATGTTTAAGATTTCACAGCACTTGGCTTCAGTATGAAAATACTTAGCCTCTCCAAGTAGTAGATGTGGTTCTAATACATTTCTGTAGTTTTGTTATGCTTTGTTTAATGAAAGAGGTAACATATAACTTTGATCACATTCAAGTGATCAAAGCAAGTGATTTGTTGCACTGAGTTCATTGTTGAGCTAGTTTAATCATTAATTTCAATCTGATTATGTTTTGTTTTGATTCCATATTTAATCACTTGGAAATGTATTCTTTGTATTTTTTTATAGTAAGTTTAACAGCATAGTTAATTATTCCAGCAATATGCAATAAAACTTTTGGTGGATTTGTGTCAGATACTATTGCTTAGCTTACGTGTGTGACCAGTTGTTCAGTTGTTTTCGTACTTACAGACCATCCTTGGAGTCTTGTTGATTGTGTTGAATCAAGTTTAGTTATCCATATGAAGCTGCTCCAGTTTTGTAGGGGTGGTATGTGTTTAATAGAGGGGCAGTTCTGAATAAAGCACAGGCAGTTTCACTAATTGCCATTTTATTGGCAGAAGATCTTAACACAGCTAAAAGAAACCTTCCCTTTCCTCATCTGCCTCCATGCTTGAGTCAGTGCTGCTGCAGCCCTGAGCTGGACATCCCTGCTTGATGAGGACAAGGTATCTCTGAGTAGCCAACTCAGCTGTGCAAGCAAGATCAGCTCTTTCAGTTGCAAGAGAAGCTTTTCAGCTGGAACGCAGAGAAATCTGACTCCACTGTGGCTACCTCCTTTTGTTAATGTGCTTTGATACTCATTTGCCTGGACCACTGCTATTTGCTGCTTCCCCTTCTCTGAGGAATGATCTCTTATTAAACGTGAAGTCCCTTTCTTTTAGTCCCCATTAATTCTCTTGTGTCTGCAGCTAAAGTATTTAACTGTGTTTAAAAGTGGAGTTGAAATACTCTCGTCACTTTTACTCTGATCACTGAGGCCAGCTTGAATGCTTTTCGTTCTGTCACATGATAGTGCATTTCAGAATTGCTGCCTTTGATTTGCACTGAGCATGACGCTTATTTTAAAGACCGCAGATTTTGCATGGGTAGCACCATAAATAGCGCACTTCATTAGTTGGCATCTCAATTATCTGACTGGCTCATGGCAAATTGAGATAAATGGCTTGTAAAGATGCTACCTAGTTAATGATAAACTATTGTCTGCTGGTTCATAGCTGTATGCACAGTTCCGTGGTGGTAAAAGATCTTTATTCTTCTGCAACATATTTTTTCGTTTTCTGTGCAAATGTGAAGAAATTGTCATCTCCTGTACCTTTTTTGCTCTTTCACCCCTTCCATCATTCCAACAGCAGATACTCAGGAATGTTTTCTTCTTCATATCACTTACAGAAGTATATCTATCTACGCTTCTTTCCGTGTGAGTTGTTTTTATTTCTGAACAAAATCACCTCTGTTTCCCAGATATTTATCAGGAAAAAATATCTTCACACATTCTGCTTTTTTTTTTTTTCTTTTCAGATATCTCCCTCATCTCTTCATTTGTTTGTCCTTCAGATTCATCTTTGCTTCTCTTTCATTTATCTTTCAAGTGCACTGCTGCTCTGCTTTTAGGAAATGCTCGGATATGCTTCACCTACACAGCATGCTTAAAACTCTCTTTATTGAAATGCGGATCTTTACAGAATGCTGCAGACAGTCCCTGTCTGCAAATGGATGGGTGGTCTCTGCTAATTTCACTTCAGAATTAGGGAGACGACTCTGTTGTTTTCTCGTAAATGCCTTGTGAGCAAGGAGGGTGACTGTCCCTCTCTGAGAGACCACGGCTTTAGTGCTCTGAGTTTTTTGAGGTCTGCATTGATGCCTCTGAAGGTAAAAACTGAGGTGTCTCCCCCCTCCCCTGGGCGTTGCCAGTCGCTTTTGTGTGGTCTAACTTGGTGGGACTAAGTGAACTGATAGACTCGTGGTGCTTCTGTGGTGCACAGAGGAGAACAGTCTGTGGAGGTTGGTCAAGCTGACTGCTGAAGTGCGGATGTTTTTGAATTTGGAGAACTTAAACACAGGATGTTGCTATTTTAAGTGGAAATTGGTTCCCATTTGTTTGAGTCTGGCGGTGTCTATCTCAAGAACCAAAAGGAAGGGCTTGATGTCAATTCAGCCTTACTTGGCACAGAGATCCTGAGTGCAAGAAATTACCTTCTGCTCTTTAGGTCCTTCTAAAATGTAGCATGGGTTTTGGCTTCTGATTTCCACAGCTTGGATCACTGGAAACTAAAAGAGGTCACTAGAAATTTTTCACACAGGTGGAGCTCAGGAGACTTGGGTGAGAAGTGCAGCTTTCTGCTTAATGCTGGAGGACATGGTCAAGGCAGTTAGTTAACACTGTGTGTGAGCTCTGTCTCTGCCTCCTATGTCCTCCCGGCGACACGGTTTTAACCGAAGTGCTCCCTTCTGGTAGCTGAGGCAGCTCCTGTCGCTCCCTCCCCGGTCGAGTGGGCTGTCTTGTCAGCCGCCCTGGGGCTGCTCGCTGAAGGTGGGAGGAGGGCAGGGACCTTAGGCAGACAATTGTTTATAACACAATAGACTCCATTGCTTCTGTTCATGTTTCCTTGGGCTGCCCAGAGCTCCAGCCTGCCGCCCTTTGTCCCCTCCTTCCCTGTGTCCCGGGGCAGCAAAGGGCTCTTGTGTCCAGCTGCTGATGGGTGTTTGTGTTGTGGCTCCGTCCTCAGCGCCCCGTGTTCGGCCGGTGCGTGGTGGCTCGCGTCCCCTCTTGGGGCAGGGCTGCCAGCAGACCCAAGCTGTGCCTGCTCATGGCATCATGTCAGTGAGAAGCTGTCACATGTACTGCTTGGCTTGCAGACGCTCTTGCGTTCAAGATTGTCCATCTTGGAAAAACTCCAGGTAATATCTCACTTTGGAAACTTACTCTAAACATAAGCTTGTCAGCACTCCTGTAGTTTTAAACACTCCCTTGGAAGTGAGGGTGTCCAATTCCTCAAGGTTTTTAATTTGCTACCAGAAATGTCTTCCAAAAGATCTCTAGGAAGATGTGTTCTTTACTTGAAGCATCAGACCTGCCTTCTTTGCCTTTTTTTTTTCAAAACACAGAGAATTTTTTTCTCAAGAGAAAAAGAAAATAAAATTGTAAATGGAAATGCCTCCTCACGCAAGTCTAATGCACATAAAAACATCAAAAAAAAAAAAAAACAAAACGGAGAAGCTCTTGGCTATGATGTGAGAACATCTTTGTTCATACATACAGGAAAAAAAAGTATACCGGTTTGCTGTAAATTTCACTTACTGTGACATCTAGAAAAATGTACTTGCAGAAATTGGTTTGAACTGAGAGAAAACAGACACTAATTATATCATTTAGAACTCTGTTCCTCAAAATAGCCTTCTGAATTCTAAGCTTGAAGTGCCTTGAAAGGTTTGAATGCACAGAGTCAGCACCTAACCTGATATGGTAGTTAGGTTTATATCCCCAAGACTGATCTGGGACCTGTGTCCTTTCATGAAGTAGTTACTGCTTCTAAAGCAGCTTTACTCTGGGCACTGCTACTCTTCCAGAGCTTGAAGGAGAATAGAAGAGGCTGGTAGAAAAAGAGAAGGTGATAAGAATTATGAGCAACAGCCTCATGAGATTTCAGTATCAATCAATAAAAAAGTAACATACTGGTTGTCAGTAGGTTTCTCTTGCATTTTGGAGTGTGTGTGTGTGTGTGTGTGTCCTTCCTCCAGATGCTTCTGCCCTTCTTTTGATTGTTGTGCACATAATGAAAGTTATGTAGTAGGTTTCTCTTGCCTTTTGGAGTGTGTGTATGTGTGTGTGTGTCCTTCCTCCAGATGCTTCTGCCCTTCTTTTGATTGTTGTGCACATAATGAAAGTTATGTTGCATTAATTTTATGCCTGTATTTTTTTTTCTGTTATTTCAATGCAATTTGAAGCTTAGTGGAGACGGTTTAATGCAATGTGTAAATCTTGAATTGGACCACAGTGGTGAGATGCAAATTATCCGTGACCTAAGCTCTCCTGTTTAACCCAAATCCTTCTGCTCTTCTTTGGATTGTTGTGCACATAATGAAAGTTATGTTGCATTAATTTTATGCCTGTATTTTTTTTTCTGTTATTTCAATGCAATTTGAAGCTTAGTGGAGATGGTTTAATGCAATGTGTAAATCTTGAATTGGACCACAGTGGTGAGATGCAAATTATCCGTGACCTAAGCTCTCCTGTTTAACCCCCACCCAGAGCCCCAGCACACACCAGGCTTTTATAGCTCCTGTAAGGCCTGTCAATGAGTTGTGTGTGGAAGAACCAGAACAAGTGCGTTTTTTTCTTGGCTTATAAATAATTAAACTGCTAAGGACTTCCATACTGCGCCTGACCTTTTGCTGAATGCTCAATTCTGCAGATCAAAATGCTTGGGTTTACATAAAAGACAGGCAGAAGAAAAAGAAAAAAAGAAAAGCTGCTGATTATTCCTGTTCTATGGCAAGTTGGGGCCCTGAATGTTGCACAGCGCATCTCTTTGTGACAGTTTCTAATGCAGCAGTTAAAGCCTGACATTGGGTTGTAGTCTTAATGTTTGACAAGTCTGATCACACACAAGAGCTGTTACTAGGGTAAATAGTTTGCAGCTGCTGTCTTAAAGATAATACAGTTTCATGAAACTGAGGGAAATCTGTGTTGGTTGTTTTATGAGCTAGTGTTTGTATAGCTGACATTACGTGGTAAAGGGCTGTAACACATGCCAGGAATTTGGGCTGCATCAATCTACTGCTGCCATCAACCTCTTCCTGCAGCAATCGCCACTCCTGACAGCAGACAGACCAGGAGGTGCTCTCGTGTGGCACTTCACGGTCTCATTTCTTGAGGTTACCAGCACATTTAGAAGATGTGACTATATGCAGAGGAATGTGTCCTATCCTCCCCATCCTGCTCTTCTGCAAAACAGCTGTCTGGTGACAGCAGCATCTAAGACTTCTCTGGGGACATCCTCCAGAGCACCTCTGCGAGGTCACATTCAATGCTAGCACACAGTTTTCTAGTCCTGCTTTTAGTGAGGTAGGATGAGTAATGTTCTTACAGAAATTCAAAAGTTTTAACTTTAATCAAAATCTATGTAGTACATTACAAAATCCAGTGGTTACGAGGAAGTGTTTGACCACAAACTCCTCTTAACTCCTCCTTTAACTCCTCCTGGGAGTTAGATGGTGTTGCATTGTATCACTGAAAGGGCCTTTTTTTCCCTGGCCTTCTGTTACATTCTCTCTGAACTGCTCTTTCACCTCAGTTCTAATCTATCATCCTCCACAAATATTATCATGGAACTTGAACCAAGTGGCAGTTGCACTAGACTGGTACTCGCAAGTAAGCTTAAACAGCAGCTACTTTTCAGGACACTGACTTTTCTATCTTGCTTCATTCTTATGCTGATAGATTCTTCTTTGGTAGGAGCTGTTAAGATTTTAGCTTTATATATATATGGTAATATTTACCTTTATATTTAGCTGTGAGTAGTGTGATCTTCCTCCTCTTTGTTCTGAAGAAGGAGCTAAAATCCTTTCTAACCTCTTAATTATTTGAGAATGTGATTCAGACAATGAAAGTAGTATTACCACCAAGGTTTAATGAGTATATAGTTTCAATTAAGTCAGAATTATTGTTCTTTGTTTGAATAGCTGAAGTAAGAATCCTCCTTTTTATATATTGATCCCAGCAATGTTTTTGTACTTTGCACTTTTCAGCAGATCTTCAAAGTTATTTTTATTGATAAAAATAATTTAGCTCCTGGAGGAGTCAGGAATTTATGTTAGGATGACATTGAGTGTTTCTTTCTGGCTCTAATCAGCCTTCTGTTTCTTCTGGAGGGGTTGTTGTGTACATTAATAGTTGAGCAGAAAAACAATGTTAGAACAAGTCAACCAACTCCCAAGACAATTTTTCCGTATATAACTTCAGTTGCACATTATTGCAATGCGTGTAGACTGCAAGCTTGATTGCAGTGTGAAGGAAGCTCATTTGTGAGGGCTGTATACTGGGAGCATCTGCTGATGGATTGATGAATTACAAAAATTAAAAAATACTCTGTGACAAGTGATCCAGGGTGGAAGGATCTCTTTGCCCTGTAGGAAAGGATAAATTAACTCCTGTACTGTGAATGCTTCCCAGAGGATTAGCCACATGACCGCCAAAGAATCCCTGTGCCATTTGTAACCTGCCAAAGCGGTGAGGAGATTAAATGAAATGCCTGTTGTGGCATCCGAAGTGGAGTGTAAGGGAGCCTTTGGAACACACATCCTGCTGCTGTGGCTCGGAGCTCCTGTGGTCATCTTTCTGTCTTCACTTATGCCTTAGCTGCTTGTGTGGGTCAATGGGTGTGGTTTGGCAGATTGCTTTGAAAGTTTGTATCAGAGATAGGAGTGTGACTTTGAACTTAGTGAGAGCAACTAATGTGTCCTTCCAGAGACCCTCAAAGTAACAAACAACATTTTTTGGAAGTACCTGTCCGAAGCTGTTTGCCCTGTGGCTGTTTGGAAATAGATGTAGCTTTATGTGAAGGAAACTCCCACACACATGCAGAAAGATACGTATTGACTTCTTGCATTTGCAATTAGGTGACTAGGGAGCCACAAGACTTTTGTTATTAACTGCAGTCATACTAGTGCCTTAGTATCATAAAGTATTTCCTGCCCTGCTGCGTTAAGTTCCACTGGAATAACTTGGTGCTGGTGCTGTCCAAAGCAGGATACAAGCACAGCAACCTTGCTTCAGAAAAGCAGAAGACCAACTCTCCTGCTTCCCTGGAGTGCAGCTGGGGCTCTGTGTGAGCTGGAGACTTTCAGCTCAGCTGCTGCCCGGGGAAGAGTCACAGTCCCGGGCAAGAATGTTCTCTCTTTCCCCCCAGGTTAAATAGCCTAAGGTCTTCTGCACCAGCCAGCTAGTGTAAACCTGCATTCACAGACTTGAACACCCCCTGAACGCGGGCAGCAGGAGGCAGTGGATGTCAAGAACACAGGTCTCACAAGTTCTCTTTCCACGGCCGTGCGCAGACGCCTGGTTGGGTGCCTGGTTTCTGTGCTAGTGTCCAGGTGAGAGTGGCACGAAGGACCTTCCTCTCAGATGTTCCACGTCTCTCAAGTGCTTCATTAGTGGCTGCTGTGGTTCCATTGGCAAAATGAGGCTAAGGATTATGCAAGTGCCAAACTATGTAAGGGGCATTTGTGTCTGTGGGAAAGGTTTGGGACAGGTGGTTCTCTTGAAATGGACACAGATAAAGAATCCCAACTGCAGAATTTGCAATTCTTGCAAAAGAAGTATGAATGGAAGATCATTATAGATTTATTGGTATCATTAAATTTCAGACTGTGATTGAAATGACCATATGCTTTCTTCATAAGTTGTAAAATATACATATATATATATATATGTATGTTTACAAATATAGTTCTTGATGAACATTGTTTCCATTTCAACTTTTCCTGAAACTTTTTGCCAGTGTTGCAGGCGGAGACAGTTGTCTTTGTGGAACACTTTCCAGTGCTTCCCTCCATAAAACTTCTGTTCCTCTGAATAAAATATACAGCATTTTAACAACTGACTCATGTGACTAACCATGCAGGATTTCCAGGACCCTTAAAAGCCATGAAGGTACGGAGGGGTGCCTGAGCCTAGCGGTAGCAGCATTCGTGCAGGGGGTGAGGATGGGTGGCTGAGACCAGGAGCTGGGAAGCGGGGCAGTTCCTTGGGCTGCCAGGCCAGCGCGGAGAGCTGCCACCGCCGCCTAGAAGCGAAAGCTGCGCATGCAGAATGGCTTTTGTGGGACCATCTATGATTTTTTCCCCTTTTTACAATGAGGGAATGTTAGTGAGGATATTATTCTAGGACTATGACTTTTACCTTTCTCCTTCCCTGCCGCCCCCAACCATGTTTTCAAAATGGAAACATAAAAGTAAGTAAACCGGAAAGTGTTACCTTAGCAGAGGGGTTGCCATTTACTGCTTAGCATGGGTTTAACCTCTTACAGATTCAGTAGAGGGATACAGATTTTTCCTTCTGATCTTACAGTCTTTCTCCCAAGCCTCCCTCTTTTCATGGAGCTGAATTATTGTAAATAATTTCAGCAGGGAGTTCTATTCCTGATAGTAAGTGTTGTGTTTGGAGGGGTGGTGTTGTGTTGTGGGGGGTGGAAATCTGGAATTTTTCATGAAAATTTTGTGACTTTTCAGTGATCACTTTGTGTCAACCAAGTTTTTTTTTTGTTGTTGTTGTTTTTTGTTTTTTTCTGCCGTATCTGTCCTTCAAAGTTAAGAGTTCAAGAAAAGTTAAAGAATTTAAGCTCTCTTAAAAATGCCAGTTGTTATTTACATTTAAGCTGTGAACCTAATAATATATTAACATCTGTGTGTGTGTGTGTTTAGAGCTAGCAGCAGGCAAAAGACTTTTCTGTCTTGGTAGAGTGGTACCTGAAGGGGACTATTCAGTGGCTCTTTCGTCTTGCGTTATAACATACAAAGATACTAACAAGAGCTGAGTCTTCACAGACTACAGATTATTTTTCTCTCTGGCAGGAGAGGCCCCTCCAATATTCTTTTGTAATAACTTAGTGATTTCCTTCCCAAATGCTGACTAACATTCAGTTATTTCTTACCCTCATCACCGAAAAGTCATAGCACTGTTGTCTGCAGGAGCTCTGATGGTTCTGGACAGGGATGATGCGGACTTCCCAGCTGGACATTCAATGATTATGCTAGGGCAGCCCAATCCATGCAGTCCTGCTCTAATAAATCCTGCCAGGGTTTTTGTGAATCCATCATCGTCTTCCTCTCAGACACATTTGTGCTGCAGCAGACCATGCTTGCTTCGTGTTCCTGGAGTCCGGAAAACAGCTATGTTACAGGTTACACATTTGATTTTCAAGCCATCCGCCAGTCATACTGTTCTAGGTTCAGCCCAGGAATACTGAATGGAAGATAACTTTTTCCAATGAGTTCCAGGCGTAAGACATGTTTTATGTTTTTTGGGCCCCTCCCTGCAAGGCACACACTGAGGAGGTGTTGGAGCGTGTCCAAAGGAGGGCAAGGAAGCTGGCGGAGGGGCTGGAGCACAGATCTTGTGAGGAGCGGCTGAGGGAGCTGGGGTTATTTAGTCTGGAGAAGAGGAGGCCCAAGGGAAACCTTATCGCTCTCTACAGCTACCTGAAAGGAGGCTGTAGTGAGGTGCGGGTCAGTCTCTTCTCCAGAATAACTATGGATAAAACAAGAGGAAATGGCCTCAAGTTGCGCCAGGGGAGGCTCATGTTAGACGTTAGGAAGAATTTCCACACAGAAAGAGTGGTGAAGCCTTGGACCAGGCTACCCAGGGAAGTGGTGGAGTCACCATCCCTGACAGTGTTCAAGAAATGTGTAGGGGCACTTAGGGACATGGTTTAGCAGGTGGGGATGGGTTTACATGTGGACTCGATCTCGAAGGTCTTTTCCAACCATGATTCTGTGATTCCATGACCTGTCTGATAAAAGCTACTGACTCTTTTTCATAGTACTGGATTCTAAAGCCTTACTAAGAGCTGTATTGCAACCTATCGTATAGCAAAAATGCTTATTTAAATCATATTAAAAAGTGCCCATAAAGCACTAAGTGTCGAATATGTCCTGGCTTATCCCTAGCACTCCCTTTCCAAATAGCACCTTTGGAATAAGGCATTGTCAAGCAAGTTTTGAGGCAAATGGATTTTGAAGGCCAGATTGTAAACCAGTTATAAAATGTGGTGGCATTAGTGACAAACATTAGTGACAGCAGTGACAATATTGATGAACTATTAACTGTTTCATGCACAAATGGACTGCATAATTGGTTTATGGAAGAATACTAGGTACCAAAATATATATATATGTGTATATATTCCAACTGCTTGATTAATATTTTTTGATCATTGATTAAATTTCTGTAGGCTGTAGAAAACACAAAGCCATCTGCAATCACAGAGACCTTTCTGTTGAGGCTTATGCAGAATGTACCTTAAGTGGATTGCTGTGTGATCCCCATTCATGCTATTGAGTTAATCTTTGTTATTTGCAAAAAAGCTGTATTTATGCAAAAGAGAAAAGCTCTGCAGTACTCTCGCCCGAGGAAATGCAATTTGAGCCTTAATTTAAAGTTTTAGTGGAGGAAGTCTGGAGGTACTTTGTCTACTTTCAGTTCTGCTTTTAGGGGAAGCCAAGGCAACATGTGTGTTTATCGTTCACTGGAGCTGAGTGAGTAGCAATTGGAAAGGCAGAAAACTTGTAGCAGAGAAGCTCTGAACCCTTGGGCTGCCCTGCCTGGCTGCGCGCAGCAGCCTGGGGGCTGTGTCCGTGTGTGACGCGGCGCTGCCGCCCTGGGTTTGCTCACCAGATGGCTGCTGTTAGTGGGGTGGAGGAGTGCCAGGAACGTTCGTAACGTTCCCACTGTGCCTGCACGCCTCGCATGTCACTAGAAACAAGCTTAATAGCGTAGTTTGGGTTGCACGGTAGCAAAACTCTGTTTCTTTTCTTGATTCATTTCTTGCTTGAAAAGACACAGTTGAGTAATT
Source organism: Tinamus guttatus (assembly GCF_000705375.1). Next base: position 86,245 of record NW_010580600.1, read on the forward strand.
GAAAATGGCATGAACTCAGGCGCTTCTGTCTTCAGATGTTGGTGGTGTTAAAAAAATGCTTAATCTGACTAGGACAGTTTTGAGAGACTAGGTTTTACTTGCGATTTAAATTGTTGCAAAGAAAATAATAAACAATGATCAATAAAAAATTTCTGTAATTGCCAACAAAATCATTCCAGGTGCATACATAAGACTAATTCTGAGAATGAAAGGTGGCAGTAATTGGAGCTTTAAAGTTTCTGGAATTGTTTTTTTATCAACTTTTTTTTTTCCAGTTAATCTTATTTTAAATATGGCTGAAAGGTTATGTTTAAACTCCTGGTTCACACCACTGATAGAAGAAAAACCTAATAGCTAGTGTTGAAGAGTTGAGAAAGGTTTGACTTTCAGGCATCATGGAGTGAAATATCTTAAAGAAAAGGGTGCCAAAAAGATAAGCCAAAACTGACCCAACTTTGTCTTTTTATTTCGCTCATGGCTTAGAAGGTAGCGGGTTGTGGCTCTCAGTAAAACAAGCCGTTTACCTTGGTAGAGTTGGGCCTTTTTTTGGTTAACAAATAGAGTTAGTTGGAGGTCCCTGTCAGAGCGTTTTTTCCGCTCCCGAGTCACTGTGTAGCCTGGGTTGCTTTCCGAGCCCAGCTCCCAAGCAGAGAGCTCCAACAGCACGCCAGGAGCAAGGGGCTTGCAGACAAACCTCCCATCCGCCCTTCCCTTAACGTGCCTCCATCTGTCCAGACTGCAGCGGCGATGCGGTTCCTGGAGACAAAACTTCACCTCAAAGGAAACAAATGAGGTTAAGTTTGAGTGGCAGAATTAATTTTTCAAAGTATAGTTTGAGAAAGTGGCATGAAAATCCTTGAGTGTGCCTTTAAAAAATGGATTTGCAGTTAAAACTACAGCTCCGTGGACCTATAAATTATGAAACACTTTTAGGCTGTTATGTGCTCTACAGGCATCAGTAATGTGATGAATGAAAACTCGAGTGATCTCCAAAGCACATTCTCGTTAGTTTGTGATAATCTGCACATTCGTTACGTGTGCTCTTATTCCTTCTTCCAAACTGTACTCTTGGTTTCCTGTTGGAAGTTTATAAACATCTTGATTGGGTGCTTCATTTTTGGTGATTTGTATGTCTCCATCAGCTTGTGTTACAGCAATTACATAATCTGAGAGGAGACAGCTTTTAAAAATATTTATTTATTTTTTAATAAGTGGAAATATTTATACAAAGAGAAAAGCCTGTGAAGGGGGGGGGTTGCTTGTTTAATTAAACTTCCAGTAAAACAAAGTGTTTGCACGCATGCAGCTGTCTGCATGTGAAGTAGTAGTAGTAGCAAGATAGACGCCCTGAGCTTCAGAAAGATGATTCCATGTCCTTATGTCCCAAGTAGCTGTAGAGTCAAATCACCAACCCTGGTGATTCTGTCTTCAGGAAAATAAGGAGAATGAAACTGTTGAGAATGATGTCAATTTTGCAGTCATCTTCAGGAAAGTTGCAAACATAGCAATAGGTATAGGTACTGGATCTCTTTTAAGACTTCAAAGACTCATTTGTATATGTTGCTGCAACCTGATATCAATAAACCATATTTGAAGAATCTGTAGTTGAAGCCAGCCCAAATCTTTGCTCCCTTCCTGGGGGATCATCTCCTTGAAGCTCAGAAGTGGTTCATGTCCACGAGCAGGAAAATCAGCAGAGGTAACAAGAAGCTGGTAAGAGTGAACAAGGAGCTCCTGACAAAACTCAGACATAAAAGAAATCTTACAGGAGGTAGGAGGAGGCATAGGGGTCCTGGGAGGAATATAAAGACACCATCCAGGTGTACAGGAAAGGTTTATGAAAGCCAAAGCCAACTTGAGTTGAATCAGGTGAGGAGTATCAAGGGCAAAAGGAATGCTTCTGTGGATGCACCACTAGTAAAAGGAAGGCTAGGGAAAAGTGAGCCTGCTGCAGAATGGGCCAAGATCCTGGTCCAAATGACAAGTAGACAGAAGTTACCCGATGCTTTCTCCTTCTCAGTCTTTACTGGTAGGACTGGTTGTCAGGGTCTTCAGGTCCCTGGACAGGATTCCTGCCATCAAAAAGTGCAAAAATGAAGAACTAGAGACTGATCATCCTGATGCTTGGAAAGGTGATGGAGCAGAAAACCCAGGAAACCATTTCCAAATGCATGAAGAACAAGAAGGTAATTGGCAGTAGCCACTGTGGATTATAAAGGAGTAATTACACCCAACCAGCCTTCTGTGATGAGCTGACTAGTTTGGTGGCTAAGTGAAGAGCAGTGGGTGTTGTCTACCTCAGCTTTAGCAAGGCTTTTGACCTCGTCTCCCATAACATCTTCCTAGACAAGTCCAGGAGGGACAGTGAAGAGGATTGAAAACTGATGGAACTGCTGGCCTCAGAGGTTTGTGCTCAGAGGCATGAGGTGTAGCTAAAGGCCAGTCGCTAATGGTGCTTTCCGAGAATCGATCCTGGCGCCAGTGCTGTGGAACATCTTTGCATCATGACCTGCACCATGGGACAGGGCACACCTTGGCAAGTTTGCAGAGGATCCAAAACTTACAGGAATGGTTGGTACAGAAGAGGGTTGTGCTGATATTTTGAGAGACCTTGACAGGCTGAGGAAGAGGGCAAAGAGGAACCTCAAGAAGTGAGGTCCCAGAACTGATCCTGGGGAGGAGCAACCCTGCTTGGATGCTGGGGAGCAGCGCGGGAGAGCAGGCCCTGGGGGTCTTGGTGGACAAGGTGCATGAGGGCCAGCAGTGTGTCCTGGAGGCCAAGGCGGCCAACGGCGTCCTTGGAGGCTTTGGGCACAGCGTTGCCTCATGATGCAGGGACTGGAGGGTTTGGCACAGGAGGAGAGGCTCAGAGAGCTGGGGCTGGTCAGCCTGAAGAGAAAAGGCTCCTGGAGGAACTGGTCCAAGTGTCTCAATCCTTGTCGAATGATGGAGCCTCTTGTGGTATCAAGTGAACGGGCAGGAGGGAACTGGGTGCAAAGTGGAATAAAAGAAATCCCTTTGAAACATGAGATTTCTTTCTGTTTGCTTGTTTATTTCTACTGAGAGGATGTTGAAGCCCCAGAAGAGGTTTCCAAGAGAGGGTGGTATCTGGTGTGGGAGATGCTCAAAGCCCAAGTGGGCAGTGTCCCAAGCAACCTGCTCTGCAGCTTTGAGAAGGGGGAAGGTGAACTACAGCCCTCTTGAGGTCCCTTGCAGCCTCTGTGATAGCTGTGATTTTAAGTTAAGCCTTTGTGGTTATTTTTTTTGAGTTCTGTTTGCGTGTCACCTGCTCATATGTGGTGCCACTCTTCCCCCCAGCCTGGTCATTATGGAGTTAGCAGCTGCCTAACCCTTGCGTTCATCAGATTTGTGGTTTCAGTGTGCTTTGGGGTTTCACGGTAGAAGCAATCGGTGTGCGCTGCTGTGTTTGCCTTTGCTCCCAGAGGTTTTATATCTGGCCCTTTTCCTGCAGAGCAAGTGTTTGTAGGTGATTTGATAGGTGAGGAGAAACAGGAGAGCAAATGACAAATTCCAGTTAAACAGAGTGCAGTGGCTTTTAGGCTCAAACGGAGAACAGTGGGTTTGTCATTTCGACGTTTCTAGCTCTGCGGATACAGTTCCGAGCTCTGTGGTATCATTGTGAGAAAAAGCAGCTGTGGCTTTTCATGGCTGCACCGAGCTGCGGCTGCAGCGGAGCGCAGCAGCAAGGGGAGCAATGTGCCTCGGGGGCTCCGGGGGTGCTCGGAGGGTGCACACGTGGCACTCGGCCGCCGCCGCTGCCCAGGACGCACCCGCAGGCCAGGGCGCTCTGTTAGCGCTGACTGGCAGAGGGGAGGCGAAGCGTTTGCCGGGTGTCTGTGCGACCTTCTGCAGGGGGGAAGGAATAACTGCCTTCTGTCAGCTTAGTTGGGTGTAGCCCTCAGGGCTCCTGTTCCTGCGGCAGAGCCCTTGCTGTGGTGGTGCCTGGCCTTGCTGCGGGAGCTGCGCCGCTTCTCTGAGGGCCAGGTCTCGCCAGGTTCCCATGGCCACTCACTTGGACAGAGAGCAAAACTAGTTCTTGTTTTCCTCTTTCAACATTTGAAGTGCTAAATGTTTTGGTGGAACATCCTGGGGCATGGTTCTCCATTGAAGAAAACAAGAGAAAAGGCGTTACAAATATATCTATCCTTTAGCCACTCGGGCTCTTTGTAGTAGATACGTGATGAACTGTCAATATATGTACTGTAAATATATATATATATATTTTTTTTCTGCCTCTGACTTCCCTAAATCGCTACAGTGATTGGATAGTGTTTGGGAGAGAATCTATGGGAACCTTGTTGCATGTGTGGTGTCAGGGTTCCTTCCAGGAAAGGCAAAGGGCATGCTGTATAGGTGGTCGCAAGCGTATAGCACACTATAGCTGACATGTTAGCTGACATGTGGAGCCATAGCAATACTTTATCCTCACATCCTCTGCTGTGTAAACCCAAGTAAAAGTGAATTTATCCTGCCAACAGTGAAATACTATGAGAGTGTGCTGATATGGCGGGGGCCTGCTTTACTGTAAAACTAACAGTGAAATATGGCATAATACAAAAAAAATAGCTTTTAGGTTAATAGTGGTGCATTGAGTGGCATAACAGTGTGGTGACTGTGGCTCAGAATATTTATGGATTTGAGAGCACTTCCAAAAATAAAATGCCTCACAAGTCCTGCAAACAAAGGCTAAAACATTGTCCAAGAAATAAAAATCAACATTGCAGTGCTGCCAGCTGAGTAGATACTGCTAAAGTAGCACAAATCAATTTCTTTTAATCGGCAAAGAAAAATGCATGCCATTTGCTGTCTCAGCTATAATGGGCCTTCCTGAGGTTTTCTCTTTGGCCTTCCTGTAGTAGCTATCCACAAAATATTAGTATTAAATGTGGCCTATTTGCTGTAGTCTCGCAGTTGAACTGAATATATTACTTTCACAGAGAGTCTGTAGCTGCATTAATGCTTTCATATTCCTTTCAAAGGCATGGAAAATAAATGTACAGTCAATAACTATGCAATATGTGTTCTTTTCTTTTAGTGGAGGCGATAGTGGAGTTTGACTACAAAGCTCAACACGATGACGAGCTGACGATCACTGTAGGTGACATAATCACCAATATCAGGAAAGATGACGGAGGCTGGTGGGAAGGACAGCTCAAAGGCAGAAGAGGTTTGTTCCCTGACAACTTTGTAAGAGTGAGTACAAAGTGGCACTGTTCTTGTGTTGTGTGTATACGTTTCGTATGCTATCCTGCTCGGGTTAAGGATCAGCCTTTATATCGTAACATTTTCTATATCTGAAAACATAACATATTGCAGTACAACACTCCATTGAAGCTGCGGGACAGAAAACAGATTATCTTGTGAGACAGTGTAGTTTGGATGTCCTGAAAAGAAAGGTAGCTACCCCTACATTGACCTGCTATTTAGTGATTATGTTCCACTAGTGTGGTCTGGGAACAGCTTGTATTTCAAAGGCAATAAAACAACTAGCCTGCAGTCTATTGCATGGCATTCATAATATTTTCTCTTCTCTGTAAGTGTTTTTCCTTTATCTCCAGAGTGCTTTCTGAGGTTTTATAGAAGCCTTATATGAAGGTTTATTCATGGCCAAACTAGTTGAGATTAATTAAAGTGGATCTTCCCAACCAATTGCCTGTAAAATAAGCTTCATAATACATATATTACTTTGTATTCCATGTAGTATGCTAAATAACTTACAGAAGTGCTGCTTTTAAGATAGCTCTTTAAAGTTTTAGAAATATTTATTTGTTTGTTTGTTTTGGACTTGTGTATGTGCATATCTGTGCATATTGGGCCTCTGTGTCCTGGACCTGGAGGTCTGTGCTACTAGATTCCATTGCAGACCTGTGCTGTTAGTGTCTATACATCTCCATAAACCTCTCTCTCTACCACTGATCCAAGAACTACAGTAGATTGCTTAAAGGGGATTTATGTACGTCCGTTACTGCAACTTCAGAGAGTCTTTGGGAGTTTCATTTTTCAATTTATATGAATATATATATATATATATTTTTTTTTCCTTTCCTAGCTGTGTGGTTGTGTGTACACACGCAGCGAAGTTACTCCATGTTGCATCAGTAGTGCTGCATATGTGGAGCCAAGCTGGGGAAGCAGTTAGGTAGCAAATGTGCAGAGCCATGACAGGGGGACGTGGGAGCCTCAAGTGCTACTGTGGGGACAAATGTGCTCGCATCCCAGCGCCTGCTCTTGTCATTGCCAGAGAAGAGGGGAGGATTAGGAGGAAGTGGCACCCTCAAGGAGATGGAAGGGAATGGAGGGGGAAAATGTGCACCCCATTTCTTACTAAATCTCCGAAAATCTGCACTTTAGGGTAAAGGAGAGAAACTGTTTTGGGGCAGGTTGTGTATTGACAGTATTTTTATTTAATTTGAACTCTAATATAAAGCTGTGCAATTCTGTGAGACAAAAGCTGTTCTCTAAATATTTAAAACTACATTAGAGTCTTCCTCAATCTGAGAGTCACCTTGAATATAAAGTCCAATAAGTTTGTTATAGCTGACCAATCCCTCTCTAAATAACACAGTTTGTAGTGAAGATGCTGTTTTCTTAAAAGTACAGTTAATTTGTGAATATCTTGAGGGGAAAAAAAAAATCTTTCTACTTTTTTTTTTTTCTTCTGTAAGTCTCCTTGTACATGGAAAACTGTATTAAAACATAACAACAGTCCCATTAGAAATCTTTCTGTCTGTTAAGACCACAAATTATTGCAAGCTTTATTTTAATCATGAACAATTTTTAACACGTGTGTGGAGGGTAGAGGGCACCAGCGATTACTTCATGTGCCCTTACAGGGAACCTTAGCCATTCCATTGTGTCAGGAAGGATAATTGAGAGGCAGATGAAAAGGGGTGCTGTAGATGAGTGGCAGAGTTGAACTCAACTCCAAATTCCCATTACTTATCAGAAGAGTTTTCATGGCTTGGTTTGTAAAAATAGCTGCGAAATATATAATTATGAAGATCTAATTGCTCTAAAATCTTTGAGAAAGTTACTTAGAGGTCAAAATTCTATTGAAGTTGTTGAGGCACTTTGCATTCTGCCTGAAAGTGGAGAGCATAATTTCTTATGATGGAGGATGGCTGGTTTTTTTCCATGGCGATTTGATTTTTCTGTTGAATGACTTCATGATGGCATTCCAAATAAAAGGCTGGATTTTGGAAAAAAAAAAAAAAAGGAAGAATTTTTGGATTGAATTAAAATCATGGAATTAATACCATCAGGAGACATGATGAATGAAGAGAATAGGTTCTAGAAGTACAATTTGAAGAGAAAATAGTTTTACAGGCAGATGTACAAATTAGAGAATAAAGGAAAATGTAAAGACATTGGTATGAAGTGATACTTAAGAAAATCATAAACGTTATTCAAGAGAGCACTAGGCTATGATGTGGAAAAGACTTTTGGAGCTGCCTGTAGCAGGTATGATTTTACATTTCATAGAATAAATTTACAGTAGGAGGCTATTCTGTTGAAGCAAGGAGGTCTGGAGACAGAGGTGAGCAAGCAAGAGGAAAAGGGAGGCAACAGTGGTACGTACGCAGTACATACACAGTAATTGGTTCTTCAAGGGACTTTCACTGTGAAGTCATCAGAGGTGCTTCCTGTTCTTGAGCCTGCAAACAGCTCTGAATTATCTTTCTTACACATCCTCACACACATACGCCAAGAGATCCATATTTTTCTTTGCCCTGCAGTTCAGAATGCAGGGTTCAATGGAAAAGGTATTTGGAATTTTGTTTCTCTTTCAGACGTTTCACTGTCTGTTAGGCTGCTGCAGTGGTCAGCTGGAGCATTACTGTGTCAGAAGTTTGGGTAAATGTGAGACATTTAAGACTTAATTTTCATAGATGTGTTTGCTGTTGTTCGAGAAAGTGACGCTGGTATCTGTTCTTTTGTTTTCTTTGTTTGCTTTTCCTTTCCATTTTGATTATTTTAATGTAGAAATAGAAGTGTGCATGAGAGACGTATGGATGGATCCTGATTTTCTGTTTGGCTCTTTGAAAACAGTTGGAAAAGAGCAGGTGGCAGGCACAGTTGCATTTTTCATTTATATGGCATAAAATTCATTTTTGGTGTGAGTTTCTAGCTAGAAAGCTTTTACTTTATATTTTTTGGTTATAAAGTACAAAATTTGGATTGCAAAGTAATGAGGATGCTGTGCAGTGTATCACTTTTTCTGTTATAATTCTTATAAAAATGCCATTAAGAGACAGATTTGAGGCTTTTTTTTTCTGTTTTGGATAGCCTAACCATGGTTAGACTCTGCAGTATAAAACTGTCTATGCAAGTGCAGCAGCAGCCGAGACGGTTAGATTTGGCTGATAGCAAGTGAAGATGTAGAAAGCAGGAAGCTGTGGTGCGGAGCCGCGCTTGCTGCTGGTGGTTTGCTAAGCCAGCTCTGTGCGGGTCTGGGTGGCGTTACACTGGTAAACTGAATTTCATGCCTGTGACAACCTTCAGGCTTGCCTGTTCTCCGGATGACTTGCAGATGTTGCCAGCAGAATTGTGTGTGTGTTTGTTTTTTCAATTTGTTTTCAAAAGAGCAAGAAAGGGTGGTTAGAGTTATTTTTGAAGCTGTGGTGGGGAAAAATGTCTCTAGAATCAGTGACCCAGAACAGGGATTTTGCATAACTTACTGCTGCCCCAGATCAGAAGAGCAACCCAGCTTTGCTGGCTATAGAGAAATATCATCTTGAAACAGCATTAACAAATTAGTTGTTGAAATACAGAGATGTTAGTTACGCTGAGTCATAGATGTGCAGTGGAGATCCTTATCTGCTTCTTGCTAAATTACTTAATCTTCTTCTCTATGCGCTTCTTTTTTCTTTTGTTTGTCGCAACCAGCCAGAGGTTGCAAGGTATCACAAATGAAACCCAGGGTGATTCCTTGTGGAGAAGATTCCTTGTTATTTAGTCCTTTTACCCCCATGCACCCCTTTCCAGGAGGAAGTGCTACCCGTCTCTCTTGGTGCTTTCCCAAAACCTAACAGTGTCAGGTTTGGCCTCTGCCCTTCCAGGAGCCACGTGCATCCGTACTTTGGTTCCTGGGAGAGAAAGAGACCATTCCCCGTGGGATGGGTGCCAGAGCACTTGGATTCTTCCTGTGCTTAGTTTTCCTTGTCTCCTTCAGCCGCTGCCACTTGGTAGTGGTGGGACTGGGGAGACCATGAGCTCTGGGGCACCAGGTTGCCGCCTCAGCCTCTCCCCGCAGCCTTCTGAATACTCTTTGCTAAGTGATGGCTTGATCAGCTTTGCTTAAATAGCCACTCTGGAAAGCTGTGATGTCTGCTGAGGCACTGATGTTGTCTGCAGACTAGTGAAAGCAGTGCTATTTCTGGCTGTACTTGAAAAGATGTGTGCTTTACGGGTCACTGAAATCTTACGGGTTTTTTGCTTGGCAGGATTTTGCCATTAAGTGACTGGGTTTTTCTGTGGAAATTCTGCTAGAATACTCTCTACATGTTGGAAATTCCACTACAATACTCTCTACGTATTTGTTCTCAGTTTAAAATTTGTGATATTGTAATTCTTTTGTCTTCTTAGGAGTGGGATCCAGTAGTCCTGGTGTATTATAATAGATTCTGGGTGCATGCAATGAACTCGTTATCCTTACAGTGTAGTGCAAGAGACTGTAATTGGTGGAAGAAGCTTCTAGGTTGGTCCTATCATGTGAAAATGTTGCATCTTTGAGCTGCGCTTCTCTTGAGAGCAGTGAAGAAAGATATAATGGAAAGAAATCTGGCTCCACTTGTGTAATTACATATTATTGCTGCTGTTACTACTTTTACAGTGTGCAAGCAAGCTCATAAGACAAAGTCTTTCCCCCCATAATTGCTCATCCCAGATACAGATCCCCTGGAACAGTCTTGCAGCAGTGAGTAGCTGCTGGCAGCTGGCAGTATTTGTTCTTCCAAAGGAATTCCATGCAGAAGGAGCAGCAGGGCACCGGCACGCTCCCCGGGCTGCCGCTGCCGAGGACGCCACGCCTGGACCTGCGGGGCTGGTCTGGAGGGGGCGGGAGCCGTGGCGAGGGCAGGTGGCTGCTCCCGTCTTGCGCTGGCAGCGGTGGCAGGCTCCCCACGAGCCGGGGGCGCTCCTTGCCACTCTCCGTCCCCGGAGGTGCATGGTCAGTGTGTTCCTGCAGGCAGTGGCGCGATGGATCCCGTAGGTTTTCCATAGGGCAGCGTGTCCTGTGGTGATGGGCTTGTGCAATGTGTTTTGGTGCTGAGGAGGGCAGACAGCAGAGGGGCTGTGCAGGGGGACGGGGAGGAGAAGGAGGAAGGGCTGCTCTTTGGCACCGTCCCCAGTCAGTGTGTTGTGGCGTCCAGCTTGTGAACATTGCTGGAATGAGATGGTTTTACGTGTGGGGAGCCATGCTGCCGTGGGCACAGGGTGACATGCAGCTTCGGGGCACTTACTGCATTAGAACCATGCCAGCCTGTAGCCCGTTTATATCTTCCAGCCATCTTTCCATGTGTATTACTTAAATATTAAGTGGCATTTTCAGAAAGTAAGAGGGAAGATGAGAGTAAGAGAGATACATAGAAATAGAAGAAATGTCCGTGACTGTAAAAGAAGCTGTTCTGCTGCTGTAAGGATTTGGTGAAACAGTTTGCCTTTGAATTCTTTCATACTGGTCAAACACTAATCTATGAAGAGTAAGTGTGTGTGTCTGGGGGCTGTTTTTCTTGTTTGTTTGTGCAGGATTTTTAGTTTTACACACAGGAGGGCTGTCCCCACCCGTGAAATGGATCATGTGTAAATCACTTGACCACTTTCAAAATTGTCTTTTTATGAAGCGTATATCAACTGGCATGACAAACTATTCATACTATATGCTATTGGAAGTCATATCTGACTAATTACACATTTATGTATTTGGTGCCTGTACGTGCTGCAATTCTTTTCTAGGCTGTTGTGGGAGACAGCTTTGAGGCTTATGCTGGAGATCAAATCCTTAAAGAGAGATTTCCCATCTCCTGCCATCACCCAATCACTCTTCACTGGAGTTTCATTGCTGTTAGTAAAAATGATTATATGACAGAGTATATTAAAGCAGTTTAGGTTTATGATCAGATGGTGCCATTCTCTTCAGAATCAGAGAGAGACAAGTGCACATGAGTCTCCTAATCCTCAAATTGGCACTTTTATAGCCATATGAAATATACTGTTTACATATAACACTGAAGTCATTCGGTTACCTTTAGAAAAGATGCAGGTGAACTCTGCCATAATGTTAATAGATGGGTTATGTGCTCACGCTGACTCCAGGCTTCTTCTTCACTGATGGTTACTTAGTGCCAGTTACTGTGACGGGAGAGAGTGAGGGGCGAAAGGGAAAAATCAAGTCGAAGTACAAAAAAGAAGTGCAACTACCTTCCACCCAGGCAAACCTTTTATCTTTGCAGTTGCGGGTATTGACTTTGGCTTTTATTGATTTGGGGGCTGGTAGAGTTAAATGTATCACAAGTCATTCCAGCCTAGGAGTGCCGGGCGCATGCATGTGCTGCTTCAGGGAACGTGCCCTTCTCTGCTGCTTGCTGCACTGGGACTCCGGTGCCCTGTGAGAGCCTAATTCAGCACTGTGGCTCCTCAAGAGATCTTCCTTGCTTACTCAGAAGCCAGTCGGTGTTATCGAGAGTCTTGATTAGAAGCACTCTGCCCACAGCAAGCCTGCCCACAGGCTTTTCCAACAACTGCAGTGATCCCTTATGGCTCTCACTTTGGCTGTCTCGTGATACCTAACCTGGCTAAACCTTGCTTTCCCTTCTGTATACATTTGGGTAATTCACGTGTCCCCTGCAGTGATCTGCCCAGCTTGCCACAGGCTGCTCTTGCATCCCCGGCATCGTGTGGTCGAGATTTGGTGCTGCCAGATGTTCCCATATCCCTTGCCAACTGGGGCACCTATCAGCTAAAATTTGCTCTGGGATGTATTTAAATTTAGACTGCATCTGAGCCCCTTGCAAATCCCACAAGTCGTGCAGTTGCCTCTGCAAATGTATGGATGTGCTTTGATTCATCCTGTCTTTTCATCGCAGTCGTGTTGCCAGCTGCCAAAATGGCCATATGTCTGATCATAAATAAAACGTCCAAATGAAAAGTCTGAAAGAAAATCCACCACCTTTACACAGTTGTTTAACCCCACCAAGTGTTAATCCAAGAGAATCATACATTTGAGTTTTATAATTCATTTTTTTTTCTTTTTTTTTTCTTTTTGGTGGAAGAAATCTGAGTATTTCCAAATAGAGAAAGATAATAGTTCAAAATTTTCAGGGCATGCTAAACATGACTTGGCCAAATCTGTGCTTTACTTAAGGAGAACTTGAAATAAACTATATGTAATATTGCTACTGTTCTTTTTGACTGAACAAAATGGGAAGATGTAAATCTAGCACAGAGGTAGCAGTATCTTACAGACATAATAAATTACTGTTCTTTACACCTTTGAATAATCTTCTTTGTGCATCTCTTTTATGGCAAAGGCATCAAGTTGATTATAGCAACCAAAGCTGCCATACACATCTGCTTTTTACTGATTTCTTACAGGCTTGTTGCATTTACTTGTAGTTCAAGAGTGATGATACTTTGCATTGCCTAACTTCTTATCCATCCCATGAGTTCATAACATGTGTGTAAGCTGCCAAATACTGTGTGAATTGAAGGAAAAAAAAGAGAGGTAGGATGCAAATTTCAGTCTTTTATCATTCCCTAATGTTTTGTGTCTCTATTTTGCTAAACTACCAAGCACAAAAGCAAGATACAACCTACTGCTAGTATAAAGAACCTTCTAAAAAGAGCGGAATTCTTCTTACTGGGCTGCATTAGTGAAGCAGAGGTGAAAAATGATTGTGACTCAAACCCACTGTGCTAGAAAAAATGAATAAAAATGTCTGCATCCACCCACAAAAAAGTAGATATATGTCTTAAAATAGTGTTCAACAAAAATTTTCATGTTTCGCTTTTGTTTTAGTGGAATTTTCTTCTGATTTTAGTTAAATATTTGCTGTACAATTACAGTACCATGGAAAAAAAACTTGTAAGTAGAACCATGTTAAATGTAGTGTTGAATGCTTATAAATGCGTGTCTGCTCAGTTGGTTTCTCTCTTCCTACACAACTTCTTCATTTTATGACCTTCACTAGATTCATAATGAGATGCTGTGGGCTTTTATTTGTTTCTCTCTTTGACTCCATGGGATGTGCACTCGCAAACTGAAAGCAAATGGAAGCCCTGTCATCTTGAATTTGAGTCGATCGGTTCTCATGAATAGATGGTCACAAGCAATGATGAAGGTCCAACCCTCAAACTGGTTCATTACTGATGTTTTCTGAAAATATAAAATGATAAAGCAGAACTGAAGTCCTGGAAGGAGACAGGATTCATGTAGCTTGCTTTGCGATAATATCAGTATTTTTCCCTGTAGCAGGAAAGGTTATATGTAATTTGAAACCTCCTTAACTGAATAGCTGAGGACAGATCCTTTAAAAAGATTGTACGGAAATCAAATCCTTGTGCAGGTAATTCACTGAATTGGATGGCATGACTAGAAGGGCACAACTGCTTACGTGCAGCAGTTCTCGTAGTACCGGCTTGTACTTTTGGTGAGATGTTTTTAGTGGGTTCTTTGTCGGAAAGGCTGCAGAAGTTCAGTCGGAAGAATTTTCAGAGAATCCAATCTGTCAAGTGGACGTCAGGGAAATTTTGAGTAAGTCATGGGAGGGAAATGCCACTTTAAAACATAAAATTAAACCTTTGTTTTTTTGAGGGTGATTCCTCTCAGAATGTTTTCAGCAATACATATGTGTGCATATAGTAGCCATGAATAAAGTATACATATGTGTGTACCATACAGTGTAGTATTCATGTGTAAAAGTTAAGGTATCGGAAACCATTTTAAAGGGGCTTTCATTTATTTTGCAAAATAGAGAGGTGGGAAAAGGAAATATATTCTCTGAGCTAATTGTTCAGGATAACACTTTGCCCCTGTTAAGCAAATGCTAATCTTTGTATTTCAAGCAGAGTTTTTAGAAAGAAATAGAATCTGTCTTGCTAGTCCCTCTGAACCTTGGTGACACTTGCAGTGACACTCTGTCATATTGATCTCAGTTTCTTTGTGCTGGCATTTTTACTTTTCCATGCTTCATTAGTAAGCATTCAGAAAAATTCAAATAAAAGCATAATTTTTGTTTAGTGTCTTTAAAGTGTCTTTTAGTTATTTATTTTATTTTTTTTAAGGTTCACTCATTTCCATTAGTTTCACATGCAACACTTAACTTCCCTCTCCTCTACTCAGCAGCTTGTATGTTGGTTTTGTTTTCTCACGAAGCTGAAACTGGGTGTAGAAGCTACAGGCTTGAGGAGCTTTCAGGGCTTGGTTCCTCACTCATGCCTGGAGTTACATGTAAAGTAATTGTCATGTGCTTGTTACTGGTCATGCTGGTAACCTGCCTCTCCAGTCTATGTGCTGTGTGCTTCTGCTGTCCAGTTGCAGCCCTATAATGCTTAAGACTATAAAGAGCAAGAGAAATATTTATTTTAGCTGTGTTGGAGAGTTTTGTCTCTCTCATTTTTTTTTTAATTTAAAGAGTAGGTATAAGAGTATTTAAGGACTGGGTATAGCAGTGAAGGCTTTCTAGGTCATGCCTTTGAGCTCGTCTCTGCTGAAACAAGCTATTGCCACCCCTGAACAGTTCTTGGAGGGACAGACGTGGAGATAGGATGCGAGTTTTAATGAGCAGCACCACCTGCGCTCACTAATGAGAGCTGACAAACGTGTTCTGTTTCCTACTAATGTTTTCAGACATTCATAAAGTGAAAACAAGGTTTGCTGGGAGAGGCTAAATGGCCATTTCTTACTAGATTGAGGTGCTGGGAACCTTGTCAGTTTCTCCAGGCTCATTATCTCCTCATCAGATTTGTCAGCAAAGAAGAAAATTAAAGGTAAATACTGGTAACAAGCCATTATTTTTAGGTAAGGCTAATACTACCTGGTTAGACCGCTTGCGAGGAAAGGGAGGTGTGTCTCTCTGCTGTGA
This sequence comes from Tinamus guttatus, assembly GCF_000705375.1. The sequence goes on from NW_010580600.1 coordinate 101,346, forward strand.
TCATGATGCGCTAGGGTTGGAGGAGACCCGAGCCTGAAGCAGCAGCACTGTTACTGCAGTGCTGCTGTTGTACTGATAATCATCAATTTATTGAACCTTCACCTCCTAGCAGCAAGTTTTTGTGTTCCTGCTGCTCTAAGGAAAAGATTGTAAACAGGTCTGGGGAAAAGATTGTCTCAAGTAACAACTTGGTTAAAGTAGAGAAGGGGTTCATTGCAAATACTTTTCCAGACTTACAGAGATTATGTCCATCTTGTAGGAATTGGCCATGAAAGACCACTTGGTGTCACAGGCAGACCTCTCTGATCTTGTGGTGTCAACAGTGCCCGTCTTGGGAACTGAACGTGTGCTCCTTTCACGAGGACGTGCAGGAGTGTGGCTGTGACCTGCTGCAGAAACAAATTGCAGAAGGCAATACGGGCACCAGCTGTTCTCATAGACATGTTATGGGGAGCTTCACTTGCAATAGGTTTTTGTGTCTCTCTTCTGCCTGTGTATACTTCTGTTTTTTTTATGGTCTTAAGAACATTAATAGAGTATTGTGGGGGTGCTTGTGCTGTGAAGCAGCCGTACAGGGAGCTTCTGCTTTCTTGCCATCTAGTGTAATCATGTACAGCGAGCGAACGGTCTGTGCCAGCAAAAGCTCTCAGAAGGTTAAACCAGTTCAGCTGGGTTAGCTGTGTTGGTGGCAGGGGCTCCTTGTCCAGCCGTGCTGCGGAACGCATGCAGCGTTTGGGTTTCCCGTTTTACCAGGTGTTCTCGGCATAGATAGCACACTTGTGCAATATAATCTTTTCCTTCTCTCACTCCTCCTCCTTCTTTCCAAGGAATCTGCAGCTGTCCCTTTTAAAGTTGGCTGCGACTGGACTTAGATATAATTACTAGCCTTTTTGGACTGTTTGAAGACAGAAGTTTTAGATTTGAATTCTGTGAGTTGAGGAAAGAGAGAGTAGTTAGTAAGTGGAAAGGCTAGAAGTAGCATGGTTAGGGCAGAGATGTACATTATTAGATATTTAACATCCAGAAAGCAATAGATTTGTCCTAAAATGTTAGTGTGAATCGTGTTTCAACCATTAGCAGATAACTGGAAAAGAGTTAATTAAATAGTTTCTTAGTGTTTTAAAGTGAAATGGAGGCCTAGCGTGCAACACATCTGGGAAAGCTTCTGTAAACTCAGCCCATGGTAAACTAACGTCCCAGGAAACGCAGCTAGGGCACCAAACGGCAGCGCTGAGAAGGTCAGTGAAGCGTTTCTGTGCACCACACAAGCGGCAGCTCCACGAGTAGGGAGCTGAAGCTGTGTGCAGCCCTGTGCTGCCTCGCAGCTCCTTGCTGGGCACAGCTCTGTGCACAGAGAAGCTGAGCAGCTCGCACACTGGTAGATGCTTTTTGTGGGAGTAGCAGCCATGAGGGCGCAACTGCACAGTGGTGCAGAGGAGTTAGGTCCATATAGTGCCCTAGAGTATTTCCTTCCTCCTGCGGACACTTTGCCTACTGGAGACTTTCTCAGACATGGCATGGCGTAACATCTGGGCCTGTGTGTTTAGGAGAGGTAACTAACTTCTCGGGTGTAAAGGCTGACACACTGGTTTGTACTGTAGACTGACACTGGTTCTTAATAAAAACTCTTTTAAAAGGTCATTCTTAACAGGCAAGTTGCATCCTCCTAAAACCTACATTTTAATAAAACACTTGGACAAAGGAAGGCCTATTTTTTCTTTCTGATTTTGGTTTACAGGATGCGTGCATATATGTTTTTTAAAATACATTTTCATCTGAAAGGTGAAATTTCAGTTAGCTGTGACTGTCTCAGGATGACTGTTACAATTGCATAGTTATTCCTTACATGGCTTCATTTCTTTTCCTTGCCCTCGCTTTGACACTTGGTCTGTGTTATGACTGATTGCAAAAGTAAAGGTAACTCTGCTTGCAGTGGTTTTGGTTTTGCGATGCCTGTTTGTTTATTCAGTGAAATGCCTGTCTGTGACTCTGGATCATATTTGCTTTCAGAATATGAAACATTCTGCTTTCTTCCCATCACTGTGGCAAGCCTAACCTGATACCTGAAAAACAGGTGTTGTTATTTTCATAACATTCATGAAGGTCGAGACTTCTGTTCTAAAGCTTCAACCAGAAGAAATCTTTAGGGATGCTCTTGAGGACTCAAAAAAAAAAAAAAAAAAAAAAAAACCCAGACAAGTGTTATTCCTGTCTTTAGAAGGAGGGATCTGGAGACTTACAAATCTGGGTGGCCTTGCCTTGATCCCTGGGAAGCTTATGAAGGAATATTCCTCTAAGCCATGGATCCCATGAGGGTTGTGCTGGCATTCGGAAAGACCTCAACAGGCTGAAAAAAGTGGGCAAAGAGGGATCTCAGGAAGTGCAAGAGAGGAGCTGGTCCTGGGGAGGAGCAACCTCACTTGGAGGCTGGGGAGCAGCGCGGGAGAGCAGGCCCTGGGGGTCTTGGTGGACAAGGTGCATGAGGGCCAGCAGTGTGTCCTGGAGGCCAAGGCGGCCAACGGCGTCCTTGGAGGCTTTGGGCCCAGCGTTGCCTAATGATGCAGGGACTGGAGGGTTTGGCACAGGAGGAGAGGCTCAGAGAGCTGGGGCTGGGCAGCCTGAAGAGAAAAGGCTCCTGGAGGAACTGGTCCAAGTGTCTCAATCCTTGACGATTGTCAATCCTTGACAATCCTTGACGCAGCTTTGAGCAGGGGGCCTGGATGAGATGATCTGCAGAGGTGCCTTCCAGCTGTTCTGTGAAGGTGCTTTGCTCCGTGAAAGTAGTTTAGCTCCATATGGATATCTTAATTGTAGAGCAGGTAGCTGGATTATTTGCTAAAACTTATGGGCTAAGACTCTGCCCACCTAGAGAATGTGTCTTAGGAACAAGAGCTGCCTTTTCTGTAAAATCAGTCAAGGATTGGTTTTGGTTTCCATTTCTAATTATAGCTATTTGCCTTTTTTATTTCAATGGGCAGCGCTTTTCACACTTCAGTTAAAAACATGATGCCTTCCCCACGCTTACAAGCTTGTGCCAAGAATAGAGAAAAGAAGGGTTTTGGCAACATTGTAAAATTACAAGTCTTGGAGCATTTGAATGTACTGCATGGGAATTCAGTGATTTTTTTTTGTTTTTTTGGTGACTTGTTTCTCCCAGCTTCCTGTGAACTCTGCCCTTATTCATTATCCTTTTACTTCCCTCCTTCTTTCTTCTTATGTCCTTCAACTTTTGAAGCGACCTTTAATTTTGAAGAGGTGAGATTATTACAAACCAGAAGGAACACTTTGTGAAGGTTGGCAGCTAGACAGAGCAGAGTTTAGTGATCACACGCAATAGCGGGAGGATTTCAAGCCTCATCTGATGTAAAGAAACAGCAGAGGAGAATGCTTGGATGGAACTGCTGAACAAAATTGCACCCAAGCGGGTGCAGGTATCTGAGCGCTGGTCAGCCCCGAGAGGCAGAGTAGCTTCAAATCACAGGAAAGGAAAAAGTCCTGAATATATATTGATTTATTTGAGTGAGAAAGTAAGAGCATAAGATGAGCTTGGAAAACATTTCCTGAGTCATTAGATCCAGTCCTTTTACTCTTGCAGGCCATATACTATAAATTAGCAAGGCACATCTTGAAAGCAGTCATTCTGTTGTTGCTGTTACACCCAGCGAATGCTGCGACATTCCTTTACACTTTAGCCCAGGTTTATTAATGACCAGCTATGGGTGCCCTGTACTTGGGCTCTTCTCTTGGGTTAGACAGCTTTATTTTTTATTATCTATTTTTATGTATTTATTAATTTTTAAGTGGCGCAAGGTAGGTTCTCCTTCTCCTGAAATACTTGTGGCCTCTCTGTGTGTTTTATTTCCAGCGTGTGCTCCTGTTCTGGACAGACATGTCAGATAATGATACGCAGTGTTCCAGGTGAAGTTACACTGTCCCTTTGTGTATTGCCTTTGATGCTCCTTTATCCATCTAATATTTTCTCTCATTTTCAATAGCCAGTTTGTGGTCCTGTAATTATTAAATGGCCTCAAAACTATAGATGGAGCATAATCTCCCTTCTGCTTTTGCAATATATGTGATGATTGTTAATATCTTTTTGTAACCAGCCAGAAACTGTATTACTTTCTGTGTGTCATTCTCAGATTCGCTCTGTAAAGCTGTATAGTTGTGATTCTTTCCAATTTGTCCTTGTCATCAGATTGCTCTTGTATCACTAGGTACTAACTTACAGTTTGGTCTTCTCTCTGAAATCACTTTGTCCTGGCATAGACCGCGTGTGTGTTTCAATTTGTGGACTGGATCTGGGAGCCACGAGCCATCTGCGCGCTGTCTGGTGAGCAGGATGCAGGCTGGAGGGAGTTCTGTTGCACAAGGCAAACGCTGAAGGGAGCACCAGGGTTTTCAGTTACCTCAAATAGTCTCCATTTCACCACTACCACAGAGCCATCTTTTCTGTACAGCCCTCTCTTCTGCTGCTAATTATAACCTTGTGTTATGGGACCCCTCATTCTTGCAGCCAGAGAATTCCCAAACCGTAACAAGAGGAAAGAAGAATTTAATAATTGAGAGAAAAATGATTGACTGAAAGGGAGGGGAAGGTGAGTGTGGAAGATAAAAATTGTGATGTGTGTGGGGCTTTAAATGCCATTGTGGCATGATTGGAATAATTTGGCTGCCAAATGAATCACACTCTGCTTTTGTCATTCATGGAGAGCTCTGCTCAGACAGGACCTGTGTATCAGCAAGATCTTTTTCAATTCAAGCATGTGATTAGCCTGATTGGTCTTGAAGACAGATTTCTTTTCAGCAGCCATGTTCTAAATGCGTTATATCCTTGCAAAGGAGATATATAGAAAGCAATAGCCAGCTAGTAATAAAAAACACTGATAATAACTAGCTTTGCAATATACTGTGAGCCAGGCCACAGTTCTCTGAGTTGTGATATATTTTTATACATCTGAGGCAAACCATTCCCTCATATGCAGTCCTCCTTGGCTGAAATGAGAGCAGAATGGACGTCTTGCTGCAGACTTTTTCCCTTAACTTAAAGGAAAATTGGCAGAGATATGGTCAAGATCGAATACAAACCAGATAGAACTTTGGAAATCAAATATTTGCAGCTGAGATTTGTAAACCTAGGGCAAGCTTGCAAAGAACTGGTGTTATGTTTAATTGAGGAAAAAGCAGAATTCTGTCATTCTGGCAGAGCAGTCCAGGAAGAAGATTCTAATGACGAGGACGAGGTGAAACTGTTGGTTGCAGTTAACACAGGTAGAAGGACAAAAGGAAAGACCTGAAAAGAACAATGCGCAATGGTAAGGCTTGCACTGAATTACCAGCAAAGGCTGAATTTGAAAAAGGTGATCGAAAAGGAGTGGGGAACAAGATGTGAGTCAGGGGTAAAACCCTCATATAAGTCACCATCGCCCAGGTTAATGGGCCGCTCAAAAGTTAGTGGTGTAAAAAAATTTTTTTAAAAACAGGGAGATGAAAGTTGGCTGGAGGAAGTGAAGTGTCATGTTCAAACACAACATCTCTGCGTTTCCTTTTTTTGCTTTTTGTTTTCTTTCTCTTTTATTTGGTGGGGGCTTTTGCCTCCTCCTCCTCGGTTGTTGCCCTTGCTAGTAAGGAGGTCCCTGAGCCTTTCCCAGCAGGCTGTAAGCAGTGTCTGTAAACCAGCTCTGCTCCACATCTTTTAGAAAGGACATTTAGGAATGAGGCAGAGTGGCAAAGCGAATGAGGCTTCAGAGAATGGATAGAAATGCAAGAGTAAGCAGAAGGATTCAGGAGCCATCCAGCAGGCCCTGTATCATTTGCATGGAGGATAACAAGGTTTCACACAAGCAGCAAAGAGATCTTAGGTTAAAATAATGTATTTTGTGATTATCTCTCTGGCAAAGAAAGCTACATCTGTAAGGCTTTGTCTTGTAGTCTTTTTCAAAGTTGCCAGGGTGACTTTGTAGTGATTTCTCTCAGCTAAACTCCTTTAAAATTGCAGCCAGCTGTGTAGACAGAATCAGATCTTCAGACTTTTTCACATTTATTTACTTGTCTGTCGTGGTTTTACATGTGACGATTAATTTGTATAGTTTTGTTTTATGAAATCTTTTATTACTAGTGGTTTATAGTGCTAGCGTCATAGACTTGATCCAAAGCTCATGAAGTCGATTAAATGGCTCCCTTTGGATTGCAATGCATATTGCCAGTAATGAAATGCATTTTTTTATGTTATGTTTTTGCTTTGAACGTCCTGGGGGAAGGGGATGCCCCTATCCCTCTGCAGACCTTGCTCTGAATTTTCTTGCATTCTCTGAGCAGCAGCACAATCTGCTGCAAACCGCATGGACCAGTGCTGTGAATTAAAATGGCATGTACGTTGGGTTTGTCTATCTTTTTCTTTCCTGAAATCTCACCCTTTTAAATTGCACTAGTAAGAATAAATTATAATTGTTTAATAATCCTTGCATGTCACCTTTGCAGAGGCTGAGCATCACCCTGAATTCTCATTCCTTTTCTGCAGCAACAGTGCTCTTGGTATCATCCCCTGTTTTTACCTCTACAAAGCAAGATTCCTATTGACTCCTGCTTATGGTAAGCCCCTCTGCTCCCTCCCAGCTCCCTGGAGGTGCTTCTCGTTGCAGCCGCCGAGTGTCTGTCAGAGCACGCGGCGCGGCACGGCGGGCTTCTTCCCTGCACAGCTCACCCGCGCTTCTGGGCGCTCCGTGCAGGCCGAGGGCTGAGCACCTGTGCAGCAAGCCTGTTCTTGCAAACCTCTCCTTTTCCTCAGGATCCCATTAATCTGTCCTTAATGATCACGTTATCTGAAATTATTGATACACTTATGTAGTTTGCCTCTAAAAAGCTTATTCATACCCCTAATACCTGTAAAGCAGATCTGAACATTCAGGAAGGGCATTGATAGCAGTTTAATGGCTGCGTAGTGGCTGCTCTGACATGAGCCTTTAAATAGTCCGGCGTACTGTTTGGTGACACTTTGAGCACAAAAGATGCTAGATAAAGCTAAGTATTCTGCAGTCTAACACTACCAGTGCAGATGGCAAACAGCAGTTTCATTCTTTGTGAGCTTGGACCGCTTGCACTGTGTTTGGTGTGCTTGTGCATGGTCTGAAGCAAGGAGAAACAACAGCTAGCTGTCTGTTCTGAGAATAGCATGCCAAGGACAAATCCAGTTAGGGACGTGATGTTTCTCGTTGAGTTTCAGATTAATTTATTTATTTTTGTTAAAACATGAATGATGGACAACTTGTTTGCATGAATATAGTGTCCTCAAAACGATCACGAAGACAGTGCGATTGCAGGATCGAGGGTACTCGCTTTGTGAAGCTGGCAGATGAGCTAGAGCTCTTTCAGTAAAGAAGAATACACTACTTAACATGGGAATTATTTTCCCCATTTAAATAGAATTGCAGCAATTGGAACGGCCACAGCAGGAAGACACCGTCTTAGTGAATTCCTCTGCAATTATAAAGAAAGAGTCTTGTGGTCATTTTGCTGCCTTCTTGCTAATTTTGTAACAAGAAGTGTGGAAGGAAATCTGACTGCCTTCTGTGGCAAAGATGCTGACAAAAGCAGTGGGAGCGAGTGAAGGCTGCTGTGGTTTCGCCGAGGCTCTTCCTGCAGCGGCTGGGTAGCCGTTCCCGTGAACGGGGAGAGCGTTTCAGCCGTGCTGCAGTTTGCTGCCACGAGCACCTACCCGCAGGGCTCTCCTACAGTTCAGGGAGTGCAGGGAAAGCTCGTGGCTCTTGGAGCAGTAACTCCCACCATGCAGTAGGACTGTGATCCTCTAGGATAAGTGCCTCATTTTCTGTAGCAATTCGTAGAAGTTGCCTTCTGCAGACTGCAAAATACTTTGCCTTGCTTTTTCACTCCTTATAAGGGAAGAAGGAAGAAATTCTCCCAGTGAGGTGGGATGCGAAACTTTCCTTTAGCATTTTTAGTCAAATATGATAGTTTGTCATAACCAAACACATTTGGTCCCTAGTATGTTCCTACTTTAGTGATTTTTAGTCAAGTAATCAAAAATATTATTGCTATTATTACTTTAATTATGGTAGAGGTAATGAAGAAAGTGATCTGCTTCTTTTAAAAGCACAGTAAATCTGAAATAAATGAATTAGTATCACTAAAGCCCAAGGCATAAATTTAATTTGTTACTGAAAGAACTTCCACTACAGCAATTATGTCATACCTATCTCAGGGAATATTTGCGTCAGTTAATGCACTCCTAATGTCTTTTGTGTCAAGAATTTGTTACAAATGTTAGAGATGAGAAGAAATGTCAAACTTCTAATTCCTAAAAGTGTAGTAAATTTTTAAAACATATAACTGTGGCTTCTCTCCACACTTTTTTTTTTCTTTATTCATTTCTTAAGAAAGGTTTTCTGACCTTTTGCATTCAGAGGCACTGGGAATTTATTATACTGCATAAATAAAATCCTGCTGAGGTTTCAGAGTGTGAGTGAGCAGCAACACAACACACGTATGTAGCAGGAATCAGAAACCAGCAATAAAGTTGCCTATTCTTGGGGCACAGGTAGAGGCTGAAATGAACTCAGAGAAGCCCGTGGCCCGGATTGTGCTTGTGCTATCTAGAAAGGGTCGCTGAAGTAAAATATCCTCCCCCTTGAAATTTGGTAGGACCTGGGAAAGCTGCAGCTCACCAGGTAGTATGCAACACTGTGGATTTTTTTCTTTTTTTTTCTTCTTTGTTCTGCGACTCTTTACTGTGAAGTAAATATCTTAAAATACATAATTTTGGAAGTTTTATGCTATTTCTGTGGTTTGTGACTTTGCCTTTGACTAAGAGCGTGTAAGAAACGGGCAGCCATTTGCTTGTCCTTTGTTCCTTTGAACTGACTGGGCTGTGCGGAAGAGATGACAAGGGTCTGAGATCCCCAACTGCTCATAAATCTACCTGTCCCTGGCTGTGCCAGAGAATGGGAGAAGATTTCAGGAAAAAAAAAAATGTGTTGTCGACTGTGATGAGGTAGCCACGGAGCTTTCAGGATCTTGGAGACCTCGAACCTGGCAGAGTTTCTCTCCCACTCTGGCTGCTCTAACCTGGAATGAAGAAGCTAGAAGAGCAGGGCTCTCTCATGCTCTCTGGGCAGCAGCTGGAGGAGTTAGAGAAGAGGTGTCTGCTTCTGGTTTTTAGAATGACAATTTTCTTGCTCAAGTTCAAGCTGAAGTTGATCTTCAGAGACCAGAGACACAGATGAGTCACGCTCCTCCCATCCTCCATGGCGCTGCAGAAAGCTACTTGTGGCTGGAGCTGAACTCCTGAGGCTGATGAGGAGCAATAGGAAGCAGATGGAGATGCTTACTTCTGCTTACAAATGATGAATATGATTTAGGAAGATTTTTTTTAATACATTTGCTGAGGTTTGAGGGTAAGATAGGATCTTTCTTCGCTCTGAAGCCCTTAGGAAAGGGTTTGCTCTTATCCATGTGATGCAAGCGTGATTTGATCTCTCTTTGATCTCATCGCTGCAATCCTGAGGATCAGGTAGGAGCAATGCAACATTTCATTTCAAACAGCAAATGTGCATGAGAACATCGCTGTGTGAATGTCAACAGTCTAACCCAGTTATCTCATTCTTCGGTGTGAATGAAATGAACTTTTTTTTTAAGTAATTGTTTTTCTTCGAATATAAACCAACCACAAAAAAATCTCAGTGTATAAAGAATATATAAATTAATAAAGAGTTGCTAAAGTTACAGAGAATGAAGAACACATGCAAAATAAGAGTAGGAATGAATATAGTCTTGGCTGTTGGCAGACTTTGAGTGCCAGTTGTGTTTAATGACTGTGATGATGGAAGCGAGAGAGGGGCAGTGGGAGGGTGATCTGTAGATATCTCCCAGAAATCCTCAGAGAAGCAGACATTTATGCCGACTATGTAGCCTTTCTTGAGACAGCTGGTCTGTGAGCTAGAATTTAGGGTAAGAAATGCCTTTGCATTTCTTCTGTAGACTAACCACTTTACATAGTCAAAGTAAACCTAACAATATAAACAGTACAAGCATCTTAGTAAATAGTCACATGTGCTATTTGTGATTGATTTGACTCTCCTTGGATAGAGTTTTATGACCACTGTAGTTTACAGCTAATGAAGGCAGTTCCTGCAAGAGGAATGCCTTTTCCCCTTTGGATATGGGGAAATACTACAGATCTTAGGTTTGTAGGGTAGGTATCTGGTTGCTGTGAGCTGATTTGAGTGCCTGAAGGTTTGGCATTTGTTTGTTTGTACAGTCGAAAGGTGGCTTGTGATCAGCTTTGAATAAAATTATTGGTATGTTTAGCAGGATAGGAAAGAAAGCATAAAACAGAATTTATGAAAGGTGACCCTCTAGCTACAAGTGAAGGGTTGCCTTAGTAACAGTGAATGGCCCTTATTCCTCATTTCTTGGCTTTAGTGGAGTATAAAGAGTCTTAGCTTTTTTATAGGAAGTTTATTAGTGAACAATTCTACTATAAGCTGCATGATGAAAAAGATTTTTATTTCCTGGTTTAAATTTTGAGTATGATAATAACATTCCTTCTTATGAACAACTGTGTCTGAAGAGACACCACCTGCCTCCCTGTGTGTATCCCCAGTGTTAGTTACTGAAGTGCTAGTTACTAAAGGCTGGTTTAACAGTCTGTATAAGCTCAGTGAGAGTGGGGAGCTGTATTGGGATGACCCATGAGCGTTCCTTGTCTCTGGTTCTTTCTTCTTCTCTCTTCCTCTTCCTCTTCTGCTCCAGAGAAACCCTTCCACTGAGCACTGATGGAAAGTCAGTGGTGAGCTTGGACTCGGTGTGGGCCATAAACACAGAGTTTAAACTAAACTTACAGTGAGAAAATCAGAACAGGGTCTTACATTTGTGGCAGATCTGAAGTGCTCACATGCCACCACATGCTACATCACATATGTGCACAAAGAAGCTTTTGGCACTCCTGTGGTATGGGAGTTCTATATATGTGTGTGTGAGTATTTTTAATTTCAGGAGCTGTGATGGATCAGGGCTTGCACTCCTACACAGTCACCTGCAGTGGAATAATGAGCTCTGATGCATAATTGGATTTACCTACACAATCTCCATGTGTATCTTTTTTCTTAAAAACAGCAGTTAAGAGATAACAGCAACCTGCAGACAGGGACAAATCAGATTGGGTTTGGAGCTTTTGCACAGGTTGTGTTTTGAAGCGAACCATGTTTTAGAAGAGAAGCATGCGTGTTTGGTCATATGGTAGCCAAACTGATTTCACTGGTGTTGGAAAGTCTCTCTTGCTGACAGATCTGAGTACATATTTCTCATCTTTTATGAGGGGAAGGGCCCCTTTTAATGTTTGAGCATCTATCAAATTGCCCTTGTTCCAGTTGCGAAGAGAAAAAGCTGGTTAATAATGCAAAAATGCAACTGTAAAGTATTGGTTTTAAAAGAAGACAAAACAAAGGATTGAGGATTTTTTTTTTTAGTTGAGGATGTTTCAATTAATGTCTAGTATTTTACATCAGAACGAGGACAAACTGTCACTTGTTGTAGGACATGAGTCCGGAATAGCACTCGGCCAGGTGTCTGTTATCTGCTGGCAGATGAAGAGCTGATGGTGGTAGAGGACACTCTGCAAAGTTGTCTTTGCAGGAGAAGAAAGGAATTGATTCATTTAAATGAAGCTCAGAGAGAAACCCTGTGGGGCTATAATGCATCTGTAAACAGTGGTTTTAATAGGTGACTATGATACAAATGGTACACATTAGTCCAAATTTTTAAAGTATTTTATGTCATATATAAATACCATAAAATACCCTGGCTGTCCATGAATCTGGAGCTGGGGTGAGGAGGTGGCCTGAAGCCTGCCTGTGGTGGAAGTTGGAAGAGCTGGAGGTTTTACTCCTGTTTAAATATTTACTTCCTAGAGGTCCTATAAAGAACATCTATTAAAAATATAATCATGCAAACCAAAAGCGTGATACTGCCCACAGCTCGGCACAGGAACTTGGGCCTTTTTTTAAGCAGAATGGTGCTGGTGCCCACGGGATGGAGGGGACAGTTAGTGGCTGTTCTGTGCACGCTCACTCCAGTCAGAGACCGGCAGTTTGTTTCCTTCATGGCTATCAAATGATGAATCAGTGAAAAACATTTCCTTGTGGTTAGTTTCTAGTCCGTTTTGCTTAAAGAGAAGTCTATTTATGCTGGTACCATGTTGATTAAATTAAGTGTGTTTTGCTGTGGTATGTTGGACAAGCTTTTCTGCTGAGTGTAAAGATTAGGTGAGTTTGACTACCACATTCTGTAGTTACAGGGTAACTCTTCAGTCTGGAGTAAAATCTTGGTCTCTGCTCAAAGGAACATTTTAATTCCCACTGACTTCAGTGGAAAAGAGACTTTAACCCTGGATCTAAGTAGATCTGCTCTAAGTACAAGTAGGATGATAATGAAGCTGCAGTCAAAATCAGAACAGAGCCTGTCTTCCAAGCAGCTAGTGTGTGTTAATGTGTGATGCTTGTGACATACATCCGGGTGCAGAGCAAATCCAGAATTCCTGCTTGCAGGTCTTTTTAAGAGCACGTACTTCAGCATGGCCGGAATTCCTCAGTTGCCGCCGCTCTCCTCGGGTTGTGGAGCAGGCTGCGCAGGGGAGCGCAGAGAACGCTCCAGAGCCAGTGCCGGGACCCACCGCAGCCCTTGCGTGCCGCGCTCGCAGCAAGCGGCCGCCTCCCGGCGCTTGGCTCCTGCCGTTGGGAACCGTGAGGCCGAGAGGCAGCGAGGCCCAGGGCAGAGCCGCGCGCACCGGCTGCAGAGAGGAGCTCGCGCGTGCGTAGGAGCAGCCGAGCGCAGGGCCCGCGGCCTGGCTGCCTGCTCGCACGCCCGGGCCTCACCTCGATGGCCTCCGGGCACGAGGCGCAGCGGTGCCACGGGGTGCTGGTGCCTGCGGGTGTCTTTCCAAGGGAGGGCTTGGGTGAGTCTGGTAGGGCTTAAGGGTTTTGCGTCGTTTTTGATGCTCTCCTGGCTTCTTTTCAAAGGTCATACGAGATGCTCATCTCATGATATTACAAAAAATTCCTCCCTTGTTTAGTTTAAAATTATTCCTGACTGATCTTGGCTCATTTACTCTCATTATTTCTATTTCTAATTATATGGTTCCTTTCCTTCCTGTTTATTATTATTATTATTATTCCTTCCAATCTGATGTATTTATAGAGAGCAATTGTTTATATTGCAACCTAGCAAACAGGCCAAGATGATCTGAATTCCTCTTTCAGGAGTCTTCTGCTTTTAACTGATGGTCCTCCTAGCCCTTTGCTTTTCCTTCTTAGGTGGGATGAGTCTTTGCGGTAGTGCCCAGACCTGCATGCAGTACTTTAGGAAAGGTCAGCTTACCCACAACCAGTCGTATTTGTTTAACCCTTAATGACATGCTGACAGGCTTCTTACCCCAGGGCTCCTACCCAGTTCCAGCCTTTTCTCTTTACTCCTTATTTTGTTTCAGGTGCTTTCCTTTCTTTTCCTTCCTTCCTCCTGGCTGTGCTGGCGCAAAAGCTTCAGCCCTTGCCCGGCCTCCCTTCGCGGCAGGCAGGGCCATCCCGGCTGTGTTCCTGCCTGTGGCGCATCCTCACGTCCTTCTCAGCCCGTCCAGGTCTTGCCCTTCTCTCCCTGGCTTTGTGTTTCCTTTCCCTCCTCCCCTCCTTGCAGCCCATCCCGAATCTGCTCTGCCCCTGGTTTCCTTCCCCAAGGAGCTTCTCAACAAAATCCTCATTCCCAGGCAGAGGGTTTTCCTCCCTCCATGGTTCTGTGCCTCCAGATTCCTCTCTGCTGACTCCTAAGGGTGACCTCTGTGGAGTCAGTCTGAAATATTCCTGAATCTCTTGTGTTTTTTGTTTTCAAGTGACTATTTTTGTTTTCAAGTGACTATTTTTTACCATATTGTTTAGATTTTTGTCTGGATAGGATAGCAAAAAACATCCTCCTAATATAAGGACTACCCATGGTAATATTTAAAGGCATATAATAGTAAAATGTGCCTCCAAGTATGTGTTGTTCCAAGATTTGGGATCTTAAAGCAGTTAAAACTAATTAGTCCTAAGACTGTTTTCTAGAAATGGATTATTGTGCAAGAAATAATAAAAAATAATTGAACATTTTGGCTTCTGACCTTTTAAACCTCAAACAGATTTTGTCATTGTAAAATTTTTACTGAAATCTAACTTTGTTACGATAACTAGATAAGTACAGGATTTACAGTACAAAATGGTTTACAATAATGGGGAATATGAGTTGGATGCTGTGCAAGTTTTTTAAGGCAAGCAATTGCTGTGCAATTTGTTTCAAAGGGACAAAATAAGGCCAAATTTGTTGTCGATCTCAGTTTTGACTTTAAAACACAGCCGTAAATAAATAAGAATCATAGAAAATAGGTATTTGTACTGAATAAATGTTTTTCTATTCCTGGCAAGTGTTTAAAAAACATCAAATGTTGGCTGCTCTACTTCAAGGGAGTAATATCGCATTACTTTAATCCATCACTCATAACATGAAAAAAAGAGCATTTTCCATGTTTAGACAGAAATATAAAATACCAACAAACAATTAAAGGTAATTTGGATTTTTAGCTGGGAATTTTATTACTCTGGAGTGAAATTTATAGCTAACTACTTCTGGATGTTATCTGTGTCCATCCACATACTGCAGAGTGTATGAGTAATTCATCCGAGCAACTCTTTGCTCTTATTGTGGCCTGTGCTCCAAACTAGGCCCTGCAGTAGTAGTTGTGGGTTTTGTCCTCCTGCAGCTGTCCTTAGAGGAGCTTGGGTGGGTTGTTGTAACCCAGAGCTACTCGAGGAGTTTGTTGGACAGTGTCTGTCCAAAGAAACACCCAGGCAAGTTTCCCCTGCCTTAATTTCAAGAGCAGACCTCTGCTGGTCTTCTGCCGTGATATTCCATTTGAAGGCTGAAATTCTGAGTTGCTCAGATTTTGCAAGAGTCTAATGACACCCAACCATTTGGTTATCTTGTGATACATGTTAGCAGAACATGAAACGAGTTGCAGAAAAGCGATGGAGGCTTGGTACGCTTCTGAAGAGGATCATAGGATCAGCCAGGGAACCAGTAGTCAAGTGGGTTGTAACAGTCATCTTTTTCTTTGCTGATGTTTGATATTTGATTCTTCTTGTCTTTTATTTGTACTGCTTGTCGCTATGAATGAAGTAAAATACCTTTCTGTAAAAATGTTATACTACTTTACATCATGAACAGGGACAGGTACTGAGTTTTCCTGGTTTGTTCAGCTTCATACTTGTATTAAACAAGCAGTTCTTGCATGTGAGAAGTCAGAGATCCAGCTTGAAATGCAGTCAGTGTTAGTGCTCTATTTTCCTGGAAGAAAAGAGAATCCTGGAACAGCAAAATGCATTTCCTCATGTGCAAAAGCAATTTTCCAAGGCAGCAAGTAGATACAGTGTTGACTGAATTGCCTGAAATCTGCCTGTTGCTAGGCAGGAATAGTGCTGAACCACCTAGAAAAAACAACTTCTTGCCTTTCTGAGACCACCAAATAGATCTAGAAGTGCATAACTATTATGAAAAAAGTAATGGTGATGTGAAGGTCCTCCACCCATTTGCTCCTCGGTGCAAACAGCGTAAAGGTGACAAGAACTGCAGAAAAAGTGGAGAAAGCTAAAACTGGGTTTTCTCATTCGTTTCGGAAATTCTCCAGTACTGTTGGACTGAACCATTTTAATTTCATGAGAGTTAATCTAGCAGTGTCAAATACACAGAAGGGAGTAAACATCCTATCTTAAAATCGTGTTCAGGGAACATCTGGATGTCACAAGGAACATTACAGAGAGAGCTTGGGCTTGGGAATCCCTCTAAGCCTCTTCCTTGTGAGCTGGCTAGCTTCCCCTTGGAAAATGAAGGCGTATTTTGAACTGTCCCACTCCAGCTGACTTGCTGCCTCACCTGGCAAAAGCCACGTCCTGAGCTGTGTCTTCATTCAAGCCGTGTGCTTGCTGCCAGTCACGCTTGGAGCCAGCACCTGCGGAAAGCCCGCGCGAGTTTGGTGCGGTAGAAGGGTGCAAGCTGTGTGACAGAGGGAGGTAAAGATTGCCCGGCTTTTTTTGGTAGTGGTAATGGAAGACTCATTTTTTCCCTTGAGATGGAGATGGGTCTGGTGAATCACCTTAATAAACTGCCTTGGGGCTGCTTCTCAGTCTGCGGTTGCTCTCTGCATATGTTAATAGACATTACTGTTGTTTCCATGTTTGTGCAGTGCCTCAGCAATCCGAGCGTGTCAGCTCTGCTCTGTTTTCTTTCTTGCTTTTTTTTTCTTCTGAAGCGCTTAAAATGCTAGAAAAGCCAAGTCCCCTTAGGCCTTCCACAGGGGTCTCTGTCACCATCTTTGGTAGTTAACACATGAATATAAAACTCTTAGGCGAGTGCTCAAGATGTGGGATGGAGAAGGGTCTGGGGGAGAGCAGAATTGCTCCCTGTGTAGCCCAGCTGCAGAGCTGATGAGGTGTTTCCTAATGAAACATCTCAGTAATGAGCGAGACTGAAAACATAATCTCTGTGAAATCTTGACTTACCAATTTAATTGCCAAGAAACCCAGAATAACTGTGTCACCACTCCTATTCCATTTTAATTACAGTAGTATGGGCTGATGTAATGACCAAACAGTGTGTGCTCGATGCTGCTATTTACAGGGACATTCACAATGTATTTAAAAACAAAACAATCTACATCCCGCACAGCAAAACTAACGTCTTCTCTCACTGCAAGAGTAAAAGCAAGTTGCAAAATATGGCTGTAAAGTGCTCTTATGTATTCCAAATGTAACCGAAAGAAACGTGGTGTGTGCTCTGCCCCGAAGGAGCAATTGTTTCTAACCCTGTGCACTCTCTAATGGCACTGGAAGGACAGATGAGGGCTTTTCTCTTCCAAGTATTTTCACAGATTCATGTGTCAGAGTTGAAGCTGATAGGAAGAAGGAAACGACTGATGCTTTATCTGTACCCATTAGTCACTGATCTTAAAACTTTCCTCTCTCTCCTCTAGAACGGGGGAGCAGATAGATGTTAAAGGTAGGAGCTGTTCCTTTGGCTCGCAGGACCATGGCAAGCCCCTCCAGGGAGCCAGAGCTTCATGGGCAGGATTTCTGGCTTGCCTGTGCAGCAGCAGCAGGGCCGGAGCAGTGCCAAAAGTGCCCCAAGGATGCCGCGAGGCTACGCAGGCTGGGGGCGAGTGCGGTGACTGTCCTCTCGCCCAGCTACATCTCTGCTCAAGGTGCCTGCAAGTGACTGAGCTCAGCTCTGTGGGCCGGATTTGTCCCGCTAGGCGTCTGGGCCCAGGCCGTGCCTGCGGCTGGGATGCTGCGGGAGCGCGGGATGTGTGGCTGGGGATGAAGCGGGGGAAGGACGACATCCAAGCTGCATAATTAATGTAGTCTAGAGCTGCATCTACTGCATTTGTGTCACTAAAGAAGGCAGTTTCCATGAATTTTGGAAGAAAACATAATTCTACATGCTCCTGAAAAATGGGAATTTTATAGTAAGGCATAGTTGATAAGGGATATCTTCGTTAAATTCATTACCTTCAAGGAGCTAGTCTGTCTACTTTTGAGACCATGCAGAAGGAATCTATGATTCACCTTCCAGGCGTTCTGCATGATATTTCTGAAAATAATTTAAAAGGGAAAGGAGGGTTACCTGAAGGAGCCTAGTGAGACTGCAGAGGTCTCAGAAGTGCTGGAACTGAGCAGATCTGCCAAAGCTGTGATGCGTTAATAGTGAAAAACAGTGCTTAATTTTGGTTTGGATTCAATTGCCTGATATTTCTCTGATTATTATTTTTAAATGATCCTTCCTTGCAAATATGATGCCAGAATCTCACTTCATTTCACTCCACCTTCACCCATGCTTCATTTTAGCTTTTTTTCCTCCTTTTATTCATAGAATCATAGAATGCTTAGGGTTGGAAGGGACCTCTAGAGATCATCTAGTCCAACCCCCCTGCACACGCAGGGTCACCTAGAGCACGTGGCACAGGACTGCATCCAAGCGGGTTTTGAAGATCTCCAGAGAAGGAGACTTATTCAAAGCCTTTTTTCCAGGTAGTTAAATGTTGCCAGGATGATGAACCGGAATTATTAAGATGTCACCTGAAGTGACTCGTGTTCTGCCCAGTACAGTAATTGTGTGTCTGGGTGGGAACTGGAGACCATATTCTGAGATCTCTCTTAAAACCAGTCTGCAAGGATGCTCGGGCTCATAACCTTGGTACCTTCGCGGTGTCCGTGCGACTTTGCTGCAGGGGAGTGAGTCCACATGAGATCACAGTTCAGCCCATGCTGCATGTTTTCCCTCTCTGGGTGACTTATTAACCATATAGCTGGTTCTATACGCGGCTGTGTTTGCAGACCGTGGGGTTACAGCCCTGTGCTCGCTGCCTGGCGCCCGACGCTTGTCATCAGTTCCACACATTGCTCCAAGCTGGGATCAGGTGCCCAGGGCTGTGTTAGCAGTTTCTTTGTCCCCCACAGCTCATACCCAGGCAGCAGGACAGCTCAAAGCACATTCCCCAGGGGGTTGGGGAAATTCTTGTCTGTCTGCAGTCTGACACATTCATACCTAGTGGTTAAGTTTTTTTAAAAAAACATAACCAGACTGGTTCTGATAACCCCAAACATGTTGTGCGAGTTCTTTGTAGGTTCTGGATACTTTGGAGACCAGCAGGAAAGTCTTTCGAGTATTGCGTTCTCCAGGTCACAGGCTTCCCAGGGAAGGCTGGAGACTCCCGTTTCACAGGCATGGCTAGTTTGGGGCCTGTAGGGAACCCATCTAGTACCTCAAGGAAGAGACTTCTCTTCCTTGGGAAGGGCTATGTTTTTGACACCAACACATGTATTTGAAGAGTTTGAAGTTAGAAATTGCCTCTACAGACATTGAAAGGAAGTTTAAAAATGTATGACCTGTTTTGTGGCTTGCTTTTAATGTGCTATATTGCTTAAACAGCCAAAAAAAGCAAGAGGTATTAAATATACAAATCTGTGGTTTAAAAACTATGTTCATTTTCCTTTCATAGGCCAATGAAAAATCCTTTCTGTGTTTAGAAAGGACTGTATCCCTTTCACTTGGCACAGTGACCTTCGTTCTAACTCCTTCCCCCTTCTTCCTCTCCCTGCCCCCTCCTCCCCCCCGCCCCCAAAAAAAAAAAAAGTGCCAGGAGGGCTGAAAATAGTGGGATACTTAAGCTTAAGGGTGGCATTGGTGAGAGGGCATGATGTAACCATCAGTACCAGCAACTGGGTCTTCTGAAAGTAGCCAGGGATCACAGAGGTCACCCCCTTGCAATGGGTGCACGGGAGCAGAGGAGCTTGGCCTGTGTCCTATTCCCAGCGTTCGCCGGCAGTGGAATCCGCAGCAGACGCTTCTGAATTGATCTTTCCCTGGTCTATTTCTTTTTCCTTCACGAAGCAGGAGTGTAAAACTCCCTTTAAACCATTTTGGGTTTTAAACATGATACTGTATGATCTGCCAGTCTGGGACTTGATGCTTTGAATATTGAAGAAGTGCTTTGAATACCAAATTCTGATGCCCATCTCATGCCTTGTTAAGAGGTTATAATTGCACTGGTTGAATAGATATATGCAGTCTCTTCCCTTTATTGTTTTTTTTAAATAGGTTGTGATCTAATCTCAGGGAGTCTTTGCCTGACTTCATCTTGCTCTGGAAGAGAATTCTTAAGGAAAGAAAACTCTGCAATTCTCTGTTTTATTCTCTTTTCTTTGTTGAATTAGTGCTTCTAGTTGAGTTGACTGTCACTTGTAATTGAAAAGTGACATGGACTATGTGGATTTGTTGATCGCTGAATTGCATTTTAGTTTTAGTATCTTGAGGAACTACAGAAGAAATCAAAATTACCATGAAGGCTGGTTGCTATGATCTCTGCGGTTCAAGGGAAGGACAGCACAACCTTGCATCTACATTTTTTATCAGATCATGTGTGAATTGCTGAATTAATGTTGTCCAAAGCACCCCTCCTATTATCAACCTAACATCTAAAATTCTTCAGGTTGTGTAGTGATTTGTTGTCCTGAACCATGAGGAGAAAATGTTAGGTGCAGATTACAAGTTTTAGGCTTTTTATGTCATTCAGAACAGCTGCCTTTCTGATATTGAAAGGGAAAAATCTTATAACAGGAGCAAGCTGAATGAGTGGTACAATTCTGAAGTTTGCTAATGTGTCAGCAATAGCTAGTCCAAGGCAGTTTAACTGGTTGTGACTGAGTGTGCAATGGGTTACATGCTGAAAACCAAAATACACAGAAATAAAATGACAAAATGAACACCTGTTAAAAAACAATATGGGACAGACTGAATTGGTAACGTTCGGCTGATCAGCTCTGCAGCTGGAGGAACAGAGGGATGGAGAGGGAACAGGGGGCTGGCTTTCCCTCCTGAGATCCCCGCGCTTAGCCCTGAGAGAGCAACGTTGCAGCTCGCAGTGCTGTGCGGTAAAGGGCATCCCTTTTCCTGCGCTTAGGGGCTCAGCAACTTCTTTGGAGGACTGTGATTCCACAAGTGCAAAACCCAAGAGGCGAGTTATTTTTCACACGAAAATGCAGGCACCAACTTTACTTGGCTGCTGGGATGGGTGCTGCAGCTGCTGCCCTTCAGGAGCAGCGTCTCCGCAGAGGAACCAGGTGCAGGGGCAGAGATGGGACAGTTCAGATTGGTCCTTAGTGAACTATTTCCTTTTTCTCCAGTATTTCTGCAAATGTACTCCCTTCTCCCCCAGACGCCTGAGTTTGTTGGTACCAACACTTGCTGGTAATACGTAGCGTCCTCCTGACTTCTGGTTTGTTAATGGTCTTTTCTAAGTGTCCAGCGATGTCTAAACTTACTCTCTAGAGGAAGCCTGTTATAATGGTATTTGTAGTACTCTGTAGTCGTCTAAAGAAAGTCCTGAAGGCTGTCCCTTGTCAACCTGAGCCAGCTGCCAGCCTTTCTGGAAGCTTTCTCCAATGTTAGTTTTAGCTGTAGGGTTACACAGGAATCCCTGGACACACTAGGGAAAACAATCAAGTGTGCCTCATTTCACACAAGACAGATACTGCTTTGTATGAATGTTACAGGGTTTGGAGATTCTTTCCACATGTGCAGGACTTGAGCCTGTGGCTTTTGGTGAGGTTTTGGATCTCATTCAGTATGTTTGCTTCCCTTATTTATTTTTTGCCTACCAGGTATCCTTTGTAGCTTCAAGCTGTAAAGGGCAAACTGCTGTATTTGGAGACAACGTACATTGAGACTTCACCTACACCACCTGCTGCTCTGTTGTTTGTTTCCCTTCCTACATACTTCCTTCCTCATACCCGGCATTTTGAAGGTCCCTCTGCCTTTGCTTCCTCACGCAGACTCTGCATGCTGTGCTGGCTGCCCTGGCAGCCTAGCAGAGTGTGATATGTCTCCCTTTAGGGTACGTAGCCCTGAAAGGAGCTTGAGCTACTGCCCAAGAACACAAAAGTGACTTTCCATTTCCAACAAGCAAGTAGAATGGATAGAAAGTCAACTTTGCTTATGTACAGGCTTTGGAGCTGGGTCTAATGTCTTTGAGCTCTTAATACAAGCCATTTGTACCAAAAACCTTCTTAAAATGTTTGTTGGTTTGATGTGGATACATTGAGAGTAATATCTTCAATTCAGACTTCAAACCTGTATCTCTGGGTTTGAAGCTCGTCTTTGCTGACAGTCTGTAGAAAACGCTAATGCTGGAAAAGTGTTGTCATGTGGTGGTTTTAGTTCTCGACTTCCTGAGACTTGGTATTTGAGCAGAAAACATATCCCACATAGAGGGGTATGAAGGCAGGGACTAGAGGGTGTCACGCTGGTAAAGGTGCTGTTACGGGCAAGAGCTGGAATGGACCTTTCTCTCTGTGGTCATTTACATGTGGTTTGGGGTTTTGTTGCAGTGTTTTCTGAGACCTGTGATTAGCGTAACTTTGGGGTTATTTACTTTAGACCTGTTATTTTGTTATTCAAAGCGTGTTTCCTTTCAAGTTCTTAAGAATGTGTAAAGCTAGTATTTTTTATGTAGGGGGACATAAGGAGAATTACCAAGCAGTTTTTCTCGCTACGTTTACACCCTTTTGTGCTGCACCTTGTGAAGGAACGGACTCAGTCCTTCTGTTCCTTCGTTAGCTATGAACCCGTAGCTCCCAGTCGCTTACCTCTTTCCTTTCAAGGGACTCTTGGTACATGCACAAAGGATGCTTCCTTTCAGCTTGATCCTTACGCTTCCTTTCGGCGTGAACCCCGGAGTTCAGCTGGGTGGTGCAACCGGAGAGACAGCCAGTCTTTGAGCCCCGTGTTGGGCGCCGTTTGTGGGCGTATTGAAGAGCAGGGCCTCTGTGATGGCGAGCCAAAGACCTTTATTTAGGGTTAAACACAACTTAGTTTCCAATCCTGGAGCAACCCCTGTCCAGCCTGGCAGCACACGGAGCCCAGCAACCCAACCAGCCAGGTGATCACATGCGAGGCCGCCCAGTGAACTGCCTGGGCACGCACTGGCCGCGTGGCTGCAGCTCCCGCCTCTCCTGCTCAGCCCATCTGCGGGGGAGACACTGCCCGGCACCAGCTCCAGGCTGACTGCAGCGCTTTTGTGTCGTTGTGGCCTATCCAGTAGGTAGAACACAGCTGCTTCAACTGGGTGCTGCCTGTTGTTACTGCCTGGCTGAAGTTACAAGTGAACGTCTTGACTTCAGCATTGTGATCCAGGCGAAGCAGGAATAACACAAGCATGGAGCTGCATGCACTCTATTAAAATCTAAATAACCGCTCTCCTGTTTTATGGCATTGAAACAGGATAGCTGTTTCAGGCAAAATATCTGAGAAAATCTGTGAAAAAGGTAGATTTCATGGCTCAGATTTCCCAGCTTTGTTTTGCAGGCCCTTTGGAGAGGCTTTCTGCTGGCCGTTCTGCAGTAATGATCATTTTCAACTGTGTCCAGCAGACACCCATTCAAGCAGCGGCTGAAGAGTAAGAGTGAAAAATATCAGGCAGTTCTTTGTTTAAATAATTGAATTGAAGCCTCCGCTTAATTGTGCAAGATTAAATTTAGGAAGTAAAGCTTGCAAAATGAAATGGAATGCAAACAAGTATCAATGGGCTACTGTCTTGCCTTATCTCAATGGGATTTTGCGGATAGTATGGTGGTTTACATTGTTAGGTTTATTTAATACACTGTTTCTAACAGTTTGGGTATTTACTTATACAAAAACATTTCCTAAGAGAATATTCACTGTGGAACAGTGAAGACTGGAAAATATTTTGGATCAAAAATGGTCTTGAGGGCCAGTTTTTGGAGACTCCATATTGTTGAAACAGGCAAAGAAGCTTAGAAAATTCTAATATAGGAAGAGAATGGAGGTAGAAAATAAATGCCCTCTCCAGAGGGTACTTGAAATATTACTGATGTTTAGAAATGTACTAAGAAGATGGATTCTAATTTTCTCTTGCTTTTATGATGGTTCTGGTTATTTCAAGTAATTTTCCTCTCTCTCTCTCTCTTTATTTTTACTTACTTATTTACTTATTTTTTAGAGAGCCAGTAGAAGTCTGAAGGCTCTGAAAAGAAACCTGTTTTAGCAATGTTTTAAATTCCTTATTTAAAATGTGCAATTTGTGGTTACCAGCCACAGTTTTGCAGTGCTTGAAAATAGCTGTCAAGAGGATAAGGATAGAGCCATGATTTGGTGAAAAAGGGCAGTAATGCTCTTCCAGGCATTCTGTACACTTCAGGAATATTTTGAGATGCATCTGGTTTACCTGGAAACCCAAGTAACTAAATGAAAGGCAAGGCCTTTTTTTCTGTCCTAAATAGTGTTTTTGTCATAGAAAATGACATTTAAGTGCTGAATTGGGATGGAAACTAAGAAAAATAAATGGATATATCGGTTTTCTTGAAAAAACAAAAGCAACTTTTGTTATTGTGGCAGTTGATTGATGCTACTTATCTACCTTGCATGTAAGTATCTTGTAAACCAATTTAAAACATAAATTGGAAAAATGAGAGATCCCTGCATATTTGCAGAACCTGAAGTGCTTTATTTCTCAGCTCGAATCAGTGAAGTCAGAGTCTTGCTGCTGAAGACGGTGTTGGGAGATTCATGAGAAACCAGCCCCAGAGCGCCTTGTGGGGCCACGTGGTAAACGCAGAGGGTGGAAGGGCTGAAGCACTGCCCTTGATGACACGTATTGAGCCTTGCGGAGACTCCGGTGGCCTTGGCAGCTCCCAGCCAAGGGGTTGGGTAGCCTGTGGTACATGAAGGCCAGGGAGTTTTTAGACTTGTGCTGAAAGAATTTAGGAACAAGGAAGTTGCTTGTACTTGGTGAGTATATTCCTTAATAGGCTCAGGCTTCTCTTCTGCCTTTGTATGGCTTCTTCAGGTTTATTGTACTTGTTCACTTGAGTGGATGTGAGGTTAAAGAAAACTTACCTAGCTGGGGAACTGATTTCTTTTGTTTTGTTTTTGATTTTTAAAGCTTGCTGAGTGATAACGATAAACATGTTTTGTAAGGACTGTGTGTGCTTTACAGCGCTCGTGTTGGGAGTGTGCTGGAGCCGGCTGCCCCGCAGGTACTCCTAAGGATACTCTTTCTTCTACTAAATGAGATTCTTGCCTATTTTCTCAAGGGATGTTTGTATTTGTATTAATTATCTGGGGACTTTCCTAAAGGTTTAATTTCCTCTCTGGTTTATGCTTTGCATACATAGAAGCACTTACAAGGTAGGATGCTGTAGGAGAACAAAACCAACGTCACCTATTGTAAATTTTTCTGCTTTCCTAGCAGTCTCACAGATCTATACGTTGCAGAATTTCCAGTTCAGCATATTTATAATGGGAGACGTGAAATTGTCACAGTTAAGTTACACAAAATCTTTACTTGAAATGTACGTGAGCCCTCTTCAACATGCAGGGTTAATACTCTATGTCCTCCTTTAGGCAGCAGCACTTGCTAGGAGTATATTGACTGTTCCCTAGTGAATTGTTCTTTTACTGATAAATTAGTCAGCAAAAAAAAATGATTAAAGAAAATGCTAATGCTTAGATGAACAAATGGGTCTTTTTCAACCTTCTCCTGATTAATTTTATTAATGACAAAATGTAATCGTATGTATAAAGATAAAAAGTAAGGCAGTACCTAAAGCCTAAAGGTTTATGATTTTCTGGCTGCTGAAAGCTTCATGTTCCTACTTGCAGACTCTGTCATCATCATCATCCTTTGGTGATGCTTAACAAGATGGAGAGATACAGAAGGGTCATTACTAGAATCCTGGTATATCTTTACCAGAGGATTGTTACTGGTTTTGATCCAAGTGCACTGTTTCTTCAGCCATAATGACTTCCCATGCACCTGCTGCATGTTTGCCGTCTTTTAGTCTTCAAACTTTCCTTTCCCCTCAGCAGAGCTGTATGATTTATTAGCACTCTGCTTTCACCAATGCTTTATTTATAAAGTTGGGCTTTTAATTGCAGTGAGCCCCATCCATACTGGCAACGTGCGACCCATTTGAAAGCCCTATATAATGGGTATCTCTGCTTGAAATGAGGCTTGTCCAAACAGTGATCACATTTTCTCATGCAACATTTACTGTACTACTTGTCTGTAAACAGGAATCCTGCTGAGTGTGCTAGGCCAGATAGTCAGCAGTTACCACATCGGTTTTTCTCATGACCATAAATATGTCCTCTATTTTTTTTGTAACGAGATGGTGAGTTGGTGCGGTGCTGGTATCCATGAGAGTTTGTTTCAAGTTTCGTGCTGGCTGGCTGAGGAACCACTAGGGTGAGGAATTGCAAAGATAAGTTTCAGGATGACGCATTACTTCAAAGGTAACATGCCAATCTCGTTTGCAAACATTGAGTAATTAGAGGGTTGAGTAATCCGAGGTGAGGATTTTGATCGTCAGATCTCCTCCCATCTGAGGTGCTAGGCTGTACCTCTCCTCCTGCAAATAGCAAAGGCATATCAAGCTTTCTCAGGGAATTCCAGCGCTCACCCACACCTTGTTTACTTGTGAGCAACACTGCTTGCAGTTGTGGATGAATATTGAGCGAGGCTCTTCCTACTGTGTTGGTTATTTTATACCTCTCTTTCTTACTTTTCTTGGGTGAGACCAAGAGTGTTGTTCTCCTGAGCACACTTGCCCATCCCTCTCTCGTGCACACTTGCTCTTCTTTCATAGCTGTAAGAGAGCAGAGAGGAGGTGGAGAAGGCCTGCAGGTACTGCCAGGAAGAGCTTGGTGCAAAGATCTCCAGAGACTCTGCTAAGCATTCAGGAGTGCAGGGCCTTGAGAGCCCCTGCGGTCCTTCATGTCAGCCAGGGAAGTTTGGAGACATAACATTTAAGATTTGAGTCAGGCCTGTCAGGTCTTAG
>NW_010580600.1:128457-172660 GCF_000705375.1 Tinamus guttatus
TTTCAGCTCAGCGTGTCTGAGGAGGCTGATAGATCCTCATGCATCTGTATTTGCTGTGGATTTGCTGTCTCCGGGTGGGCTTCCCTGCATGACCTGTATAAGTGGCTGCTCGAATGGCTTGAGGGGGAGTGGGTTAGTAGAGTGGCTTGTGCCGATGGCAGGGCACAAACCCTTCCAAAGGCCCAGGTCTTTGATCGATAAGGCAGAATTATGTGATTAAAGGCTTCTGTAGGAGTCAGTGTCATTTTTCCTGACCTGTTAATTGGAAAGAAAAATGTCTTTTTGGACTGCCACCAGTGCTTTTTGAAACTCTGGTTGACATTAAGATGTTTTAATTGTGTGCAGCTGCTTTTTGGTTTTGTGTAGCACAATAACTTTAATAACTAGTTTATTTATTGTATTTTTTGCTGTACCACATTTCATTTAGAGCAGATAAATCCTTTCACAAAAAATCTTCCGTTCTTCCACGTGACTTTAAGCAAAGGACTCAAGGCACTGGATGAGTCAGTTAATGCTCTCATTAGAAAATCCTGCTGTTAAGGATCATCTGGTGTGTGATAGGATTCTGTGTAAAGGATTTGTACCGCTCCTCCCTCTGAACCTCTGTGTGCCATAGAGACAGTTTATCTGTTTATCTAATCTATCACCATTCACGATAATGTTTATTATTGCTCGTTACTGTTACTTACTATCGCAATAGTGGCCTGCGGCCATCGGGCACTGCTGCAGTGTGCAAGCGAGGGAGTAGGAGGAGGGAGGCAGAAACACCCCAAGCAGCTTCTCTGGGGCTCTGCTCCCTCAGTGCCAGCTGGAGAGGCTGGTTCCTGAGCGCCTTCCCCACGGGGATCCTTGCTGCAGCAGGGCCCTATGCCCTGAGCCCCACTGCTCACGCAGGCTGCTGAATGCCGAAAACTGAACAGCTTCTCTGCTCACATCCCGCCTGGGGAGGAGGGCGTGCAGCGGTGTGCTAGCAGGCAGCTCTGCAGTGTGAAGCAAGGAGGTGCTTTCAGTTCCTCTGCAGGTTACAAAACCTGCTGCAGCCTTGCAGTTGCTTCTGTATCGTGTGGTTCTCTCTAAGGTTTCACAAAAGCTAAAGCCACAGCGGCTCTGCAACATATTTGCTTTAATTTTGTAGAGCCCTTTGGTCTCTGTCTCCCCAGTGCCTCTCATGTGCGTTGGACAGGCTGCCCTGCGCTGGTGGCAGGTTCTCGTTTCCTCACTCCTGCTTTTGTATGTCTCCATACGCGGGGGAGCCTGCACACAGCGATCCACAAACTTACTTGCTCTACTTCAAAGGCCTCCTTAAGTGTGTTGTGCTACGGTGCTTCAGAAGCTCTGCTGAGTGCTCCGGCACCTGGCCCGTGCTCGTCAGTTCTGTTTCGTTAGGCTTCCTGCCATCTGCTCTTCCTGTTAATCACTTGCATTTTTTTTTGCACCTCAACTGTAACATCTTCTGGGAAACACGCTGTCTGCGCGTTCATTTTTTTCTGCTGCTGTGGGTTAGGACCCACTGGTGCTGTTGGAAGTACCTGGCAGAGAAAGAAGGGCCAGGAGAGCAGAAGGTCAGGCCTGGACCCTCCTCAGGCGTGAGCGCTGAATTGAACGGTCCCCTACCCCCCAGCATGGTGTCCTCTCTCTGTCTGCCTTTTCCCACGGCTCTAATGGTCATTTTCAGCCTTAATCTGGTAAACGCGTTGCAGTGCAGTGAATTGCTGGTCCTGGTGGTAGGGAAGCAAATCACTGCCGCAGCCAAGCTAGAGAACTGAAACCACAGTGAGCAAACCCTGTACTTTTTTTTTTTCCTGGCCTTTTCAGAGATAACTGAAGTTGTATATTTGCTACATGGCTTTTAAAATGTGCTTCCCATTTTTCTTACTGCGGTATTCCTTGCACTTTTCCATCACTTATTTTTTTAATTCTCTTTTTACTTCTTTTTTTTTTTTTTAATAAATTGTGACTTTTGGAAAAACTAAGTAGTAGAAATGAACATAAGCTATCTCCTTTTGACACAAAGAATGAAGTCTGAGGCTCATGGCATGGAACAAGTCAACTCTCCTGACATGAACACACAGGAAAAAGTATCTCATGTTCTTAGGAAAACAGAGCTGGAGGATTACATAAGATTTAACAAATCTAAGAGTTTTGTTTATTTTATTATAAAGCATGTGCTCAGCTTTAGTTTTCCAAAAGCATGAGGCTTTCTGCATTTGCAAGAGTGAATATCCTCTCCAGAAAACCTATTACCAGAAAGATATACAAAAGCCGATTCAAAAAGGGAGGAACATTGAGACTGTTTAAAAGAGGGGCTTCGGTTTGCTGTATATGATATACAGGATGTTGACAGCTGGGAGAGCAGCAGAGGAGTTAGTTGAAGTGTAGCAGCGCGTGGCCTACGCGGGGCCGCAGTGGGGAGGGCATCACTGCAGCGCGGGCGCCCCAGCTCTGGCCGTGAAGAGAAGTTACCAGCAGTTAAAGCAGGCGCTGGTCGGATGCTTCTGCGTATGGCAGTCTTGCAGCCGGTGCAGAGGACACTGGCTGTAGGAGTTGATTTTCCTTCATAGCAGCTGCTGCTTTGTAGTTTCACAGTCATTCTGACAAGTCATGTTTGCTTTAAAACTGGGTTATTAATTAATTAATTTATTTATTTATTCCTGTCACGCAATACATCGTCCCAAGTGCTTGAGTTATTGCCTCTGGTTTATGTTTATAAATAGAATAATATTAAAGTCTAATATTTTAATGATGCAAAAAATGCATGTGGCAGACTGGTTCTCATTGCTGTTATGGCTATGTAATGCATCCGTGGCTGCTTGGAGCAGGCTCTAGGTGCGCACGAGAAGGAGCGGAGCGGCGTGCGAGCGGCTCCTGAGGAGCTGGGGCTGCCCAGCCCTGCTGCCTGCGACTGCTGCGGGCGCAGAAAGGACGGCGCCAGGGTACCACGAGAGGACCTTCCTCCTCACGCTGCTGCGTTCTGCTTTGCTGCTCGGTAGGTTGGCCCTGCAGCACGTGGAACTCGGCGAACGGATCCTTCTTGCTGCTCTCGAGCCCAAAATCGGACAGAAGCCACGCAGGCTGCAGACCTGGTCTTGCTTCTGGCTGCCACAGACAGAAACCAAAGGACTCGCTGGGAGGCCTAGCGGGCCGTGCTGTTTAGAAATAACGCCCGGACTGGGCAGTGCGAGCACGACTTAGGAGGCTCATGACGTGCAGCCCTGTTTTTTCGGGTATCGGCGCAGCTGTCGTGGGCGCAGAGCAAGCGCATGGCAGCGGCCTGGTGGGAGCTCATGCCACCATGGTGGCCAATGCCAGCTCCTTTGCTGTCTGCTGGCGTGACCAGGGCTGGGCTCTCCTCCTGCAGGCAGCCTGTGCAAGTGGCCTTTTGCCTCCACGGACTTGCTGCTCGGGGGAGCATTGGTGACAAAACGATGGCAGCAGCCTGAGCGATGCAGCAGCCAGGAAGGGAAAACCCAGGTGGCATCCAAATTGCCCCGGAAACACTTTGTCATTTTGCTGTTCATAGAGCTTGAGAGTAGTATTATAAAACATATTGGATTTTAATGCTGCCCCCACCTTTCTGGTGGAAAATAATTTTCATGCTATTGCTGGCTCAGTTGCTGGGAAAGTCTCTTCTGCCCTCGCTGCCTGTTTGTTTTGTGGTTCCTAACAAGGTTCCTAACAATAGCAAAGTTGTATCTGTGTTTCAGCACATTTATAATTACCCAATAACTCTTAACTACTTTTAGTGAGAACTCCCCAGGAAATGGGCGAGGAGGACTAAGGCGTTGCACAAAGGTGCTCGGAAGCACACTTGCATTTGGAGTGCAGTATAAGCAGGTATTTGAATTAATGCTTTGTGGCAGACAGTGTTTGCAGGAAGTCATGGTTGCAGCTCTCTCTTGAAATATAAAGTATGTTTTTTGAGGCAAGAAATCAAAAAAGAGTTTTCTAAAAATCGCTCCTGCTGTATCTCAGAGGGAGTAAAGTGTTCCTGACAATTCCGCTGTCATCTTTTGGTAATTAATGTTGCGTGGCTTCCCTCAAGGCTGCGCGTGATTCTGGATTCCTATTACTATTCCCGTATGTGGCTTCAAGCAATGTACAGGCTGAAGATTTTTGAGTTGTGAAAAGCTTTGTTATTTCTCAACTTAAAAAAAAAATCCTTTTTCAGTATGCGTGTGTTTTGTTTTCAAAAAGTTTAAAGTAATTTTAATTAACCCTTTCCCCTCCAGAATACAAGAATTGGTTTGCTTTTTGCCCATGGAAGCCTTAGACAAGTGATCTTGGAACCTGGTGGTGATTTTCACATGAATTTTCAGAGCTCTCAGCGACTATGAGGGATGTAGTGTTGGCTGGAACAGTTAATCTCTGCATCAGCACAGAACAGCATTTCACAGCATTTATTGCCATGGAAGGGTGACAGTAGTTTCCCCAAGTGTTTTGGTTGAGTTTCCTGTAAAGATCAGAACTGCGAGATTTAAAAAAAAAATTGAAATGATTGTGAAAACAGCAGAAGTTCTTATTCTCTTTCAGCCTTGGTAGCAAGTAGCAGCTATAACATTTGTTCTCTCCCTCTCTTCCTGATTTGAAAAGTCAGGAAGACTGTCATGGCAATGAGTAGTAATTCTTGAAAGGCTTAAGGAAAGATGAAAGGTATTTAACCTCTAGATCTTATATCTGGAAAAAAAGCCATTTAATAGGGTTTTGGTGCTTCTAAGTGTGACAAATTTTGCTGTATGATGGAGTTTTAGCACACTGTGTGTATTTTTTGTTGTCGTTGTTTAGTAGTTAATGTTTCTTAGTATTCTAAAACTTGCAAACTTACTGGGATTGTCAGAAGTTCTGTGACTTATAGTGGTGTGGGGTGGGATTAAGGAGGATTCAAATAAAATCCTCTCAAGTATTTTCTAGGATTTATGTGTTGTTGGGTAAATAGTATTTTAAAGTTTGCTAGAAGTAAATCATCCTTTCGTTGTGGTTTGGCTGTTGGCATCTGTAGAATATGGTTGAAACCTATTTACCAAAAAGTGCAAATGCATAATGAAGTACATGGGAGGGTAGGTATTAAAAAGATGCATGAAGCATGAGAGCCTTCAGAGTGCTCTAAAATATGCTTACATTCCCAGATTATAATTAAAATTGTAAAATTTCATCGGGGTACAGTTTATTTTTAGAATCTACAATGACTTGTTTCAGGTAGAGGGTCTTCTTTTCCCAATAAGAATTGCGTATCATTTTGGAATCACTTGGAAATCCCACATACCCAAGGGATGGAGACTGTCTTAAAATTTATGGCCTCGGAGGGTCTGGTTTAGATGTAGTGATTGAAACGTGAGGTCATTTAGTTAAGGGCTTCCCAAGACACAGCCGCTTGAAAAGGAAGTGCTCATAACCTACTATTATCT
This sequence comes from Tinamus guttatus, assembly GCF_000705375.1. The sequence continues at coordinate 133,860 of NW_010580600.1, forward strand.
TTGTGTAGCTAGGGAAAAATAAAGCATTTTGACCCATGAAATTTATGCCAGACACTGCCTTGAAATCAAATGTCAAACGGCACCAAAGATAAGTTCAGAGGTGTTTCTGAAGCCGTGAAAGCGGATGTCTTCACAGGCAGGTGTGTGTGCGAGCTGATCCCCGGCGGGACGACCTCAGCGAGTGCAGAGCGAGCGAGCAGCGTTGGGGGTGGCTGAAGAAGCAGGCGCTGCCTTGAGGAGCCGCTGGGCCCTTCCTCCTGCAGGCCTGACCCCCACGCGGGCCTGTGCAGGGGCCTCTGCGGAGATGTGTCCTGCGGCCGCAGGGAGGGGCTCTCGAGGTCCTCCCGTCCGGTCCGTAACAGCAGCTGCCTCGTTTTTCTTGCTTTCCCATGGGCCAGCATCCCCACGGGGGTTTCTGATACCCTGTCTGCGGTTTGGAGGAGATGCAGGATGCCGTGATGCCCCTCAGCAGATGCACAGTCCCCCCTGTCCTACTCGAGGACACCCAGCAAGCGGTGGCTGGGTCTAATCAGTGCAGGAGCGTTGAGCCACCGCCAGAATCCCAGCCAGGAGGTGTGCTGAGGTCCTTGCTGGGCAGAGAGCAGAGTCTAGGCTGAGGCTTGCAGTATTTTGGAATAGTATAGTGGAGTTAAAGATCCGTATTCTTACTTCTCTTTCCTTTTCGTACACAAACACCTTTTTCAAGAAACAGCAATTGCCAAACTCAGCTGGGTTTTCGTTTCTGTTCATCCTGCATTAGGATTTTAAACCCACCTGTTCTGGAACCACCCAAGCAGACTGGGAGGTTCCCTATTCCCATCCGTCCTATGTGAAAGTTTCCTTTCTGCGTCTTCACGCACTTGGGATTTCTTCTTTATGAGAAATAATGTGCACAACCTCGGACCTGAAACCAGAAGCAGAAGTGGATTTTGTCCTACATTGGGAGAAATTTCCGCAAAGCTGCCTTTGGTACTCATAGCTTGGGAAGCTGACTTTGCCTCCTCTTTTTTTACCTCATCTGGCAGGCTCCCGATCTCTGATTTCATCTGAGTCCAGGATGAGCAGGTTATGCAGAGAGATGTCTGTAACTATTACTGATGTTGAAGCACCCAGCTTTTAGGGCTGCTTTATTTGCGTCATTGACCTAATATCCAAGATAGTCATCTTCACTCTATTTTTTTTGTGTGAACCAGGGTATGAGCTAGTATAGAATACTGAAGTGGCCTAGTTTTGTTTTTATTTATTTTTTCAAGCAGAAATGCATCTTTTTAGTCAGGCATTCCAGTATTTTAGTGTAATAACCTCTTCTTCCCCAGCTTCTTTGCAAGAGATAAAAGAGGAATAGATACAAAAGGACTACATCAATACTGAAAAAATGCTGGATTTAACTGCACCGGGGCCCATTTTATTGTCCCCGAGAGGAGCTCAACTTGCATGGCGAGGTCTTCTGCTGTGCCCTTCCTCAGGAATCTGGTCTCATCCATGTTGTCTGATTAAAACCAGCCTATGGCTGGGGTTACTTGCTGGGGAAAAGGGAGTTAGGGGAAAAAAAGAAGTCCTAAAATCCCGTGTTCCTAAAGGGTAAACAGCATAGAAGAGAAGATAGTGCTGAGGCAGAAGGCACATGAACACAGAACATAGTGTTAGTAGAAATGCAAGGCTCTCAAGGGTGGGATTTGTTTGTTTTGGTTTTACTTGTTTTTATTTTTTAAGTCTTGCGCTAAAGATCAAGACCAGGAGCCGAAAAGGTGCATTAGTGGCTTAGTGCTGGCATCATTTTGCTACTGCAGAATGCATGCTTAGCCCCTTAGGTAAAGGCTTCCCATAGAGTGCTTTCTAAATAAGAGTATATTTATGGTATGATTTTAGTTTAGTAAAGCTGGCTTGACTTTCACTTCATTTCTTTTTCATTATGTAGAGAACTTTCTGCTTTGACTGTAAATTTCCTCCTGGATCTGTAATTTCATGCTGCTGGGGTTAGAGCTCAAATGTCAAGTTATCATAGGCTATGAAAAATAAAGACCCTTCTCATGAGCAGCAAGGGAAATGCTGTTGAAAGTTACACTGAACCAACACTGGAAGGGAGAAGAATAAAAGCTTCAGAAAATTTCAGGATTTTGGTTGCTGCAAGATGCTACCTCTTCTGTATCAGTTTCAGTTTAGTGAACATCAGCATGTGTTTCTCTTTCCCATGAATAGTAGATGAGGAAGGAAGTGAATGTCTTCCCATCCTACAGACAAATGTTGATTTTATATGTATATTTATATATATATATATATTGAGAGCTGGCTTGGTGTGCTCCTGTGGGTTTTTATTTTCTTTCAGGAGCAAAACAGTGCTTCCTCAAAAGCTGTGAGCAAAGGCAAAGGCACAGGAGTCATTTATCCTCAGACCTGAGGCCATGGCACTGTTTTTTCTTATAGCAAACGGTTTTCTCTGACACTTTTGAAGTTGTGAATGCAATTTTTTAAATAATAAAAAATGTACTCTTGCTTCAGAGTTTGAGAGTTGAAGATTTAGTCTCATGCTGACAGAAAGAGTGGAAAATATTTCACCAGTGACACACAGGAAGCAACTTCTGACAATGTGGGGTCGTCTGTAGGCAATGTCTTGTGGTCCTTTTCGCAAGAGAGAGCGTTTTTGACACACACATTCCACTTAAACTGTAGATTTTTTTTTTCAATATGCTGTGAATTTGTCACCTAACTGCAAAACAAATTTAAAGAGTAAATACAACAAGCTTGGATGGATTCACATATTGTATTTTCTAATTTTTAATCCTAAAAAAAAAAAAAACTTGGAATAATGTGTTAGCTGACTTTGGAAAGTGAGGCAGCATATTTTCTAAACATGCACATTGTTCTTAAGTTACCTGGTGTCTCACTTTTGAACAAGAGCAATGTGCGACTTACCTGCTTCCAGCAACAGACCCGGACCTCTCGCGCAGGTGATTGCTCGCGTACCTAGCTCAGTTAGGATAGCTACTACAATGAGCTGGATTTTAGCCGCTGTGAGACCTGTGCAAAGGCAGTAACTAGGTTTTTATCATATCCTGGGTGGGCAGCTGTGTGTAAAACTTGCACCTGCTCGTGGAATAGTGACTGCGGGATAGTGGTAATGCAGTAATGTTGTGTAGGTAATAGGTCAACTTTGGAATACTGACGAGGAGCGGATATAAAAGGTTAGAAAACATTATGAAATTCAGGTTTAAAATGGATCCCATAGATTAAAGTGTCATTTGAAAAAATCTCGTTTTGTATGGCTTCGTTTGGAAACTTTCAATAGCAATTTGCTTTCTCTGGTTCTCCGTGTTGGTGGCTAACGTGCTGGGAACTTAAATAACACGTATGGCACCTCCTGAGCGCGCCGCAGTGCTGTGTGCCGGCAGGAGCCTGCCGGTTGCTCCGCGCGGGGATGCAGATGAGGGCAGCAAGGGCGCCTACACTGGAAGACACCTGCGTGTGGTGGGGAAAGGTGCAGGGGCTGCTCCTGCCGCTACTCCCCGCGTGCCTGCAGCGCTCCACGGGCCGCTGCTCAGCCTGCCCGGGGGCCGCACGGGCTGGCCCGCCGCCCTGCGAGCCCTCGGGACGCTCCTTGCTGCCCCTCTGCTTTCATGCAACTTCGCCCCACCGCGCGCTCCTCTCTGTCAGCTGCCCCAAGGGCAATCACCTTAAAAGGTAGTTTGTTGCAAAATGTGGTAGTGTTACAACAGCTGTGACAGCACCCTCTGTGCGCTTCTGCCAGTTATGGTAACGTTTGGCATGTTTTCCTATTTAACATTTTTTGTTCTGCCTGCTCTGGCTGTTGTTTCTGTGGGCTTCTCAGCAGAGAGGGGGGCAGACCTAGCTGCCTTTGCAAAGACAGCACTCAACCCAGTTCTCCCTCGTGTGGCAAATGTACAACTAATTGATGGATATATGTATATATTTTCTTTCATTCTTGGTGGTCTTTGGTAAGATTTTTTGCAAACCTCTCTTACCGTCTTCACGCATGAATGAGGACTTGACCACTTCTAAAAAGGAAAGAAAGTATTGGTTAGAATAGAATAGAATCCTTTACCCCAAAATATTTTTGTATTGTGGCATTTCCACTTACAAAGTTGTCACTGGAGAAGCATTAGCAAAGACAGTGGTGTATACATAGAAGTTATAAGAAATCACAAGAGCTTGAGATTTAGAATATTCAGTGATATCTTTTATTTATAGTTTCTTTTTTTTTTCTTCTCTCTACCTACCTACCAGGAAATAAAGAAGGACATGAAGAAAGAAAATATTGCCAACAAACCACCAGAGAAGCCTATAAATGAAGTTTCCAATGGAAGCCCTTTACTGTTGTCTGAGACAATTATTAGAACCAACAAAAAAGGTATAGTATATAGAAGCTTAAACACATGAAATTCAGACCTTTAGAAGAAAGAAATGTAAACTTTCAGTGTTTCTGGAACTAAAGATGGAATTTATTTAACGGTAAAGGCGTAACAGGAATATTAAAAAAAAAAAAGTCTTGCTTTTTTCTTAGATCAACATAAAGATGCCTGTATTGTGTCTGATATTTACACTTTAATTTGCACAAGTATCTCTTTCTTATTAAAGAGATCTTTGCTAGATACATTTAATTAAGGAGATATGTATATGCAGATTGCTAAAGCTTATCAAAGTAAAGAACTGACAGTTTTGCATATACAGAGCTTTCTGCACGGGATGTCAATACACACTTGTTCCACATTCAGACTGAACCTGGTTACCAGCAGTAAACAACAGCAACAACAAAAAAAGATGGAAAACATAATGCTTTTATAATATTAGTTTCTTTGGAGGTGTGTAGGTGTATTTCAGATTGGACTGTGTAGTCTTCATGGCTGGCTTGACTCCCAAGGCAGAATCCTACATATGGCTTTGAGCTGCTAAAATGGAAGCCTCCAAATCTTCTGTCTTCTTTCCCACCTTCCAATCTCACTCTCAGAAATATTAGACAAAACAAGAACTTCTCCCCATAACAGATAACGAGCCAGATTTGTCTTGAGGGTATGTTTATATGACTGTGTAGGAGATGGGCTTTGTTTTTCCTGGAGAATTTCCTGGATAATCTCTTGCTTGTTCTCATTTTACAGAATATTCTGCTGTCATTAATCTTTACTGTATTGTAATTTCCATTTTGGCGCATCTTCTGTACTGCTAAGGCTATGTATATGGAAATATCCTCTTACATTTTATGGGTAAATATTGCATTTGAGCTGGCAGTTTGACTACAGGTCTTAGACCTGAGGTTTACAATTGCAAGTTGGGAAGATTTAATAATTTCTAAAAAATGTGAGACTTCCTTTATAATGCAGGGGGAGTGATCTCCATCTCTCTTGCTAGGAATTCTCTAAAACAAAAATTGGAAATAAATCCCAGACAACGTTGTCTTTTGAGTCTGCAGTGTCATCCTGAATCTGAAGATGTGTCCAACATTTCTGCTTTGGGTTGTAGATTTCTCAAGCAACAGCAGAATTAAATTACCCAGAATTATTCTTTTTCTACAGAACCATATGAGTAGTTGCGAAATTATCCAGGGAGCGAGTATGTTCCATATTGCTTCAGCTGCTGTTTGGAGAAGGCTAATCGCTGTGGCAGATGCAGAGGTCGGTGCATTCACGAGGGAATTGCACTCCCCAAATAATCCTTACAGCAGAGACTTTCTCCTCATCTTTCTTTCCCATATCTCATAGGCTTTGAAGGATTGAAAAGAAAGAGGGAATTCTTTTTCTCTCTCTGTAGCTTGAGAAGACGAAGGTCCAGGTTTATTGAACAGGCTAGCAAAAGCCGACATGAAGATTTGTAGCTTGAGAAAGGGGATCACGCTTGGAGGTAGCAGATCTCACACTAGGCTGTTGCTGCATTGGATATGACTGTAGCGACTGCCTGTGTCATGGCTGCACCTGGAGCGTCAGGGCTGGCACAGCGCTGGGCCTGGCTGCTGCTTCACGGCTCCGTCTGCAAACGGCTGTGCCCTGGCCGCCCGCGTCAGAGGGTGCCCAGCGAGCAGCGAGGCCGGGAGGGCCGCGGTGCTGACAACCTTCTCCTCGGGCTCCTGGAGCGCCGCGTGAGCGGCTTCCTTTGGGCGAGGGCAGCGGAGCGTCCGCGGAGAGCCGCGTGGCAAGGGAGAGGGCCCAGCGCCGTGTGGAGCACAGCTGCAGCGTTTTGCCGAACAGTGAGCCCGAAACGTGGCGTGGTTTTTCTTTTTTTTCCTCAAGTGTCCTTGTGCTGGAACTTGTTGTTAAAAGCTATCTAAGGTACTTAGTGACTGGCAAATGTGACCTAACCTGAGAGAGAGGACTATTTTCTTTCATGTTAGGAAATGAGGTTGAGGGGGATGCATCTCAGAGGTCTTCAAGTGCTGTTCAGCAATGAAAACAGCACTCAGTGTTAGCAAAACCATTTTTTTTAAAGTGATTTATTGGCTTGGGCAGTGTAATTTTACTATTTGTAATTTCAGAGCAGATACAGTGACCTGGGAGTAAGTATTCTGTGCTGGTACCTTGTTTTTTCTGCCTAGATGATATTAAGTACTTTTATACTACTATGGTGCTACATGTTGTAGTGCGCTACTTTTGGGTAGTTGGCATAATATAAGTGACAGCAGCCTGCAGGCATTTAAATTTTGAGTAAAAGAGTCTTAGACTCTTGGGCTTTTGAAAAGTAATATTTGATACCTTCTTTTACCTTGAGGAATATCAGTGAGTGTCCAAGAGCAGTATTCAAGGAAAATATCTAAATATATATATATACACACACATATATATATGTAAGAAACAATCTCAATAGCCAAGGGAGGAATTAATTTCTGAATAAAAAGGGTATTTTGGATCCAGCTTTATATTGTACCTTCATCCTAATTATTTATGAACAATGTGTTACAATTAATGGGTCTTTTAAAAAAGCAGAGTAGAATTGAAATATGTCTTGTAAGGGTTTGTTTCATCAAATTAGCAGTGGGCACTACTTCTGGGGATTATGGATGTAATCCAGGAACAGCCTAGTGCTGCAGTAGTATTTCCCTTATGTACTTCAACTGTGGTTGACTGTTGATTTCAGTAGTATTAGTTCTGGGTTACCAACCGTCAATCACTTAGTTTTCTGCTGTAGAAACCAGGAAGAACAGAAGAGCAGGGTCTTGTCTGCTTTTCGCTGAGAACAGTGAAACAAGAGTGTCTCCAATCCTTTAATGTTGCTTGTTGACCATTACATATACTAGCAACCCTCTCAGGAAACACCTAATAGAAGTGAGTGTTCTGGTCGACATAGCTCAGAAAATCATTATGCTTGGCCTTGGCACGTTTCTGAGAGTGAATATTTTCAGGGTTTTTTTTTACAGCTTTGCAAATATGGTCTAGAAGTTAGAGGCGCACAGAAGAAATAATGGGCTCAGTTTTCAGTTTTCTAGGTCTGCCACAGAGTTGCTGTGTAAGTTTGGTTAAATTATTTGAACTCTGGCCAAATTAGTACCTTTTAGTTCAGGGAACTTAATGCACATTTCTTTTTCAAATGTGCAGATTTTTTTTTTCTTTTTTTTTCTGCAGTGGCATATCTGAATGTGTTTATAACTTCCAAAAATTTGAGGTATTTTTGATTTAGGCTGCCTACTGCCCAAAGCTGAGTTAAAGCCAGCTCAGAGATGTTGAGATCTGTTGTAGTCACAGGTGTCAATTAACATCTAGGAATTGGAACATCTTAATGTAGTGTCACAGTGAGTTGATGCTGCACCTCTGAGAAGCTCAAGGAAGAACTATTTCCTCCATTATGGAGCTGAAGTCAGTAAAATCTTGCCTTTCTTGTGCCTTCCTTGACACTCCCAGTAAAGCAGCAGCTCCAGGTAAAATTTCACAGACTCTCCCAGGTAGAGCATCATCAACCCCTGTCTGAGAAGCATGGCCAAAGCACTGTGTAAAGTCCCTGAAACTGTATGAGTGTCACCCACGGTTGTCTTGTAGGGGTTGGGCCAGCACTGGAGAGTAATCACTCTTCTGTTACCTCCTACGTATGTCAAAAAAATCCTTGCCTGGCCAAATACAGGCTCTTTAGTATGTCTTTTTCCTACTCCGGAATTTGTACTTGGCATGTATAACTATTGTTCTTACTTTTGCGCAAACTCTGCTTTCAAAAACAAACCAAAACAAAAAATCCCTCTGTTCTGAGTAGAATTGGCGTTGTTGAGCCCCATTAGGAGCACATTGAGAAAACCTTATTTTCCCTGAGAGTATTCTAAGATGGTTAAGAAGTCAAATTGTTGTTGCTCTTATAATTTAACGTTGTAACAAAACTGCAGTCTGGTCTTGGAACAGGAAAAGATTTAAAGGTATTGGGTTTTTTTTAATATTTTTCCAACATGGTGCAGTTCCATCTTTTCCAAGTTAACTTTCAAAATCTAAAATCAGCTGCAAACTTGTGCAACTATCCCAGTTCTGCAATCAATTAAAAATACAGTCTTTATCCAGGTATAAAGACACATAATGGAAACTTGTATGTAGTGAGCTTAATGGTTTAATAGCTATGGCTTATCTTATGACAGCTTTTTTCTGATTTTTTAAGTATTCTGTATGTTCATTGTGTATCTCTTGTGTATCAGGGAACAGGAGCTCACTTGCTAAACTGCAGAATTGGAGCAACGTGTTGTAAGTTGACTATCAGCAATTGTTACACAAGTGAAAATATTTAAGGAAAAAAAAAATCCTTGCCAGATGTATTTGTTTTATGTAAACTGTAAATGCAGTCTGCACTGAGGCTATTCAAGCCAGAAAATCTGGAACAGCTCATCACGTTTTACATGCTCTTAATCAGGGCCAAACAATGAAAGCAAGGAAATGCTTTTTGTAGTTCTCTTGAGAATTATTTATTTTACCATTTACCCTACATTTAAATAATAAAGAGAATTTGTGTTCTTTCCTAAAAGATAGAAGTTTGTAAATATAGATTCACGGTATAATAGGTTTACATTATGGATAAAATAGCAAGAGTCTGTTGAATGCATAACTGAGATTTAAATCTATTTTTGTAAGTTAGAGAAATGGGGAAAGCATTTTGTAAGTAAAATAGATCATCATCTGGTCCAAAAGTTGTATGATTTTAAATTATTTGGATACAAAATGACACTCCATTTATTAAAAAGATAAGCTGATGGAGTTTTGGCTGTTTGAATTTTATATGTTTTTCAGTGTTGTGTATAATCTAGGATTCTGGCCACATTTTTCAACACAGAAGCAAACCTCAAGATTTTTTTCATGAATTGGTGCAGGACCAAACTTGGGGCAAACAACTGCCTTTGTCATGTGCCAATCACGTGTGTGATGAAGTATCTGGCCCTCCAGGGTGGTCAGCTTTGTTTTTTCTTTCAAACACAGGAAGCTAGAAGGCATTAATCTGTCCTTTTTTTGGGTTGTCTTCCTGCTGTTTATACATTCAAACCTTCTGCACAGACAAGCTATAGTGTTCCCTTGCAAATACTGCCAACTTCAGAGAAATCATAATAAGCAAGAAAAAAAAATATCCTTTTGGTTTCTAAGTTCAGCTAATTGGTGTATAATCAGTATACAGTTTACACAAATATGCATAAGAACATACTTCTCAGCCTATTAAGGTTAAAATGAGCATACAACATATGACAAACCCCAAATGAGGCATAAGAAATTAATCACACAGGAAACATTATTCTTTGAGTTGAAATATCATCTAACATATGCATAAGTAGCCTCAGATAATACACATTTCCTTTAAAAGTACCGTTTCTTCAAACTAAATCCTCATGTAATCTTTACCCGCAGGTAAGTAACATGGCACAGAAAGGAACTATTTTCAATAGCCACCAACATGCGATGGATCTGTGGCAGTTAGAAGGTGTGTGTGCTCACGTGGTGTGCAGCAGGTTAGGCCAGGCTTTGGGTCTGGGCTGGAGACACGAGGGAAGGGCTCCGTTCCATACAAGGTGCGGGATTGGTTTGGGAATGTGCCCTCTGCATTGTCCGGAGCAGTATTCCCTTTGGGGTGTAGAGAGCCTCGCGGGGGCGGGGGTGTTGTTTGTATTTCGTAAAACACAACCTGTAGATGATGCATGGAAAAATGATGGTTCTCTAGCATTTTGGTTTCATGCTTCTTTACAGCTGATATAAGTAATTCTCCATAGTAAAAGTGTGAGGGGGACACGCTCATTGTGTGTGGAATAGAGCTAATTTCAGAGCTGATGAGTTATGATGCTTGTCTGATGTGTGAACAATCCTCCTTGTATCATAGGGCTAGTGCTTTTGGATTCAATAAGTTTATTTTATAGTAGAGGAAAATGGTTGCCCATCTTGTACCATTAAATACGTTTATGAGTTATGTGAGGTTTTTTGTTTGTGTTTGTTTTTGGTAGCTGTAACCGTGCTGTGAAATCTGCTTAAAATGGCTATATTTTATTGAACAGCAGTGTGTTGTTATTGTGCTGTTTTTTCAGATTATCCTGTTGACCACTGACATGCTCAATTCTTTTGTTTGAATTTCTGCTTTTCAGTTACTCCTTCGCAGTCCTCGGCGGGTGCCGAGCCCCAGCATAAGCTCTGCAGTGCAGCATAGTTAGACCCAAACACTGATCTGGCACCCTTAAGAGCACCATATGGCTCTGTGCAGGAACAGGGCTGTAGAAATCCCTCTTGCTTGGAATTCCCATTACAAGTTAGTGCTTTCCTCTGGGCATTTTTTGGTATGCTTAGGGCTTCTTAGGTGGGATGACCATTACTGCTATTTCTTTAAAAATTTAGCTCTAGAGCTCTGGGAATCCCACAAATGGATCATAGCTGCAAGTGCTGTGAAAACACCAAACAAAAATGCACTTAGTGCACCAAAGTGTTTACTATATACATATAGAGAGATGCAGATAGATATAGATAAATAGGTGAGAAACAAGGTAACTGATGACTTACAGGGGCGGGGGGCGGGGTTCAAGAGAAAATACATTACTTGGCATGACTGCCAAGAGTCTGTTTTCAAGTTTATTGCATATAAAGAACACTTAAAAAAAAAAAAAAAGTAAAGATTTAAAACCAGATCTGGTTTTGGAAACTGGAACGATGGCATGGAGAAAATCATGATGGTGTTTGGTTTAAATTTTATCAGTCACTGCTGTGTGCTGCTGCTTTGGGCTGAGAAGAAGCAGAAGAGCTTTTCATGCAGAGTCCGCAGAGGTTTGCGGGATGGAGGCGCAGGAGGGGAATTGTGGACAGGGATAGGGAACAGTTTAGAGGGAAGGAAGTGACTTTGGAGGCAAGCGAGGCAGCGAGTTAGGTTTGTTGGTTTTTCAGTAGATCCGCAGGGTGTATTTGTGCTAGTGGGAGAGCCCAAGATAAGTGAACTTGTGAGGAAGAGAGGGAGAGGGAGCAGCTGAAGTCATGGGACTGGTGAACCAACAAGCACAGGGCAGCAGCTGCTGAAGGGCGGGATCCCTCTGATAAACGGGAACAGCGCAGGTGTCTACGTGTTGTCCGCAGAGCAGTCCTGACTCAGCCGATTTCACCTAATTTATTGCCAGTTAACATTAAGCTATTAATTACTGTTTGGGGCATTGAGAGACAAGGAAGATACAAAGCACTGAACAGGCGTTACTTCGGGCAATGCCTCCTCTCCCCCTCCCTTCCGAGGCGCGAGGTCCGCGCGGTCACGTTCCTCCCCTTTGCGTCTCCCCTGCCCTCGTCTCACTGCCGCGCGGCTGGGCGACCTGCGGCCTCGGAGGTTGGATGGGCGGCGTGAGCGTCCTGTGGCCGCAGTCCCACAGCGGTGTCCGTGCCCAGTGCGGGATCCCCACGGCCGCAGTCCCCTCAGGGTCGACCTCCCTGGTTTGCTTGTTGTGTCTCCTCACGTCTTTGTCCCATTCTGTCGAGCAGCGATGCGCCGCGCTCTTCTGGCTGGCGGGTATTTTGCTGGCGCTGGGCTGGTTTTATCTGCCTCAGGTCTGCCTGGAATGGCTGCCAGTACAGGGCAGTTCACAGCTGCTTTCAAGCAGCAGCCCCATGGTACCCAAGCTGCCCTTTAGGCCCAGCACACTCGGCTGCTCACACCAGTCTCCCAGTGTATGGCCAGCAGAGGGTAACAGGCTCCAATCTTATCCTAAAGAACACACCTAAATCAAGTGAAATGAGTCATGCGCTGAAAGAGATGATCGTTGTCCTTTCACCATAAAGAGAAAGCAGCACGGCTTGCTTGTAAGGAAGCACTGAAGTTGCCTGAGTCCCAGCCCTGAATCTGTGCGTGCCCCAAGAGGAGAGCTCTGAGAAAGCACCGCGGGCTGTGGGCTTGAGCAAAATCTGGAAGTTGTTCGGCATTTTTCTGAAAACAACAGAGAAGAGGAGAAAATGAATTCTGGGGAATGAGGTGGGATTGTAGGAGCGAGGTGAAGGAGATGGGGAAGTGTAAGAGTATTTAACTTGGAGCGTGGCATACCAGAAGGAAGATAAATCTACAGTGGAAGAGAGCCTAACAGTAAGACTTCTCAGAGAAGTACTACAGTAAATACATGAGTAGAAGCTGAGAAGGCCATGAGCTGGCTGAGTAAATCGCAGGACAGTAAGAAGTGGGCTTTGCTAGGTACAGGAGCAACAGGGAAGGCCTAATTTCAGTGGCTGTGGAAAAATACTGGAAAAGTGATTGCTGAGCTGTGCGTAAAATACATTTTAGTGTGCACACTGCTAGAGTTGATGCATGATACAATCTTGAGTGAACTTTGAAACAATCAGTAGGGAATTACCTATCCTGGAAAAAATGCCTCCTCCTGCAGTATATCATATGGCTTTACCAGGTTTCTGTAGCTATTGATCATAGGTACTTGCAGTCGAAGATCTGCATTGCTGTTTTGGAAATGCTTTTCATGGTTGATGGCAGAGGAAGTGACAACTTTAATTTAAGATGCCTGAAATTCAATGAGCTGCCAGAGAACAGGTCTTGGCAGCTGTATACTTTTAAGAAATGCTATGGCAAGTACCTTTGTAGCCAGGTAAACTGTTTTGGGCCTTTATATTAAAGAGTAAGAAGTCTCCAGTTCATGAGGGTCCATGGACTTCTCTTACAGGTGTGGTTTTTATTTATTTATTTTTTGCACAAGTTATTTGTGCAAATAGCTGAAAAATACCGCACTGGAAAAAATAGTCAACAGAGTTTCTTTTTTAGCAAACAGTTATGAATTTTTGATCAGTTAAAGGATTTTTTGCCTTTCTGAAAGCATTGTGAATATTTTACATCTCATGTATGAAATGAAATCAGATAAATATTCTAACAGTTGTATTAGAATTTGATAGTCTTCTTTTATCCCCAAATAAGATAATTGTCCAAAAGGCACTAGTCAAGACTAGTTTCAAATTCAGATGCAAAATTATTTGCTTTTAGCAGTCCTCTTGAAATTTCCTGTAATACTCGCAAAAAGCAGTAAAATCAAAAATATTTTAGAGGAGATTAATATTTTTCCCTGAAGCTATTTTATTTATTTTATACCCAGAAGAGAGTATGGTCATTCTTCTTGCTTAAAATACATATTGTTCCTCATACTGAAAAATGTCATCTCTTCTGCCAGATTGAGAATTTAATAACCTCTCACTAGAACTGGGGCAAAATTCTTCCCCTTGCAGTGTCCAGTGACTGATTTAATATGTTTCAATATGCAGTAAATATGCACTACCTCTTCCACTGAAGTCTATTTGTTGTTGTGTTTTCCTTTTTTAAAAAATATTTTGTACATTAGCAAGTGTATTTAATATAAGCAGCTTAACAGTGTAAGTGGATGTAAATCATGGGTAACTCTTGAATAAGGTCAGGCATGACAGTGAATACTCTGTTTTCTTATTAAAACCATTTCATACACAGTAGACAGTTAAATAGATCAAAACCCAAACTACTGAATGTTTCATGGGTATAGCAATACTATTACTAGCTTCTTCCTTTAACCCCATTCTTTGTTAATGCTGGTCCCAGAACAGCCGTCTTTGGTATGTGAATGAATTGTTTAATTTGAGTTCTTGGTGGACCTCCTAAGGCTTTATTATTATTCAGCACAGTGACCAAATTTGTTTTACTGTAAGCTCTCCTTTTGGAGCACTGATGACTTTAGTTGTATTTTAGTTTACCAAGAGTTCTGCATTTGAGGTTTGCTCGCGCAAAACCCGCTGGACAGGCTTTTCTTACCCTGCCTTCCCTACAGCAGTGACACCCACAAGAAACCTAAAATCTATCAACATGAAAAACCTTGTCTTGGTCAGCTCGGACAAAATCCATATTTTACTCAATGAAGGGATATTTTCCTTGGAAAGGATTAGTCACTTTTTGTAAGCAAAGACCCACAGCCTATTCATTAAGCTAGAGAAGATAAAAATAAGAGTTTTTTTGTAGCGTCAGTGTTGGTAGATATTGATTGAGGACTTCTGGTATATGGAGCCACATAAGGTATACAAACTATAGGTCTCTGTAATCTGATGTGAGAAGTAGTAGTGACTGCTTGTTGGAGGTCGTAGTAAAAGAGGGATACTCTAGGCTTGGTCTTTGAAATACAGGACTTGACTGACCTGTCCTTTTAACACTATTGCTTCCTTTGAGATGGCTGCTTTTTGCCCTAAGAGTCAGACATGTGAGCATTTATTTATTTATTTATTTAGCAGGTTGTTATAAACTCTGTTGGACTTCTTTGAAGGGGATGGCAGAAGTTGAAACCTCTTGAGGATAGACTAGGAACTCTCTAGGAGTGTATATACATGCATACTTACTAATGCTGTTCTTACTGGAGTAAATTGTCTTAAAACTAAGTTTCCCTATCACAGAAGAGACTACATTTATTTTGTCACAGATTTGCTTAGAGAAGTGTTTCCCTGTTGTCAGCAGCCCCCTCCATATCTCTGCTCGAGGGCAAGTTACTTGGCAGCTGCCGAGGCCCAGCTGCCTCTGGGTTCTGTCCCTGACCTTCTGCCTCCTGCCTCTGGCAGGCTTTGCCTCTCTCCCTTGGTCTTTCACCCGCACGGAGGGATTTTACAAGAACAGCATGGCCACCTTGGTTTGAAAATGGGCAGAGCAGCCTTTCTTTCCCTGCCCTCTCTCCCAGCTTTCTGTGATTAAGAAAGGGCAGGAGGCAGCACTGTGGCTCACCAGAAACCGAGACTTGGAACGAATCATTGAGGGTTGCTTTAAGTTTCCTAGTGACTCCACCTCATCTCCACCTCAAATCTGGCAGTTGTGATAGAGAAGAGTCAGACATCCTATTTGTTCTGTGCTAGAGGAGATGGAGGAAGAGCAATGCAGGGACTGCTTCCACTGACTATAAAACACAACCCTATCTGGAATGAAAATTGGGGTCGAGAGAGGATAGCTCAGCTGTGCCAGCCGCTGTCTCCATGTGCCCTGAAGCGCTGCTGTTGTGCTGCAAGCTGGGTCAAGAGCACGTGTCCTTCCTGGAGTTAAACTTGTTGAACGCGTAAGCACTAGCGAAATACGCCCATCCGAGCTTACTCTTAGGCCACCAGTGGTGGGGAGAGCTCGGTGCTGTTTTACCTCTGCCTGCTCAGAGCCTCGCTGGGTGCTGCCTGTATCACTTGTGTGGACACGAGGAGCCCGACGTCCTCTCCCTCGCCACAGCACGCTGCTGTGAGGGCTGTGCAGCTGCCAGCATCCTCCTCCCCATGGCCTGCGGGCAGTGAGGAGAGGCACCCGCCTTGTGGGGAGTGACGGCTCTCATCAGCGCGGCAGGGAAGTTTGGAGCTGCCGGCCCCTGTGGCAACCATAAAACCTTGGAATGGTTTCTGGGGGTGGCAGTGGAGAGCAATGCCTCTCAACAGCTCCCTTGGGTCCCCTCAATTGCAGTGTGGTGTGACTTGTAGATATGACTTGAAGACATAAGTAGTTTGTATAAATGAGTGATCTGAGAATGTGCTTTTAACCCAGGAGACCTCCCTCTGTCAAGATGATTTCTGAATGTATTTGGAAGCATACTCTAAAGATACGCCTTCGTGCTTGTCCCTGTGGCTGCATTTTGCAGTTTGTGCCTCCTGTACCTGTGTGCGCTATATTGCAGGAGTTTTGCTGCCCATAATACCTTCAGTGTTTACCTTGTCTTGATCTCTTTGGTGCAGAGAGCTTTTAAACTTCTGCACGTTTGGACCAGAAGGAAACTATGGCCAGTGTTCAATAATTTCCCCTTCCAATGGAATGATGTTTATGAATCTAAGCTGGAAAAAACTTATGAAGACACTGATGGGGATAAGCCCTGCTCCACAGGCCTGGTGCCCTCTTGGTGGCTTAGGAGCACCTAGTAGAGGGCAAAGAGTACCTGTTAATTGCAAAGAAAGTGTTTGGAAGCATTGGCAAGTATATTTGTCCTTAAGATACATTAGGTGTGCTGTCTTATGAGCTGTATTAGATTCCATGATATGTTTTATTTCCAGCAATAGATATAGGCTTTAAAACCTTCTCCTTATGATATGGCATGCCTGGGATGCACTTGTCATTGCATTCATTATGATTATTTTTCATAAACAGTGTGAAACTCTCCGATTGTCTGGGTAAAAGCCACTGTAGCTTGGAAAGTTAGCTCCACTATAGGTAGGTTTGGAAAACAGGTCAAGGCAGGAGACAGTGCTGGTAATGTGCGGCCTGGGTGGTTCTGTGTAGGAAGGCATCACTAGCTATGTAGGCTGTCAGTTTTCAGATTCCCACGTTATGTAGGTGTGGTTACTTAAGTAACAAGATACTGCCAGTGCAAAAGTATATTCCTTGCTTCCATTGGCATGAAGCATCCTAAATTTTATCATCCAATATTTCATACATGCTTTACCTTATTTCAAACTTTCCTTCCTTACAGGCTATAGCACCACTGGCAAGATCGTTATGGCACGGCAAGTTGTGCTGCTCCTAGTGATGTAGTGTTATGTATTAAACCGTACTGACCATGCTTTTCTGGGCTATCCCCCACTCTCAAATAAATACTTTGTCACAGTTATATCCACCTGTAGTTTGCAGCAGTCTCTATTCTATGTCTTTCAGCATTTTCTTTGCAGTTGCTGGAGACGTGCGTGTGCCTGCTCTTTGCTAGCTGGGTTAGTGTTTATTGCCCTGCCCTCACCCGAAGCTTCTCCCCGCCGGTGGCCCGTTCCCGAGCGCCTTGGCCGAGGGGGCAGCGCTTGGCTGCGGAGGGCGGCGCGAAGGCTCTGGCACGTGGCCGATAGCGGCTCTCTGGCTCCAAGCACGCGACTGCGCTGCCAAAGATCATTATTTGGTCGCGAAGCAAGGGCTCCCTATTTCCCAACTTCCATGACTACTTTATTTAGCAACTGGGATATAGGCCCTCGTGGTGAGAGGTGATGCGCTGCTGATACCTGAAGTGCTTCAGAAGGGGTTTTGGATCAAGCAGGAGGGAGCAAGTTCCAGCAGTCCAGGAGCCGCTATCGAGCCATCATGTGTATTTAGGCAGTTCTTAAATGTTGTTTCATGTGTTCTCCTCTTGCCTGTAATCTTCTGTCATGCATTCATCATGCAATCAGTCTGTGGTAAAATAACAGATTAAAATACCCATGTGCAAGCTTCAGTCAATACCAGGAATTTCATCTATTTTATGTAACTTCATACATTGTGTTTGAGATTTTCCCTACTTTACTCATTGTCAGATAAACCTTGTTGTAGACTTTTGAGAGATTTCAAACATATCCTCATCAGTAGTGTTGTATCTAGCTCTGCATAAGATGTAAACTGCCATGTCAGCTTGTGGAAGTCAGACTTGTTAGTTTTTCAAGTCTAGCATTTCTTTACTAGACTATTAAGTCAGCACAGTGTTACCCTAAATTACACAGGCTGTCTTCTGGTATTTCATAACAGACCAAGATGTGTGCAGGAAATGATTTAACTAAAAGAACACCAGTGACCTAAGAAAATGAAATTATTTATGTTTGCTCAAATGCATGTCTGGGATTGAGCAAGCAGAGTGAGGGACATAAAAGTAATATACATCAAAAGATTAGCCTGAGGCTGCGTTTTAGGATCCCGTGAAGCTGGTGCCGCGCCCCCAGCAGCCGCCTTTGCTGAGCTGGGTTCCTTCCCTGCTGTGGCCGTTCGGCTGCGCGGCAAACAGGGTCAGGAAAAGGGGCAGGGGTCACTTCAAAGGAGCAAGAAAACCAGAGGTTGTTTTTCCCAGGGGTCTGTTGGCTCCCTGCAGCGGCATGAGCCCTTCCTTGCTGTGCTGCAGCGGGGGGCAGCGGCGCTGCCTTGTTGCGTCTGGCTGCGAGTGACAGTTGTTCAGAAGGGCTGTGCACGAACGGAGCCCTGTCGGGCTTCCTCAGAGCTATGAGGGGTCATTCAGTTAAAACAACAACTGCGAAGGCAAACCTGCTGCCCTGTTAATCTGAACCGTCTGCTGCGCTTCACTTTCCCACTGGGCACGTAGGGTTTGATTAGGGTCCCCCCCAAAAAACTGGAATCATCACATTGGATGTAGTCCCCTTCTCCTCTGCTTCCCTGCTTTTGCTGTAGCTACAGAAACCCAGGGAGAGGATTTCTTTAGAGATGCTGCTGACTTGAGCCAGATGACTACTTTATTTTCACTGCTTTTGACTTTGAGGAAGTGACTTCTGGTTTATGTAGCAAGTGAAATGGAAAAGAGGAGAGGAACAGAGGAACTTGACAACTATTTTTAGGAAAAGATAGTGTTTATCCCAGCAAAACTAGAAAAAACTGTAGGGATGTTACAAAATTAAATCTAGACTTTTTATTTTAAATAGGGAAGTAGTTTCTTTTCATGTGTACCTGAATTGCTCTGTCAGCTTGAATAGTTGTCTAGTTATCTTTTCATAATTTTGTAAATCAATGTTCTCCAATGCCATTGTATAAAATAAAATAACTGAAGCTTTGAGGCACACGAAGTCACCGCCAGCCACCACACGCGGGCAGGGACAGAAGCGGCTGTGGCGCTGTGGCGAAGGGGGCTGAGTGTGAAGGTGCCCGGGCGCAGCTGAGAGGAAGGAGAGCTGGGTTAGCTGCTCCATGAGGGACAGACACACAAAAAGCGGCAGGGTTTTTGGTGGGGAATTATGAGAGAGCTCCCCATAACTGGTGGGTCCATGTAGAGAAACTAGTACTGCCCTGAAGAATATTTCTTTCCTGAATTTGTTCAGGAAAGAATATAACTGCTTTGCCTACAATACAAAGGTAGGAGGATTTCACTCCCTTCCTTTTCTTGTCTAGTTCTTAAAACATAGAATGTGGTGTGGTAGCTGGAACTGCTCTTGAAATTGAAATTTAAATGAGTCTGTGGAGCGAAGAAGACAAACTTGACCAAAAGAGATACCTCATGTGTGCCATCTTCATGAGTTGGTAGTTGTTCAGGAAAAAAACATTCCCCCCCACCCCAACACGTGCTCTAGGAAACCTATTATAAAACTCATTTTGTAATGTCATTTTCTGAATCAAATTTACTTAAAGTGTAACCCTGGTTCTCCTACCATCCCTGTGTTTCGAGGAGATCACTGTTTGTGCAGAGGGCCCCGCGAGGGGAGGAGGAGGAGGAGGAGGAGGAGGCCTCCATCCCGCGCGAGCTGCTCACGCGGTTGACAAGGCAAAGCCGCGGCTCCCAGCGAGTGCCTCGACACCAGAGCGACGGGGAGTATCGCCCTCACGTTGCTATTACAGGGGACTAGTCATCAGCAAGGGCCTATCTGAACCCTTTCTGCATTGGGTACCAGTGAAATTAGTGTTGCAGCTTATGGAGAAGCTTTTGGAGGCTTCTGAGTGCCCTTTTCTTCAGAAACAGCATAAGTGGTTTGGTAGTCTGCTGACATGCACAAAAAGTTCCCGTGCTTGTAAGTACATGAAGCCATTCCTGTTTTCCTCCTCTTCCCATGCCTTCTTTGTCAAAATACAAAGACAAGCAAAAATGCCAAAGCTTCTCGGTTTCTCTTTAATGTTAAGAATAAAAATTACGAGTAACTGGTGGCAGTGGTATGGTAATGAAGACTCTCCATTTCCTTTTGTGGTTGATGAAAGTCTTAAGAGAGAGACAGCCAGAGAGGGATGAGGAGGACTCAAGGGGGGTGTCTCGCATGCTTTGTAATTCTAGGAGGTGCTGTCTGGCCACAAGTGGCGTTTATCACAAGTCAGATCTCACTCCTAAGCGAGTTTGGTTCAACCTGGTGAGCGGGAGCATGGGATGTGCTGCCATGAGGTCTGCAAACAAGGAAAGGCAACAAATACAGTAAGACAAATTTCTGCTGGATGTGCTGATTCCTCAGTTACAATAACACAGTCTGCTGTCTGCATCCTTGCCGCTCAGAGGCTGACTCACAGGAAGGAGAATGCCCCTGTGCAGCTTGGTTGGATGCTAGCAGTCTTGCTACATAGAAAACTGTTAATTGAGAACCAGTGCAAAATCATAGCAGGGGTCGTGTGTTTTTTGGGGGGAGGTTTCCTTTTTTGGGGAAAAATTAAGTGTGACCTTAAAGTAGAATCCCAGGTCAGCTGCAGCTGAGAGGCACCTCTTCTGGAGCGAGGCTGTTTAACTCCTGTTAGCCCCCTTGGAGCAGGGGCAGCTGACACAGGTTGTTCAGGATGTGCTTTTGAACATCTTCAAGGATGGAGACTCCACAGTCTATCTTGGCATGCTGGTCCAGTGTTTGATTACCCCCATAGGAGTTTTTTTTTTCTCTCTTTTTAATAAAAATATAAAATAAAATATTTTCATTAACAACTAGAGGCCCTAGTCAAATGGGCTCCTCACTTTCCTGCTTTTCTGTGTTTCAGTTCCCTATAGCTCTGCACTGGACAGCCCTGGAGCAACTGCATTTCAGTTGCCTGTCTCAAAAACTTCCTTTGTGTGATGTTACTCTTGGGGAATTATGTCTGCATGTGCTCCTTTATTCCTCACTTCCTTTTTATAGTAGTCCTTTAAAACAAAGGATATATATGTAGACTACAGTTTAAAATAATGAGAAATCTAAATATGTAGAAGGGAATAAATACAGAGCCACCAAATGGAGCAGGTGGTGGTGTTAGGGGAGCACAATTAGTTAATGTGTGTGCAAAATGGGAAGATGTCAGTGCTGCGCTTTATAAATACATGGTTCCTGTAGCACTTGAAATCAGCAGAGCAGCAGTCGGGGGGGAGAGGCTGGATGGGAAATGATTCATTTGCTCGCTTTGTTCTCGAGGTTCTTTTCTTTGCCAGCACGAGATAACAGATGTCTTAAAGATTCTGAATTTGCAGGAAAAATATAATGCAAAGAGCCGAGACAGTATCCTGATAGATTAGATATTTTATTTCTTGTATTCTGTGGTTAATTGGATCTCAAAATCTAGAAAAGTGCTTACATCAATGGATGACGCCTCCCGTCTGAGCAAACTTCCAAGTCCCTTGCTTTGCTTTAATGAGGAAAACCAGGCCTATGTTTGCACTGTAATCTGGTTTTGTTCGCTGGGGCTCAGCCTTTGATTATGGGCAAGTCAGCTGTGCGTGGCGAAACGTGTGTGACGGCTCATTTTCTGTTGTGCTAGGCCTCAAATGTAGTTCTTTTTTTGGCAGAACTTTTTGATCACTGGTGTGAGTGAAGATTCACTCATCTTTTCTAAGTGT
This sequence comes from Tinamus guttatus, assembly GCF_000705375.1. Next base: position 155,449 of record NW_010580600.1, read on the forward strand.
ACGAAACCCTTCGGAGCTGACTGAAGGCCGCGCGCGTGGCCGGCCGCAGTTCGGGGAGCTGAGCTCCGTTTCCCTGCAGCCCGGGAGGTCCCTGCCCTCGTACGCGAAGCTCTCCGGGGACGCTTACCCCGGCCACCCAGCGTGTCTGTCCTGAAGGTGCCAAAACGTAGCTGAAACAGAGGCTCGTCACAGTAAGACTCCCGCAGCCCCAAACAAGCCTGACAGCAAAGTCTGCGTAGGCTGCTGCAGTAGAACACACTGCATTTAAAATGTTGGAAGTGGAATAAGATACAAAGTAATTATTCCGATTCACAAAGAGAAGGAAAAGGCCTCGTGGTGCATGTGGTGAATATTTCATCGTTCAGGTGGATCTCTGTGGTAACTGAAGTGAAAAGCGAGGGACTGACAGTTCTGCAGGCCGCAAATGCTACGTCCTGTGGAAGGGTGACGTGCGCGCAGCGGCCCTGGATTTGTCTGTTGCCATCGAGTGCTGTGTTCTGCCCTGGCAGCCTGTTTGCTTCTGCCTTGCTCTGTTTGCCCATGCGGATTCGGCCTCATTCACTCAGCCGCCCTGGTTTCAGAGGGCTCCTACAGGCAGCGGGGCCCTCTGCACGTCCATTTTGAAGAGCGTTCGTTATCCCCACGTTACCGCCCGCCCAGCGTCACCAGGTCATCGTCGCTGGCATCCCAGCTGCGGGTTAAGCCTGATCCCTTGCAAGAGGAAAGGAAGAGCTCTGCGTTTGCTTTTGCCTGTTGCTGCGGAGTCACCATCCCACCTCATCCCACTCTTCCCCGTGTATAAATGCTCCCTGATTCTTTGCCTCTACAAAGGAGGTTTAATTTGGAGTTTCAGTGCAGGCTTCAGCTCTCTTGGTGGGTTTTCAGATTTTGAGTAACTATGAAGAGTGTAAAACAAAATAAAAACAAAACACAAGAAGATAGATGATGTAAGAGCTGACAAGGAAATGTAATTTAATCAAAAAAGACTGATGTAAATCCTAAGTTATTTACGAGGATATTTCTGTAAATAAGATAATATGGATTGCCTCAGAAGCAAATAAATTATTGGATATTTTGCATGCATCAGCATCTGTCTCCAAAGGCAAATATAGTGAGTTATGCAAAGCTTTACATATATTTATATTAATCTTTCCTTGCTGCAGGCAGATATGAAATATCTATTGTGTGGTGCTGATTTCAAATTCCATGTCAGATATGGAGTCCTAGATTTGCCTTTTTTATTTTTTCATCTTGGATATTGACAGAGGTTTCTTCTAAGCTTAAATGAAACTTCCTATAGGACTGACTTTCCTCACTCCCTGGTTTTCAATAACGCAAGCAGCACACACTTTATGATTCAGACAGGGTTCTTTTTCGTGAAGGGTGCTTTTTGTGAAGATGTTCAGACTGATACGAGCAGGTGATATAATAGTAATAGGTGACAGTAGCAGCACATGGTGTGGCTTGCAGTGATTCTGGAAGCAAACATGCTGCTGCTGCCTGTGACACAGAAAACGCGTATAGCCCAGGGGACACAAATGGGTGTCAGCCTGGCCCTGGAAGTTGCCGGTGGCTGCAGCTGGGCTAGGGGTTACGTGTGAACACGAGGGCAGGGGCAAGCTGAAGTCACTGGTGCTCATCGGGCACGGGCTGCCCATGGAAGTCCCTTCCTTTCTCCTGCCTGCCTTTTCCAGGCAGCAGCAGCAGAGATGAACTGAGAAAGCTCCCTGTGACTCCAGGTTGTAGTGGCTGCTTGACAACGAAATGGTCAGGTAAAGCCCATGATAGAAGAGCTTTCAAAGATGGTGGGCTCTAGGAGTGCCAAGGGAGCTGTGAACAGCTTTCCTCCCTGTGAACACGTATTGTTTCCATTGCTTTTGGCCATATGTTTCTGTGTGTGCCTTCCTACATTATGTAAAATTGCTTTCTGGGGTAGCAGCAACTGCTAGGAGCAGAGTCAGTGTTTGAAAGGTGTGCGATGACACTGGACCGTGTTTTTGGGGCTCTCTAAACAAATGAAAACACCGGGTGGACCCACAGTGATGGCTCTAGTGGCTGAGGAAGCAGTTAAAGCAGTTACCTTTTGTGCAATAGATATAAAAGCCAAGGTGAAGTTGCAAATGATCTGTGGGCTGACACGGCAGTAAGATTTTCAGCTGCTTATGTGTAGATAATACATATGTGAGCTGTCTGAACAAGAAGCATTCTTGTACTCGTTCTTCCAAACTGATGGAAAATGTACACATTTGTCAGAACAGGTGGAAGAGGGTTGGAGACTGACTGTGCCTGTCACCACACACAGGTGGAATATAAGGTTAAACTCGTGACCATGTTAATCCTGTTGCCAGCAGCATATTTATAAAAGCTGTGCGGATTTATATTCTTATGCTTTAACAGTAGCTGGCATTTGTTATGGGAAGAAGTTGTAGACAAATGTCTTACTGGCATTTGGAGGAGCATCTTTTCCTCCCCTTAAACATAGAGATTAGCTGCAAAGCACATCCAAGTGCTCTTGCTTTTTAATTTCTTTTAGATTTTGTTATTGTAAAGCCACAAATGCATCCCTACAGGATTTTGATTTTTATTAGTTATGCAACAAAACAAATTAATAGAGAAACAGAAAAAAAGCTGCAGCAGTGGGGTATCTCAAAGCCGTGAGTAACAGCATTTAGGTTACATCTGTAAGTTACCAACTACTGCATTGTGTCAACTGGTGTCTCTTCCCGAAGTTGTAAAGTGCTTCTTGCTCTCCATTTGCCACAGATGCTGGAACAGTTTCTGTTCCCTGCTCTGCTGACTGATTCTGCCTTATCCTTTAGAGTGATTTTTTGCTGCTTAAAATGGAAGCAATTGGGGACCCTTTTCACCTCTTAACACTGAACAATTCCTCTTTTCTCTTTTTTACAGCTCAAGATTATAATTTATTTGGTCGTGTGGATTGTATCTGTCTACCTTAGCTATTTGTCTTGCAGTAACAACATGTTTTGTGCTAAAAAGTTAAAAACCACGGATGCGATTTTCCAAGTGCTTATAAGACTTTATAAAGGCTCCTTTTAGAGTCAACTTAAACTTTTATGTGTTTAAATATCTACATATGCTTGCAAATATTCCCCATTTGTTAACTTTTAAGTATGGTGGTCATTATAGCTAAATTAGGCCTCTGGGGAGTGGATGAATGAGAATCTCTGTAGTGTGCCCAAGGGATAATCATTTGTGATAAATACAGCAAAGATGACCAAGCAAAGGCTAACAAGCTGCTATTTAAGTGCCAACAGTATTTTCTATGTAAAAATACATTTGTGTTTGGCAGCAAGCGTTTTTATCATCCTAATTATTCTCCAAAAAATCCTGCCTAATGCTCAATGATCTTCGGCAGCAGAGTGATATGCAAATGTGTGTGAAAGTTGCATGAAATGAAATGAAAGCTTAGGCTGGCTGGCCACATAAGTCAATGGACATGATCTGATTTAAATGTTTTGCCTGTAATAAATCTCACACTTCACGAGAAATGGCACTAAGTCTGGCTTGTGTCCGTCTGGACCGTGCCCTGGAGCACATGCAGGTGCTAGAGGTTGGCAGACAGGTACATGGTGCAAGCAAATAGGCTAAGGGGAGAGTTTTCATTCTGAGCTTTTGCATCACTTGCTTTCTTGGCGCTGCAGTAGTGTGGAGCAGCATAGAAATTATTCTGCTGATGGTTAATTTTGTTTGATGAGAGTTTTGCTTGGAGAGTCTTCCAGACCTTTAGGAATGTTTTTGTGTCCGGAGAAATACTCCAAGGCGAGGCAAAATGTGGGTAACAGATGAACTGGCTTGGAGAGACTGAGACATAGGAGGGCTTCTCTAAATGGCTGTTCAGTTTCTACCTGGGAACTCTCGGTAGACATGATGGAGCTCATGTCTTGAAAATGTTGCTTGAAAATGTAACTGAAAGTTAATGAAGACAAAGTGCCCAGAAGAACACTTTCCTTGTTAAGAGGTGGTGTACCAAAAATAACCTCTAAAATTCATTAAGTTGAGGATGCCTGGGAGCCTGAAAGCAAATCTGACGGGAATTTGACATGAAGCAGCAAGACAAAGGTCAGCATTTAAAGTACCTCAGAGGTGGCACCCTGTGCTGTGCCTGGCTGCTGTCCTGCCTTCAGCCCTAAGGAAAGTGTGTTACACTGCAGTTCGCTTGGGCGCTGTCCGTGTGCGGTGTTGTGTTGGTGACAGTGCCAGCAATCAAGCAAACCCCAGCACTTAGGAGGGAGATAAACCTCCAGATGCACTCAGCACCCGAGGATTTTGATGTTCAAGATCTGCTTTCTTTGACAAATGAAGGCACCAGGCGGTAAGGAAGGGGTTGAGCGTGTTGGACTCTTTTGATTAGATACCCTCCTACTAAGCTTGTTTGACTCTCGAGAAAAAAGTCGGAAGAACGTGGCCAGAAAAACCAGCACATTTGTGTGGCATCTTTTGAAAATGACAGTTTGTTAATGCACTGAATTACTAGTTGCCTTACCACGAGCCATTGCTTGTAATAGTTTGTTGGGCAGTTTAGTTTGCTGAAAATGAGTGCTTATAAATAACTGAGGCTTGTTTGAATGAGGAGAACAATCAAAACGATACAGGAAAACTGTGATATTTGGAGATTTTTGCCACTAAAAGCTGATGATGCTGGCAGAGCAAGGTAGAAATGGATATTGGAAAACAATTTTCTCCCATTTATCTCTAGCGTTGCCTGGAGCCACTTGTTTTGCTCCTGCGTTATAGATGCTGGGTGGTGACTTCCCAAAACAAAACAAGCAGCCCTTTGGCTCTTTCTTTTTTTTTTTTTTTACCGCTTCTGCTGATGCACATTGGAGAACCATGATACCCACCCAATCTGGCTGATCTGGAAATGCTTGTCCTGTGCTTGCAGAATGAACTCTCCGTGTGGTATGTGAGACGGTTCCTTTTAGAAGATACTGTGGAGCAGTGAAAGTCAACTGTCACCTTTGTTGTCCTGAGATACGTTCATTTGAAACCTAGTGTGAGCTCAGTTACCACATGGTTAGTGGTGGCTGGGGCTGCAGTGGGCCAGCAACAGTAATGGCTTTGTTTTGACTTCTTATATTTTCTTATTGCTCTCCTGAATATATATTCCCAGGCACTTGGGCAGCCCCCAGATAACATACCTTTGAGAAGACAGGGCAAATCATCTTCCTGGTATACAAGCGTTAGCATCTGGTTTCATTCAAAAGCGTATGAGAATTTAGAATTTTCCTCGTTTTATGTCCAAGGCAAATGAGATGTAATTTCCTAGATTTTGTGGGGAATTTTTTTCAGTTTAACTTTGCCCTTAAGGGTTTCAGAAGGCGTATTTAAATTGTACGTGTAAATGTAAATGTTTATTTAATATAAATTGCATGTCTAAAATCATATTCTAGAGGAAAATGATTATTTAGGTTAAAAACCTGAGTGATATTTTAAGTGCCAAATAACAAGAGACAGATTCCTTTTTTTAAAGTGTTGTTTTATTGCATATGTTCATTTAGTAATAGTTTTTGTGAGAGCAGCAACTGGAAAATTAGTTGCTGTAATCTTTGCATCTTTCTTTCCTTTCTTGAGGCATTTATTTGATTCATGTTACTACTAGTGGAGAAAAAATAAAATCCTGATGATGAGTTTTTAACCCTTGATAAGAGGGCCTTACTTGAGATGGATGTAGCAGATCTACATTGTAATGCCATTACAAATTCCTAGAACCTGTCACAAAACACTGGTACTCTGATAGCTAGAAGTGAAGTTTTACAGCTGTTGGCATTTAAAAACAATGTTTTTGAAAAGTTGTTCTTTTATTTATTTGTTTTTAAGGCAAGTTGCACAGAAGTCAGTCTTCTGACAGGCAATGTAGTAATGCAGAAAGTTGGTGCTTCTGCAGCTTGCTATGTAGGCAAGCATGTGATTTGATTTAAATTACTTACGAAAGAGAGAAGAGCACAAATTAAACTGAATGTGCAAAACGTGTGTTGTCATTCTCAAGCGTTTGAAGTAGTGCAAGTGATGCAAAGGAACATTAAAGAAATGGACAAGCCACAGCAGCAATTTGCAGTCACTTTTGTGTTAATCAACTATTTCTCTAGAGAGCGATGCAAAGAGGTTTGGCAAAACCAGGGGATCAGGCCCAGCCAGCATGGGTTCATGAAAGGCAGGTCCTTCCTCACCAACCTGATCTCCTTCTATGACCAGGTGACCTGCCTAGTGGGTGAGGGAGAGGCTGTGGATGTGTCTACTCAGACTTCAGTAAGGCCTTTGTCCCACTGCCTTCTCCTGGCGAAGCTGGCAGCTCATGGCTTAGACAGGTGGACTCTTCACTGGGTCAAGAACTGGCTGGATGCCTGGGCCCAGAGTGGTGGTGAATGGAGTTAAATCCAGCTGGCGACCTGGAGCGGTGTTCCGCAGGGGCACTGTTGGGGCCGATCCCCTTTAATATCTTTATTGATGATCTAGATGAGGGGATTGAGGGCACCCTTAGCAAATTTGGAGACGACACCAAGCTGAGGGGGAGAGTTGCTCTGCCTGAGGGTAGGAAGATTCTTTAGAGGGATCTGGACAGGCTGGATTGATGGATGGAGACCAAGTGTATGAGGTTCAACAAGGCCAAGTGCCAGCTCCTGCTCTTCAGTCACAACAATCCCATGCAGCACTACAGGCTTGGGGCACTGGCTGTAGAGCTGCTCAGCAGCAAAGGAGCTAGGGACGCTGGTCAACAGGTGGCTGAACATGACCCAGCTCTGTGCCCAGGTGGCCAAGAAGGCCAAGGACCTCCTGGCTGATATCAGGGACAGTGTAGCCAGCAGGACCAGGGAAGAGATTGTCCCCCTGTACTCGGCGCTGGTGAGGTCGCACCTCAAACACTGTGTTCAGTTTTGGGCCTCTCACTGCAAGAAAGACATGGAGGTGCTGGAGCATGTCCAAAAGAGGGCAAGGAAGCTGGTGCAAGGAGGGCAAGGGGGTGGAGCACAGACCTTATGAGGAGCAGCTGAGGAAGCTGAGGTTGTTTAGTCTGGAGAAGGGAAGGCTCAGGGGAGACCTTATCGCCCTCTACAACTACGTGAAAGGAGGCTGTAGTGAGGTGGGGGTCGGTCTCTTCTTCACCATAACCACAAATAGGACAAGAGGAAATGGCCTCAAGTTGCACCAGGGCAGGTTCAGGTTAGACATTAGGAAGGATTTCCACACAGAACGAGTGGTGAAGCATTGGAATAGGCTGCCCAAGGAAGAGATGGAGTCATTGTCCCTGGCAGTGTTCAAGATGAGGCACTTAGGGACATGGTTTAGCAGGCGGGGGGTAATGGGTTTGTGTTTGGACTCAATGCTCTTGAAGGTCTTTTCCAACCATGATTCTATGATTCAAAAGTAAAACAGTCAGCTGGATCTGAAAACCTGGCCAATGGGAGAACATTCTGGGATTAGCCCATGACAGCCTAAGGTCTATGGAAGGAGAAGAAAAAGGGAAAAGGGCTTTTCTGGGCCTATTGCAAGTCTTTCTGTGTCTCTACTCTTGAATTTTCCATCTTCATCTTCTATCTGGGCAACTCTTTAAAGTTTGTGCCCCTTGTATTGGGGGACGGTGGTTGAACCAAGTCGCAAAGTCGCTCTGTTGAGGAGGAGCTTGGTTTGCCCAGCAATCAAGCAAGGCCAACATTACCCGCTGTTTCGTGTGACATGCTGCTTGTGGCTGACACTACGTGAGAGTGACCAGCTTTTCGTTCTGAGACTGGGTAAGAGACTCACCTGTTGTTTGAAAAAGACGTGCTTAAAGGCACCACTTGCTTTCAAGGAATATCTTTGAATCTTTTCCTACTGTAGCACATAGTGTTTTGGAAGCAAGTGAGAAGCTAAGCAAACTTGTCTGGTCTTATTCAGGCCTGAGGGGCTCCATTTAAATTACATTTTAAAAGGGCTATTTGAAACCCTGTCACTGAGATCCAGTTTTTGTCTTGTGAAGGCATGGTTTACCCTCATTAATGATGTGAAATGTTCATGTACAGCTTGAAGGCCAAAAAGATAAACTTCCAGAAATAGTAGCTTTAACGAACATACACATTTTCAATTCTGCATGTGGTGAAGTTAATGTGTAGTAATACACTGTTTTACACTTGATCCCTAGGAGATAAGAGCGTGAAATACACAGGCTGTATAGCAAGACCAAGTGTTCCTGTGGGAAGTGGGATCGGCTTTTTCCGATTTGCTGCTAATAGCAGGGTGATGGTTTGACCGTATTCTTGCTGCTATACTTCCAGCAGTTTCCGTACGCTTTATATCCATTTTTAAAAAACAGGCTAGCGAGAGCAAGCGGCCTCTCCAGCAGCAGCAGAGCATTAACCTGCTCGCAGTAACCTGTTGTGAGCCGTGGTGGCACCTTGCATCGTGGTGCAGCCGTGCTGAACGGGATCCTGCAGGCTCCGCGACTGTGTTTTGATGCAGTTCAGTGATTACTAATGAAAAATAGATGGTACCCTAACTCTTGAGGCTGGCAGCCCAACACAACTATAACCACATCAAACTATAGCTTTAGGAAACACTCCATTGATATCATCAAAATAAATTAACATAAACGGCCTAAAAGTCTAAGTGCTGTCCCTTAGTTGTCCAGGAGCTGCCTCTTGTCTTTGCATACAGCATTAAATTTAGAACTGGTTTCAATGTGAGTCATGTCTCGGCCCAGCTCGTCTCGCCAGACGACAGGGGAGACTGAACGCGTTCCTCTGAGCTACGGATTGAGCTCCGACAGCAGAAGATGGGAAGTGCAACTCGGGTTGCTGGGCGACTTAGGCTGCAGCAGGGAAAACTACAGCGCAGAACCAGAAACTTCCTCCGACTTGTCATCTTCCTCCCCACAGACCTGCTGCCTTGCCAAGCAGTTTTGCTGAGACCTCGGTTTCCCTTCACGGTTCCCCCAGGGCTGCCCAGCCAGCCTGGCAGGGAGGGATGGGATGGGATGGAGCTACTTGGTGCCTTAGCAGGTTTGAAATGACTTGGGTGCAGGGGAGAAGATATTTCAGCTCCTCACGCTGCCAATCTTGGCTCCAGCCTCTCCTGGTCCCAGACCTGCTGCGTGCAATTTCCATAGCAACGGCCCTGCTTTAAAAAAAATAAATAAAAAAGGAAGAACAATCAGGTTGAGCTTTTGTCTGACCTGCAAAGGCATCTCTATGTGTCTTTTTAAACTAGATCCAACTACAAAACTGCATGGCCTAGTTTGGAAGAGATTGGGGAATGTTTCGGTGTGCACTCTCAGCAAGGAGAAGTGTGGGCCATTTGCTTCTCCATTCTGTTCTGGATTGGAAAATTCTCCTTTATTTTTAAGCAGCTCAATTCTTTACTCAAGTGCTGCTGTGTGTGTCCGTGAAATCCCAGGCTGTCGCTGTGTTCTCTAAATGTCTAGCGTATGCCTGTGAAAACCCGGGGGAAACCCTTTGAGCCTGGTGCGAGTCTGCAGTCACAGACACCCGCGTAGTTTTTGAGAAACAAATGAAACACTACTTTAAAACAAATTAGATTTGTTCCCTGGAAGATCTTTTTTTCAAGCGTCTAAAATGCAGGTTCGTTCCTTTTTGCCATCTTCTAGTGAGATGTCAGAGTCTGATCTAGCCACACCGGCAGAGAGAGGCACCTGCAGAGAATCACTCATCTGCTTGCTTTAGTTGGCTTTTTTCACAAGGAAGCTAAATGCTCTCTGGAGGAATTTAGTTTTTCTGCGTTTTACTCTCTTCCTGGGTGATAGTCTCAGGCTCAGACATCCCGCTGGGAGAGGTCAATCTCAGGATGCTTGCAGCACAGGCGAGGCTCTTTTCTTGCCTCCCTTGACAGGTCAGCAGAAATCTTGGGAGGCTTCAGTGGTTTGGACACAGCACACGACCTCCAGCGAGCTTTGCAGCACGCGCGTCGGGCCGTGGTGCCGTCGCGCTGGTGCAGCAGGCGCTGCAGGTACCACCCGTCTAACGCGCTGGTAGACGTGCAGCAAGCGCCCTTGGAGCCCTGGGACTTCTTTTAAGAACAGAGCGCACAAGCTAGGCATACGGTTTTTACTTTTGCTTCTCAAGGTTTATTAAAACGGCAGCAAATGGGAGCCAGTGTCTTTCAAGAGGGTGAGTGACATTATTTCTACGTGAGAGCTTATTTCAGCCACAGCAGAGCACGGCTGGTTCCCATCCTGCAGCTCATAGGTGTTTTCTCTTCAAAACCCTTTTGATGTTGGCAAATTAAAAAGCCTAAAACTGCAACCAGCAGGAGCAGCGCAGTATGGTGTTGCCCGCAGCAGGTTATTTGCTACAGCTTGTTACCCGCCAGCCAGTGTAAGTTCACTGATCTTTTTAAAATTTTTTTTCCTTCATCTTTTTAAGCATTTCAAAGCCCAGCAAGGACTTTGCCACATGCTTTTTGCAGCTCTGAAGTACTGAATTTATTACTTCATTTCTTACTGATCAATAACTTTTCACTTGCAAGTAAATCACTTGTTTATGCCCAACTGTCAATAAAAATGTGAAAATCTACCACAAAATAGTTTATTCAGTAATTTGCAAGTAAGAAAACTGATTTGTTTAGAAAGAATCTACTGCCTTTGCTGCAAAATTGCTCTCCTTATGGTTTAAAATTAACTTTACACCAATGGATCAAAATGAATACATTTAGTGTCATCGTGTGTCATCTGCCTGTCTGGGAGGGACCATGCCGGTGCCCTGCAGCGAGCGGCAGTATTAGCAGAAGACAGCAAGGCCGAAACTCCAGCATTCATATCCAGATGGCTTGGTAGTTGACCAGCTGGGCAGCCTCATCCCTGAGGTTTCCTTTGGGGATTTGCTGCCAGTTGAAAAACACAGAATAAATGTGCGATGCTGGTGTGGGAATATTATTTTGGCAAAACCAAAGTCTCCTTTGCTGATAGGTTTCTTGTATGTTTTCCTCGTTGACTCTGACCGCTTTTCAGATCTGCTCTGTTTTTGCCGAAGTCTCAGAGCTCTGTCTTAGCCCTGTTGCTTTAGCACAAGAGTAATAGCTAGCCCTGCTGCTCTATCTGTAGCCCTTCTCCAGGCCCCTGGGCCCAGCAGCACCTCCATCAAGCCAAAGGGATTCACTGCTTGGCGAGGGAGGAACTGCTTGGTACCTGCTAGTTGGGCACAGAGCAAGAGCAGCACTTGCCTCGGCTGTTCTTTTGCACAACTGAAGGAGCACTTGATACAGAAGATTCTTATTTAAGTTGTGTTGGATGCCATTGTGTAGATTGGTCAGTTTAGGTTCAGTTTAGTTTAAATGTTGAGGAATGAACAGCCATCTGCAGATGGGGGAAAAAAGCCAATTTGATCAAATTTGGCTACATTGTATCAAGGCATCAGTTTTAACATTGGAAGAGCTATCATGCATGTACTATTACAGCAGCAGTAACACTTTAGTGAGCCAAATTCAATACCTCCACCTCTCACTTCTTTCTCTTCTTTTACTTAATAGATTTTCTCTAAAAAACGAGGAAACTGTTCTATGACTCTGTTCCCTGTTCATCCTGGGATACTATTAGCAAGGAATGTTGTTTCATGGTCAATAACAGTCTGACCATGAAATCCATCTTTGTAAATTAATGTCGGTCTTGAACTGCATTTGTATGACTGATTTCCATAGGCATTGGAGGAGCTGAACAGTTAAATGTACTTTCTTGTACACTATTTTTTAATTTGTACAGTGTGTGTATGTGTGCACATGTACATGTAAAAATAACATGACATATTATAGTACTATGTTGCAAAGCTCATGGAGAAGAAGTGAAGCAACAAATTGGGACTTCTGACTGGTTCCTCTCTGCCGGCCTGCCCTGTATTTCAGCATGGTTGTGATTCTTTCACTCCAGAGAGTTCTTCTTGAGCTAACAGAGGCTTGCAAGCTAGCAGAGTTGCTTGCTTCAGCAACTTTGTTTTGGGAAGTTCTCTCCTCCACTCTGCTGCGAATCACACAACTGCAAATCATGCGCGTGTTCATGGAAGTGAATCTTCTCATCTGTCCGTCTCGCTGAAAAATGTGATGGCAGAAAGGTCAAGTAAAGGGTCTTACTGTTGCGCAGTTATGAACTCGAACATGTGTCCAGCGGTGTGTTCAGAGCTGCACCCTCACAGCAGCCTGTCGTGGGAGCGTCTGCGGCAGCCAGCGTCACCGCAGGGCTGGTTGGTCACCGAGACTAGCAGCCTTGTGCCCCTCACTGCGTGGGGTACCTGGCTCTGGGGTGGGAGGAGGAAGGACTTGGAAGGGTTTTGCCTTCGTTTTCTTTAATCTCATCTTTAATCTCAAAGCTTTCTGGTTTTGCCTCAATATTTTAGAGCTAGAAGAGAAATTGTAGCAAATCTACCTGGAACAATTCCTTTGGATAAAGTTCTATCCTGTCATTTGGAGGCAATATCTAATTAGATTTTGGCTGTTGAGTTATATCATAGAAAGAAAAAAAAATATTTTCACCCAAATGCCATGTGCTATTAATTGCATCAAATTTGAAAAGTAGTTGAAAGAAATAATATGCTCCATAAGGCTCTGTTCCGCTCTTTTCTTGTTAATTGGCTCTAGGCCTGTGTAGTAAACATTACAAATGTTCAGCTTGTTTTAATAGCGCCCAAAGAATTATACTTCATCTTTCATCCTCTTCTTTGGCATGAAGTATATTACTTTCATTTCACAATCTCCCTGTCTCCTTATCCACTAGGAGAGAGAAACAGGCGAAGAAGATGTCAGGTGGCTTTCAGTTATATGCCTCAAAATGAAGATGAACTGGAATTAAAAGTCGGTGACATCATTGAAGTTGTCGGAGAGGTAAGTAGATGTTTAGTGAAATATGAATGCACATAATTCTAGCATATCTTGTGCATGCTAAACTCTTAAACATAATGTATTTTAAGATATAATTAAAACCAGATGTTTTTCTTTTTCAGTATCCTTATGCATCTTTGTCAAGCTAGTTTTAGAGGTGAGGGGAGGTGGTTTGCTTTTTTTTTTTTTTGTGAAGTCTTTCTTATTTTTTTCGTAGCGATTCTGCTGCTTTTACTCCATCAGATGTTGCTTCTGAATTCAATGAGGGAAAAACTCACACTTTTGCTACAGTATTGTTGAGTTTATATATCTTTTGAAGAACAAGACAATAGCAGAAAAACCCTGCCCAATTACAGTAAGCCAGGCAAGGAGATGAATTACCTTTATCAAGTAAAACAGATCTAAGAAATTTACTTGGAGCCCTCAAGAACTCAGCCATGATATTCACCTTTTGTCGTCTTTGTATTCAAATTTGGACAATTTCATTTTTATGTAATCAGATTTAAAAAACAAACAAACAAAAAAGTTACAGACTGAAGATTATGGGTGGCAGTGGATCTAGAAACTGGTTGCAGATATCCTAGAACCGGGAACAAGCTGGATTATTCAACGATAATGAAAGTTGTTTTGTGTGGGTGTATCTGGTTAATAGGAGCCGTAAATATTGTTCATTCCTTATACCTTCAATGTTTGATCCATGAGAGTTTTTAGAAGTCATGCTGTTGAACTAAATAATATGAGGACCAAAATTTGAAATGGTGACATGAACCCTTTAAGTAGAATGTATTCACATCATTCAGACATTCAAAATCATTTAGACTTTATTTAGCTTAGCTTTAAAAAGGTATTAAAAAAGATCTTAGTCCAATCAAGAATTGAATGAGGCATGTTTCAGCTTTTTCGTTTGTTCATAAGATTTTTTTCTAGCTACTCATCAGCTAATAAGTCAACATTTATTTTCCTGTCAAAAGTAGATGATTTGTTTTCTTCTTCTTGTGCCTGACACTTAAAAAAATATTCAAAAACTATATAAGTTATATTGCAATCTACATGACATCCAGCATTTTTGTTAGGAGAGACTGAGTTATCACTTCAAAAAGCAAGAAGCTTAGCGATCACTGTTTTTTCCTTTACCAAGCTGCACACACCAGCTCTGTATGTTGTTCTTCCTGGAGCCAGACAAGATATGTCACTTCACTAACCTTATTCTGTCTGTAAGCAGAGTTGCAATGTAGATGTCAAGATTAGGAGATATTTAAGAGCCTACTTTAGACAGTGTAAACTCAATATTGCAAGAAGTTTCATGATAGCACTTGAGATGTTTTCAGTGCTACTTAAAGCATATTTGACCTCACATGACCACAACAATCTCTTCCAACAGTTGCCCTACTTAAGACTTTTAATTCTGTGTTTCTGAAGAGCATAAAAAAATCCTTCTTAGCAGACCCAACCAAAAGATTATCTCTACCTAATGAGTTGTATGGTTAAATAATTTTGTTGAGACATCTAGAGTTCTCTCATGAGGTGCATCTTGTGTCATCTTACAGATTAAGTTTAATTGTAACAGACTTATTTAAATTCAAATGAGCTGAAAATGTTTGCCTCCAAGTTGAAAGATGTAGCATTATGAAAGTGAAACACCCCCCAATTGTGTGTTATGCTTACGGTAAAGGGCATTTTTTTTGCAAGTAGGTCTTCTCAGTCATTTGGAAACGCACTTGGCTTGCAAGCTACAGACTTGTAATCTTAAACTTGTAGTTGTGCCTTGAATGGCTGTGGCTGGAGAAAGCTTTGCAAATTTGCCGATTCTCAACTTTTAAGCAAGTTTATTGTCTGCTTCTATGTTCAACAGGATTAGGGCCTATGATCCTGGCATTAGTTTAGCTGTAGCATGGAAGAGGGACCGGCTTGAGCTATTGACCTTAAGTAAAGGTGGGCACAGAGTCCCTGGCCTAGGCAAGGCCATGTCCATGTTTTCCTAAGGGGGATAGATACCTTTTCTGAGCAGTTACTGAAACACAGTTTGCCTTAGACATCATCTGGTGCAATCATGCAATCCAGGACATTATCCAACTCTTCCGGATGGAACTAGATCAATTGGTGGAACAAGGGAAATAAAGGAGTAATTCTCAACACCTCAGGAAGCGCTATTAGATGAACTTTGTTTTCATCACAGTTGATCCAGAGCAGCTGATGCTGAATAGTTGCTGTTATTACTTCCTCTTCTGCCCTTGATGTGCTGGTGTTTATCCCTGGAAAAAGGGCAGAATTTCTCTTGAAACAGGAACTTGATTTAGTTTAGAAAGCTGCACCCAGCAGTTTACTTACTTCAGTATTTACTCTTCTGTAGGGTAGCCTTCTTACAAAGTCATTGCATCAGAATATGTTTCACAGTATTTCTGTCATTTTACCACTCTCCCTAATTTAACATAGGTGTTTGATATGAATGCCTTATTTTTAAAAATAATGTAGCTTCCTCAGTTGTGAAAATATCTGAAGATTTTTAAGAAGGGCCCAATCACGCTGTGTTATTGTAAATAAGATGTACACATACAGTACTTGCAAAATAATCATGAAATTCTGCTGACATAGTCATCAAAAATAATCTCCAATCGATTTGTTCTATTGTTATTCAAGGTGAAAAACTGAGCGATAGCATCTTTGGTGTTATTTGCTTAGTGGGTAATTGGAATTTCTTGTGGCTGAGTTAATGGTCATTCACTTTCTATTTTCAGTCTCTCCTTTCTCCTGGCAGGCCTTTTTATTCATGAGTAAAAGGTCTGAAATTCCCAGAGGCAGTATTTTATTGTAGTTTTCTAAGAAAGTTGCATCAGTTGAATTAATCAGTTTTAAATTGATTTAGACTAATCTTTTCACATCTCTGTGCATTTCAATTTAGTTGTTTGTTGTAGTATAAAATACACAGATTCCTGATTGACTTAGGTTTAACAACAACAACAAATATTCTTTAGATCAAAATAGTATCTATGTGTCTTTATGTGATTATTTAAACACAGCTTAAAATGTGTTTAAAAATGCACGTATGCTTGACAACCCATTAGACTTTCCCTGTTGGCAATCAAACCTGGTTTTGAGTTTGCTGGGCTAATTTGGCTCATCTTTAAAAGAGCAGGTGGGCTGAGCCGTGTTTTAGCAGTTAGCTTGTGTAATTTTTGGAACAGAGACTCCTTAGCCAAAGTCCTAAGGTCGTGCTGTGGGGCTTGGCCCCCTTCTCCCGTTGAAGGCGGCTGCCTCCAGAAGAGGGTCAGTAGAAGGGAGCGCAAGGTTTTCTCTCAGCTTCTGCTCCCATGGATCTCGCAGGCCCCACAGTGAAGATTGTGTGTTAGTGCGGGCACTGAAGGTGTCTTCCCTCCTCCCAGCTCTGCTTCGGGGTGCCAGCAAACACACGAGGGGCAGCTGTGCCCAAAACCGCCCCCGATTCTTTCTCGTGGTGCTGGCAGGCTGGACAAGATCGTTTTTAAGAAGGTTTTTTAAGGTAGTGGTAGGTAGATGCTACTGGGAATGGCTGCTGTGGTTGAAGTGTTTTGGGTCTGTGCTGTGGGTGAGGCAGCAGCGAGAGCCTGAATTAAGCTAGGTTTGTGTTTTGTGTAAATGTCCCAATTGCTTCTGAATCCTACAATTATGATTCTTGGAGAGTGTTTGATCCACTGAATAGACTGTGTGACCTTTGCTGTGGGGGTTTATAATGTCACCAGATAGAGATATCCTTGAAGACAGTAGATGTTTAAAATTCACAGTTCCTTTCTCTGTGTTCTAAATTAAGTGGAAATTAATTATAATAAGATCAAACATTCATAATAATAGATAAAAACGCTTGTTGTGAGGCTAGAGGTTTCCGTAACTGCATGGAGACTGATACCCATGAGAAATTAATTAACGAACCTACATTAAAAATATATTTGAAAATAACAAGAGAAGCATTCCCATCCTCATTTATGTTCGTGTTTAGCGTGTGATTGATAGCTTTTTGGTTGTCATTAATTTTCCTAGCTCGTTAGCTATAACTCTAATTACAGTTAGAAATACAAAATACTGTAACTAATTGTCTTATTAGATGCAACTCTGTGAATCCCAGTGACATGTCACCCTCACGTGCTGGCGGCAGCGCTGGGCTGGGTGCCCAGCGGCTGGTTGGGGTCGGCGTGTCCCTGCCCCGCAGGTGACTGCGTGGCCTCGTCCTGCCCGAGGTGAGGAGCCTCGTGGTGCCGCAGGGCCCTGTCCTGCCCTGAGGAGCCTTGTGGCGCTGCGGGGCCTCGTCCTGCCCGAGGTGAGGAGCCTCGTGGTGCCGCAGGGCCCTGTCCTGCCCTGAGGAGCCTTGTGGCGCTGCGGGGCCTCGTCCTGCCCGGGGTGAGGAGCCTCGTGGTGCCGCGGGGCCTTG
>NW_010580601.1:0-15997 GCF_000705375.1 Tinamus guttatus
TCCCTGTGCACATACCTGGTGCGCGCGGCGATGTGCGCCGGCGGCAGCACCCCGGGCGTGATGTTCCTGCCTCGGAAGCCCTTGAGCTGCTGGACGATCTCGCGGTTGGTCTTCAAGGGGAAGTCCTGCCCGCAGGTGTTGAGCAGGTACTTCCAGGGCACGGCGGAGGCCAGCAGGTCGCGCATGCAGTGGAGGTCGGCGCGCAGGCGCGAGATGCCGCCGTAGACCACGCGCTCCGTCCTGGAGGCCAGGAAGGCGTTGGGGAAGCAGCGCAGCAGGCGCCACACGGCCTCCTGGAAGGCGGCCGGCGCCTTCTGGTCCACGTGGACGCAGTAGACGTTCTGGGGCATGTAGACCGCCCGGAAGAGCCGCTCGAAGGTCTCGAACTCCTTGTGCAGCGTCATGATGTAGGCGAGGGGGAAGGCGGCCTCCTCCGCCGACAGGGCGCGGGTGATGTAGTGATTCTGCACGAGGTACTCAGTGCAATTGGCTTTTCTGAATGATATTTTCAGAGTGTTTTCCTTCAGAAAGAATGGCCTGTCCTCATCAAGTGCTTTACAGGCTTCTGCTAAAGCTGAACTCCCTGAGAGGCTCAGTGTGCTGGGAGGCTGTTGTGTGTGCAAGTGAACAGTGTAGAAAACAAATGGAAGTGAAAGGCTGAAAATCAGAACAGCAAAGAAGCAACGCCTGTGGGTATGCATTGCTACCGGAAAAAAACAATCCCAATGGAAGTATTGCAAAGATGTCATATCAGACACCACAGAACGGCTCTCTGCTTGCTGTGTTTGCTTGTTGCTGGAGAGTACGTGTGTCAGTTCGGTGCGTAATATACCACTGTCATCCTTTTAATAGTTTCTTAGCCATCATTAATGTGAAAACAGGGTAAGTGGCGAATGTCTTGCAGATGAAAGCTATTGCACAGCACCCTAGGATTAAACAGAGAATATGTATTACTGAGCTGGCAAAGACCATCAGGCACTATAGATGTCACAGTGAACCCGTGTTCAGTTTGCATATTACTGAGCTGGCAAAGACCATCATGTCACAGTGAACCCGTGTTCAGTTTGTGGTTATGTTTTAAACTGCTCCCCCTCTCCCTTCCCTTCCTGTGTGTGAACTGTGTGACAGGAAAACCTCATATTTACGCCTTGTGTATTTCTTTCTTCTTATTCACATGATGTCTCAGGGAGGTATTTTCTGAACCATTCAAGTTTGTCAGCCCTTGCTGTTTCATAATTAGGAAAGGTTTGTTCAGCACACGGTGCTGCCATATTAGGCGAAGAACACTCACCTATAAAAATAGAAGAGTCTTTTTTGTGTGTCAAATGATGTCACAGCCAACAGGATTTTGCAGTAATATTTTCCTCATTTTTAAGTACGAGATCTGTTGTTGCTGTACAGCCAAATAGTTTCTGCCAAATCATGACTTGGGAGCTCCTGACTTACATCCATCACAAGAAATCACATTAGCAAAACCTACTATTTAAACCATTTAATCTAACCTTAGACTTCCTAATGAGACATCCTCGTTTCTAAGACCTGTGCCTGCATTTGGTAGAGGAACCTGTTTGGTTGGTGACACGGCTTTGCCCGAAGCAAAGTAGTGATTCTCCTCCAGCAGTGGGGCTGCCTGGACCACTGTCTGGGAGAGCTGAGGGTCTCCTTGTCCGGATCCACTGTCAGGAGGCAGCAGCGCGGAGGGAGCTCAGCTCTGTTCAACATCCTGTTGTTTTGCTCCAACATGAAGTAACGCTGAGGCAGCCTCAGCTGATTCGAGGTTATGCCAATATGTGTTTTGCTGGGTGATCCAGCATGCTGTGAAGCAAAGGAGAGAATACTTGGAGCTCCATCCTGGGTGATGAGGACAAGCTATGTCAGTGGCAGGTCTGGTGCTTTTCTCCAATCCTTATCCCAGTCACTAGGAGACTTGGTGCTTTGGGTCCAAAAAATAAAATAAAATAAAAAAGGGAGCAAAAGATAAGAGAAGATCTTGTTTTCCATGCTGTTCAACTGAGGCCACTGTAAGAGGGCTCTGTGCTGGCTGATCAACTGTAAAATACTCAGCTGGCAGAGCAAAAACTACGACTGAATGAGCTTTGCAGTGTGGCTTCTTGTTATTGTCCCCCGGACCTTTAACGTGGCAAATCTCATTTCAGCATTAGAGGAGCTTTTAGTATGGCCCATGCAGTAGAAACACACTCCCCTGTAAGATAAGCAATGGAAATTCCATCTTAGGAATATGGTTAGTACTCAGCAAACAGCTCCTGGCCTTAATCAATATGGGTAACTGGTTTCAATTAATTTGTTAGCTAATTAAATTAAAAAAAAAAAGGATTTGCAGAGCTAGGTTGTTAGCGCCTGTTTGGCTTTGGCCAGTACTGACAAATGTTATCAAACATATTTCAGGTCTGCTTGGAGTGACTTGGCATTTTCTGTTCCACAGTTAGGACAAACCCATCCCTATCGTAACATTGTTTTTCACAACTCTCATACTGAGGCTGTCAGTTTGAACTGGCACTGTTGTTACAACCACAGCAGAGGCTGCTGCACATCAGCACTTTCTCCTCAATGTAGTTTTTCTGGTTAGGAGGTGTAGGTAGCCACACTTACTTGTTGTGCGTGACAAAAATGCCTTGCTCTTGTGCTGCTCTTGTGCTGTGCAATGTGCAGCCTCCAGGAAAACTGTTCTCTTGGGGCAGCCCTGCCTGGCGCTGCTCTGCTCCAACGTGTTCTTACTCACTTGCCCCACCTGACCTACAACACCATATATATATATGCAATGCATAACCCAGGGTGAAAGAACGCTGAGTCTCAATTACAAGAGCAGTTTATTTCTATATATTCTCTTCTGCCCTCCCTTATTTTTTCCAGTTCACAGTGGTCCCTGCCACTCCTGCAGCGCTCAGCCTGCGATAATTTGGCTCTTCAAAGAGAAGGAAATACAAACCTACCTGAAAAAGAAGCTCCCTGGCACACACAGCGATACCGACCCGTCAGAGCGCGCCCACAGCCACAGCGAATGGGAGGAGGAACGAAATGACACATCAAGGAAAATGCGAGCTCAGCTCACGTGGTGCAGTAAAATCAAGCAGTCCATCTAACTGCAGTCTGCACAAACGGAAGAGGCCAGACAGGGCACTATTGCATGTGGTTTTGCCTTGCTCTACTCTCAGTTTTTGGACATGGAGACTCTTACATTATAGGGGCTTCATTTTTCATCTGAATTTGCAGCAGATTAAAATAAAGAAATAAATAATAAGCAGGAATAGTTAAACTACTCCAGCAGAGCATATTTTGCAAAGTGAACTCACAAATACTGCAAAGCAGAGTATTCTTTTGCTCACTTTTCCAAATAATCCCTGCGTTTCCAACAGGGACATGTAACTTACCTTTGGGAAAACGACTCCTTTGTCCACTGCTCATAAGCAACCACACTGCATTCCCTTTCTTGCCCATTTATCCTCCTGTGTGGAGAAACCAGGCTACAAGTGAACATGCTCTAGCAGAGGCGGACTAACTCTGATGGAGAGGTTGGTTTCCTTTGGTTAAGTCTGACTGGATTTTACAAGTTTCTCCCCCAGCGCAGTCTGCCAGGTCCCTGCATGGCCAAGGGCTGCCAACCGGCCACACGCGCGGGTCAAGGTGCCTTTGCAGCCGCAGGGGTAGAGGAGACCATCTGCAGGCTGCGGCTGACCCGCTCTGCAAAGCAGGGCCAGAGAAGGTAACCTGCTGACATGGATATCCGAGCATGCAAGAGAAAGTGGCCAAGTGGACCAGGCCTGGTGTTTCCAATGGGTCCAGTGAGCATTTAACATCACCTTGCTCCTTACTCTAGTAAGCTCATCTCTGGGAATGCAGTGAGCAGAGAGTCCTGAGGGGGTCTAGAAAACGTGGCGTATGAGGAGACACTGAGAGAATTATGATTATTTCTTTCCCCCCTCCAAAAGAAAAGGACATCTGTAGACAGTTTTAAAATGTATATATTAAAAATAAATAAAAAGAAATAAAAAGAACTCAGAAACAAATCCTGATGCAGATAGGAAGGGAGAGAAACTGACTTCTCTGTGTTCTCTGTGGGCAGGACAATAAGTAGATTAGTAGACTTAGATAGCGTCAGAAGAGGTGAAGATTGGCCACTAGGACAGCTTTGAAGTGATAAACAGTTAATAGATTGTCTGAGGAGGCGGGAATTTCCCGTCCCAACAGTTTGGAAGAGCAGGTTAGGCATAGCTTTGTCAGCAGTTTTGCAGGTCATACTGGTCCAAACCTGGAGCAGCAAGTGACCTAGTAGATTTCCTGGGTCTCTTCCAGCTCTATTTGCTATGATTAATTGTATTACAGTAACTACCTTGGCTCTAGATGAGCTAGGGAACCTATTACTCTTAGGAACTGTATTAAAAATAAATAAATAAATGGACATTTCCATCATTTGGAAATATGCTTCCCATCTCTGCTGATTTCCATTGCATGATTTTTGGTAAGCTCAGGATAGTCCTAGAACGCTCTGTAAGGAAAAAAAAAGAAAAAAAAAAAAAAAAAAGCCCAAGACTCATACTTTTTACTCTAAACATACAGAAAAATAATTTTATAAATGATAGCGGTTCACCTATTTACATGTGCTCCACCTCTCCTATATTTTCACATCACTGATGCTTGTGAATTTGATGTTTGTTCCTTCTCTTTGCGTAGTTTTCTTTTAGTGAATTATTAGGAATCTCCTTCAGAGAATTGTGGTAAGTATTTGTTGTCTTTAGAGAGTCTTTCTGGGTGGGACAGAGCTTTTACTAGCTTTAGGAAGAACCAAACCAGGACTTGTCTTTCAAAAGTTCTCCCACATCCTGCCCCTAATTCATCTTTTTGTTTTAGAAGCTGCAAATTTTCTCATACCAAGAGTATGAGCTTTGAGCTTTTGTTTGCTTGTTGATTTGTTTCTTGGATTTCTCTGTAGTTCAGATGCTCCCAGTTGGTCTCTTCCCAAGAGCTCTGTATAAAAAGTTGCCTGGGACTTTTTTCTCTATACATAAGAACATAAAGTTCTCAAGGATATTTGCTGCTTACCTTACTGGCTGTTGTAAATCGGAAACTCGGAGAGCTATCGGTCCAAGTGCCTTTCATGCTCATTCAGAAAGACATCCAGTTGGGTCCCTGTGAGTCTGGTTGTGTCTCCTTCCCACACCATCAGTTTGTGAGGATGGCGAGGCGCTTCCTGGTTTGTAGACTCTGCAGTCTCCCAAAATATTTTTGGGTGCGCAGTTCTCCCATCGTTCTGTCTACAGCTTGTTTTGTGCTCCAGATCTGCTAAGGAAACAGCCTGTTAGACATCTGCTGCTGTTAGACCTCATCAGGTTCTTGCTTAGTAACAACCACTTGGTAATGTAATCTGTGAGTAGTGATAAATGCACACGTCTGGAGGAAGCCTGTTCTACACGGCCTCATTTTTCTTTCCAGTGGAGGAAATTCTTCCTTTTGTGACCCAAAGTACAAAGTACTTTTTTTTTTCTCCCCTTAGGCTCTAGATTTCCTTTGGCTTAAGGTTATCATCTTCCATCTTAACACAGAATATATGAAATTGTCTCATCCTCCCTTCAGAGGTTTTACCATATACTATTTTCTCCTCATAGTATGTTTCTCACCTGTCTGACAAAAGCAAATTGTGTTGGTGATCCATCTGCCTCACAGTGTATAAACCTCAAAGAAGCATTAAGGATTGCTACTGTTGTATTGTGAAAAGTCTTTTTTTAACCTATCCTGTCCACCTCTACCAATTTACCAATATTACCCTTTTCAGAACCAGTCCTGCTTACAGCTCTATCAAGATTTTGCATCTGGTTCCATGGGTTTCTGCTGATTCTCTGCTTCACCTTGTGCTTTACACGTTTACATGTGTGTACATCCATCCAGAAAGCACTCAGCCAAAGCCCCCAACCTCCAGGTGCTTCAGATTCCCAAGACTCTCTGTGTTTGCTTTTGCTCTGGGTGGAGGCTAGTGCCTGTGGTTTTGGGTTGTCGTTTTCCTCTTACCCAATAACATTTTATGGCTCTTTTATGGGAAAGACAATCGCCAGTCAGCATGAGGCTGAACCCAGGCACTGATGGAATTACTGAAGCTGGGATAATCAAGTCTCCTCATGTTGGGTCACTGGGAGGTTATAAAGAGGCTAGAAAACTCCCATGAATGTCCTGTCTTGCACAACATTGCGTTCCTCAATGGCCATGGCCAGCTACCTCTTACCAGGCCCTTCACTAAAATGGCAATTTCAAGCTGGCCAGAGGTGTCTTGGCTTCCCCTGTTTCCTAGGAGGCATCCAGGTTGCTCGTGGCTTCAGTGATGTCTCCTGCCATTTCAGACCAAGATTTTCTTACTGTGTTTCACAGTTACTGTGAAAGCTGGGGAGCTCGTTCCTGTGACATGAGTTTTCTCTCCATGACAGGTTATTTCACGGCGCTTTCTTTGACCTTCCTTTTGTAAAGTGCTTGAATCCTGTCTTAAAATATAATTCTATTTTGTGGTCTCTGAAGTCAGAAGTGTTTAAAGTGTTTGCATTTCTTTTGTTTTAGCTTAGCTCAACAGCAGAGCCAGTTTCTCTGCTTGGGACCTACTTACAACTTCTTGCTTGTTGCTCCTTGGCCGAAACTCCTAGCCTATATTTAGGCAGGTTCTTGTCATACTCCTTTTTATTTCCAAAGAATGAGTGTTCTCCCCAGCAGGTTATAGGACAGGCAGAAGTCAGCCTCCTAAATCTCAGGTAGCTCCACCTGTCCATGAGCTCTGTCCAAGGGGAGTCTGGCCATGTTCATGAGGAAGAGAAACGTTTTTGAATGTACAGAAACTATTCTCATCTCAAGAAGATTCTCATCTGCACATGGTCAGAGGCTGGAGACTGTCAAGAAAAGTACTATACAGGCTTGTCCTGGTCTATTGCCCAGGCCTCAGGCCCTGGCCACTGCTGGGGATTCAATGCTGGCTAGATATTATTGGTTCAGAACAGCCCCCAGAGGATCCGGCTCCCTCCTAGAGGCACAAAAAGAGTGACTTTTCTCACTCTGAGTCTTTTTGCAGATGTGAAGACAGCTGCAAACACAGTCCTGTTCCAGACCATTGGTTACCAGCAAGTACCAAGATTTCTGCACGAGTCAGGTCTTGCTCAAAACATAACATGCAGCCTGTGGCTTGGCCAGTGACCTCTGCTGTTTCAGCGGTGACTCAGTGGTCCGGGACTTTGAATTGCTCCTCACAGTTAGCCCGAACAGTCTCCAACAAGCCCATCCATCCATGAGATCTGAGATTTCTTACTTGCCAAACTTGCCAGCTCTAACGCGAGGCCTGAGTATTCCCCAAACGGTGCAGCAGCTCTTGAGTTACTTGGCTTCTCAGCTAGCCCAGTAGTGGCTGAATTCATGCACCTTATATTCACACTGTCCCATCTCAAAAATTTCAGACAGGCCATCTCGTAGAGGAAGTTAGACTTTTCCAGGGTCATTAGCTGTGGGATCTCCAGAGTTATAGCCACATTAATAATGAATTCCCCAAGAAACTGCCCTACCCCATTAAATATACTGGCATATTTTTTAATAAGGTCACCTGCCTTGTGTCAGCTGAGATGGAGTAATTCCCACTTTCATTACCAGTTTGATCAATTTAATATCCAGCCTGCTCTGGGACTGAACTCTAGTGATGTCTCTGTGTCTACAGGATGAAATCTGTGGCGTTTTACGTTCCTGTTCTGTTGGGTCTATAATCGCACAGTATCTCTTGGATGTCCCCCTGCTTTACCTTCTTTTGCACGGGTGGGTGCTTGGTCTCTCTGTTTTCAACTCGCCCTGCTCATCGCGCTCTTGTGTTGGAGGAAAGACACACGGCCAGCCGGGGAACTATGGCTGAAGCGACTGCAAGTATTTGCCTTCCGCCAGGAACTGAGTGCTCCCACAGAGACGCGATCTGGAGTGACCAAATCTGTGATTTTGAATGATCAGTTCTGCTCCGGATAACTCTGGAGAGGAGCCCTTCTGTCCTCTGCCTTTGCTGGGAGAGCAGAGCAGTTAGGCAGTGCCCATGCAAGCCCTGTGAATAGTCCCCTTAGCCATGACCATGGCTTCGCTTTGCGTTTGGCTGCCTGATTTTCAGTGTCATACACCCCTTTCTGCTTCCAGCCCTATTGGCATCGGAGGCCACATGCCAAAGCTTTGTGGCAAAGCTGTTGCAAGCCACCACAGTGCCACCAAACTGTCCTTGTCACTCAGCAGCCGGCACTTTCTGTCCTGCTGTGGTCATTTCTGATTTCACTAGCTACTTAATGCTGGAGGTTTCGGGGGCATCCGGCCTCAAAAGCATATCTACAGGGAGGAAGTGCCAGATGAATGCATAGAAGAGACCATTTTGTTGTAAGTGAGGTCTCCAACCCACAAAGCATGCTTTGGACCGCTAAAGAACCATGAATTTATGCCAGGGAAAACCTCATCTCCACGCGCAGGCAGGACTGCAGGTCCGCGGGCAGCTGATCAGTTAGCAAACCCTCTCCCGATCCCATTATAAGTCCATGGTCCCCTCCACCACATCCTGATCAGCTGCCAGCTCTTGCTAAGCAGAGATAACGGACCCAGCTGTTACCGGCTATCGACAAATAATTGATTAAATCCAACGGTCATGCTGCTGTGCAGGTTCAGACTAACCGGTGGAGCGGCTTTACCACCGGGTGTCTTAACTGAGCTGCTTCGGGCCACCCCTTCGAGCTGCCTTTTCACGAACGGGGCCTCTCCGAGGCCACTTGCCCGCTGGGCCACTGGATGGCAGTGTTGACTAGCACATCGCCGAGCTCTCATTCCCCGTCGCAAAACGTGAGGAAAAGGAGGAATGATCTGAAACGCTCGTACGCGGACTGCCCTTCGGTGGAACAGGGATTAGTGGGTTCAGCAAAGGTGCAGCCGCTGTAACGTTTTTTCCATGGAAAATGAACCCCGTGTTGATACTGTACTATATATGATGGTTATTTTAAATCTCACTGAAAGCGCAGGAAAGCTGAATTGAACCTCTACACTTACACATATGGTGATTTTTGGGAGCCCCCCTCAGATATGGAGAACTGAATCGCCAAAAAGTAATATTTGATGCTGCCATTCCAAATTTCAGAAGCGCATACTTACAGGAATGACTAGTGGAGTCATGCATTGGTGTGGCTTGCTTGAAATTGCCCAATTTTAGACTTAAAAATGTACCTATACTTTGTAAAAATGACTTTGTAAGCATGGCATTGCTGGGCTCAGTGACTATTCAGCGGACTCATTTGAATGTGCATAGACAGGGCTTGCTTGAACTACTGCATCAAAGAGAAATGCTGAAATGAGTCATTTGTGAATCATGGCTTATTTTCTGTTGTTAGCTCATCTGGAATCCCATAGTGATCAAGCAGCCTTTTACAATGTGTTAATACATTGCTGCTCCATGTGTTTAGCAACAGCTCGTTTCCAATAAATTGTAGGTAGCCACCCATCATAAAAAGGTAGTCTTTTCGGCTGTATGTAGGCTGGCTTGGACAAACCTGGGGAGACGTGTGAAATTCCATGCTGTTCCAAGCACTCTTTTCCACGGTGTTTCCATTTTTAATTTCCTAGCTGCTTCGTGCCTCCTTGCTTGCAAGGCAGAGTCCCAGCCAGAAGAGACTGTCTGCGACCCTGCGCGCTCCCATTTTCCAGGACAGATGAGGGCAGCCCCTCCAGCAAGACTTGGGCTGCTTGGCGGGAGCAGGAGTGAAAGGAGGCACAAAAGACCCACAGTTAGCAGCAGTTTAAGGTAAGGCCCCGGCTTGCAAACTGCTGGTTGTCCTCTGCAGGGCTGGCTGTCCCCATGCTGCAGCCTCAGCTCCATGGCTGCAGAGCTTGTGGGCCAGACAAGCCCGGATTCAGCAGCTGGTTCAGGAGCTGATCTGCTCAAGTTGCTCTATTGCTGTTACTATTTAAATTGAAACAGTCCAGCGTCCTAGAGCAGGTCTGCAAAATGTTGGCAGGGAGCTGAGGAGGAGGGTGTGAATCCCGTAAAGCCGCTATTGTCCCTGAGCTCTCCGCAGTGTGAAACCGCAGCCTGAGGGGCTGGGCTCTGCCCTGGAGGGACTGAGGCTCCTCGGGAAGAAAGAAACACCACCACAAAAAATCCCTTCTGCCAGCTCTTTTATTGGAGCGAGCAGCTAGAGATGGAAACATCTTCAACCAGCGCAGCAAGCTTCCCCACAACCCGTCTGTCAGTGCCCTGAGCCCTGTCTGCTTGCATATGAGTTACACAGCCATAAAGGCCAAATATTTTCTGCCATCAGCCACTTAGGCTTCTTCTGTCACACATAATTGTAGCTTAAAGGTATTGAATAATTGTGTTCGTACTGGGCCTGATCCAGCCCCCAATAATAATCTTAATGATGGTGTTCTTAACCAGCCGCGTGAACCTCTTTCAGTCCCCAATAGGGGCTCAGTTGTGCTGCAATTCAGTAGAGAAGGCCGTTCACTTTAGGGCTGGTTTAGTTTAAAATTAAAGACAGCCTATTTACGAGACTGTTTTTTGTTATTGCTCTAAATTCCTGCGTCCAATCAACAGCCTGTAAATTGGATGGAGACAGCGCATGACCCATTAATGCAAGTAGTCGACCTTGTAGCCCTTTCGAGTTATAGTTGTGTTACATTCCCTCGGAAGTGGGATTTATCCCCCATTTGTCTCATGTTTAGGGACCCTGTTTAGGGGAGAAATAGAGAAATCTTCTTCCTACGCTGGAAATCCATAATACACAGTCTTGGGGTTGTGTTTGACCTCACAGTCATCTGCTCAATAAGCTACTTGGCCTTCCAAAAGGAAAAAACACTCATATCCCTCCTGTAAAAGAAAAGCCTAAAATGGAGGCAAGCAAAAGACACCCTCTCAAGAGAGACACCCACATGATGGGAACGACCGTGCCTGGGCACAGGATTCCCAGGAAAACACTTTCCTCCCAGGGTGGTTCCAGGTGAGCATGGGCCTGTTAAAGAAGCTCAGTTTCTTTAAAGGATCTGCAAGAAGATTAAGAAGCGGCTTATTCACAAGTTTTGAAATACAACCCACAGTGTGTTGCGAGACTAGGCAGGAGCTAACACATGCCCGTATCAGTATCCAGCAGTGAAGTGGGCAGCAGGGCAGACACCCTTCCCTTCAACAGCTTGAAACTAGACGAATGCCCTCATTCAAGCAACCCCCTCCATTTTCTCTCTGGAGTTGTTTTTAATTTTATTTTATTTGTGATGATTTCAGCAATGCAGTTCACAGAGGGTTGTGCAGGAGCTGTGTGAGAGGAGGAGAAGGATGAAAGTGGAAAAAGAAATCAAGCGGGAAAGAGGGGAGGTGAGGATCCCATTCTGCTGCATGGGGAGCCTGTGGCCTTAGAGGGACGGATTTACCAAGGACAAGGGAGGCCGTGGTGGAAGAGCTGCCAGAAGTAGTAAATGAGCAATCCAGGTGGGAAACAAAGTGAGAGCAACTACCCACCAGTAAATACAGACGGAACAGGGCTTGCGTTTCCTACAGCTGTGGCCAGCTGTGTAGCAGCGGGGAAGGGTGCAATGGGTGTCCGGGGAGGGCCTGTTTCGGGTTAGCAAGGTTAAGTGCAAAGCAGGTGATACTGCCTCTTGAGCAAGCGGGGGCCTGCCTGCATTTGCATGCCGTATTTTTCCAGTGACACTTCACAGAGCGTGCATGTTTTCCGAATAGCCCCAAATAAACATGGCCCCCCTTATATGCGCACATCTCTTATGGGTTTTGAAACCGATCCTGACAGATAGAAGAGAGGAAAAGGAGCAAGGACTTAGGAGACTCGGTTCTGCAGACACCCTTTATATCAGGACCTCCAACAAAATAAATCAAGCCAGAACTGAGGCTGGTTTGGTTGTCTTCCTTTTTTTCTCCAGCTGTCCCACCATGTCACTGTATCCTTAGGCAACTCACTTCTTTCCTTTGTGTCCCAGTTCTTGCCAAGATGTGGGATAAATAATGACATCTACCTCACAGAAAATATTTATAGTTTCTGTTAGGATTTTCCTACATTTTCTGCTGAATTTCCTCGGTTTCTGCCTTAGCTTTTGAAGAATGCGTGGGCTTATATTGCAGTCCTGACACAGACACATATCTCCCACAAGCACTGTATTGCTTGTCCAATATTAAAGTCAGATTCCCCACACACATCCAAAAAAAAAAAAAAACCCAAACAACAACAAAAAATCCACACACCTTAAGTATGCTTTTAAATGTTGTTTTTATTTGTTTTCTTTGCAGCAGACTCTTTACAATCTATGTCTATAGATGTAGGAAAGACTATGAGAAATGTCCTGACTCCAGGAAGTGGTGCTTTACTCTTCACTCTTCACCTTGCCGCAAATCTTTGGATAAAGTTACAAGAGCTGGCAATTTTGGAGCCTAAAGACATGTAAGCAGTGCAAAATGGCGTGGCTCAGGTTGGGCTCAAGCTGCTCTGTGTCCCTGTGTGGGCGGCGTTGTCCAGGTTGTCCTTGCGGCAAAACATCCCCGGTGGTTAAACACAAGGTTTCCAGCACTAGGTTAAGGTGAGGAAAGTCTGTCTGTTTTGCCATTGAATTCACCAGAAAGGAGACACACAGGGGCGCCAAAGGCTTAGGAAAAGAAACCCAGCATGATTTTCTTTCTTTCTTTTTTTTAATATGTATAGCTCCTTCCTGGGCAGCCTCCTGGCCACATGAATGCAGCCGGAGGTGAACGCTGCAGGCCGCAGGCCATCAGCCCCGGCGCGGCCTCGTCCGCGAGGGCACCGGGCCTTGGCGCCCAGGCCCACGTAGCCAGGGCTGGTGCCGCTGGCTGCCAAGGCCCCGTGGCACTGGCCAGAGGCATCGCAAAGAGGTTCCCGAAGAGGCTCTTGGAGCACTGTGCTGTGGGGGACGTCGCTCGCGGCCATGGCACTCGCAGCGCCGTGCACGCCGGGCGCCCCTTCCCCGGCCCTCTCCTCGGAGCTGACTCAGTGCCCAGGTCAGCGCTGGGGCTCCCCAGGCCCGGCTGCCTCTTCACTGCCAGGTGGCTCCTTTCTACAGACCCTCAGCACCAACCCCTGCCACGTGCTTTCCCCTCAGCGAGCTCGCTGGACTGGCCTCTACAGAGCGCCGCCTTTGTTTTTTTTTAATATAAGATATAAAATTGGAAAAGCTCCTCCATATCGGGATGATTGTAGGACTTGTTAGAAAACACGAAGTTGAGCGTCGAGTAACCGTTTCCCTCCTGGAGGTCCTGGCCTAGTCCGCGGTGGTTGCGATAGGCGCTGAGGGGGACGTGACCTGCTCGTAGGTGCACACCAGCCTGGGAGAAGCTGCCTGTTGACTATCTAATGTTAGCATAGATGAATCAAAGTAGATCTAATTTGAACTCTGCTATGGGGAATACCGGGCTTTGTTTTCTAAATATATCTTGGAATTATTAAGGTGTTTTATTCAAGGCACTAAAGAATGAAATTGCACTTCTGATGCATTATATTATGCTTGCACTGCTGCAACTCCCAAGTATCCTTAGAGAGTAAAGCCAAGAGTTTCAGACGTGGATGCCTAAGTTTAGATATCAAAGAGCACAAATTAGGCACCTGCCTGAAATATATATATATATATATATGTGTGTGTGTATATATATATCCTATGAGCATTTGTTTACTTGGAGAGAGAATGTGTTCATTTGTCTTAATATCACTTTCCTGGCTACAGGGTGCACTGTCAGCAGCAACAGGAGGAGCAGATACTGGTCTAGCGGTTGCTTCAGTCAGAAATCTTGGTTTCCTTTCCTTGATCTTCAGCAAACCAGCTGCGAGACCTTGGGGAAATTCCTTATCTTCTCCTTGCATCAGGTTGCTTGTCTGCGAAGGAGATAAATGGGTAACACTGTGCCTCTCGAGGCTTCCTGGAAGCTTATTATATCACAGCAACTGCTTTGAGAGGCAGGACCTTGTAACAACAGCAGCGTTAGTGCTGCAGCACGAGGGAGCCCCGCTCTGCTGCGCCAGGGCCAGCCGAGCCCCGTTGCGCTGCCCGCCCTGGGACGCTCCAGCAGTTGCTCGAAGCCGCCGCAGAGGAGGAGAAACACAGAAAGGGCCAGATCAAAACCCCTCTCTGTATTAAGTGTGCACTCACAGAATTTATTTTACTGAGTAATTAAATGTTTAAGATAAATATCCCTGGGGGAGCGGGGTTGTTTGAGGTTTTATGACATATCTTATTAAGGGCTCAGTTTTGAAATCTTAATCCAAGCAAAACTCCCCATGTAGAGTCTTAACACTAGAGTTTCGTCTCCAGTGCGGGGGACACACGTGGCTGGGGGCGGCCTTAACCGGGCGAGTGAAGTGCACGAAGCTCTGAATGTTTAAGATAAATATCCCTGGGGGAGCGGGGTTGTTTGAGGTTTTATGACATATCTTATTAAGGGCTCAGTTTTGAAATCTTAATCCAAGCAAAACTCCCCATGTAGAGTCTTAACACTAGAGTTTCGTCTCCAGTGCGGGGGACACACGTGGCTGGGGGCGGCCTTAACCGGGCGAGTGAAGTGCACGAAGCTCTGCCGAGAGAAGCTCCTCCTTTCCCAGGGCAATTTCGGGCCTTGGGATTAACTCTTTGGTCAGCCGGGTCGTGGTGAGGAGCCTTAGATAGCATGCTGCCTTCTGAATTTCTTCTGCAAAGTTTGGGGATGAACAACTGAAAACAAATAAATGTCAAATAAACCCGATTTCTAATTGGTTTAGGGGGTATGATCAGTAAAGCTGCAGACTACTCCAACTATGAGATTCTTGGCAAAACAGTGTCCTGATTTTAACTTCAAAAGCTTTCTTGGGAGGACATGTGAGTAGTCAGAATTGCCCAGAAAATAATCTGATGTTTAATTCCAATTGACACCTTTAATTATGTTCTTCAAATTGATCTGTTTTTAATTTTGTTAAGCAATGAAATGTTCAATAATAATAATCGTAATAAAATAATAGTACCAGTCAGAATAAATAAGCAGCTCTGTTTCTTTTTCTAAAGACAAAAGGAGGTAGCTTCAGCATGGACTTACTATGCAAAGGCAAGAGACAAATTCCTCACAAGTACTTATATTAGAGAGAAAAATATAAACAGTTCCCCGGGTAATTAACAATAATAATAATGAAATAAGAGCTGGGAGTCCGAGTCCCCCGGCTCATGGCTCGTAGGGGGCTGCTCTCTGGGGGAGGCCGGGAAGGGCCCGCTGTGGGGCCCGGCGCTGGGTGACCTCTGCCCACCCGCTCCCTACGCCGTGACACCTAACACAACACAACGTCTATATTAGATAGGGATGTGTTAATTAAGAGGCAATTGCCGCGCTGAGGAGCCCTCTGTCGCTGCCGAGCTCGGGGGCTCCCGCGCTCCCGGTGCCCGTGGGTCCCGGCACCGGCGTGTCCCGTGGGGGGCGGGGGCCGAGCATCCTCCTCCTCCTCCTCCTCCTCGTCGTCGCCTCCTCCCGGCGCCGCTTTTCCTCTTCTCTGTTTCCCTTCCCTTTTCCCCTCCCCCAGGGCTCCCCCCGGCCCCGATCCAGGCAGCTCCGTCTCGCCCCGCGCCTGCCCCACGGGAGGAGGAAAACGAGGGGGCAGAGCCCGGGATCAAGCGGGAAGAGGGTTCCCACCGCGCCCGGGAAGGGCAGCTGCCCCCGCGGGCACCGGCCCCGCACCAGGGCCCGCGCCCCGGCTCTCCCCCAACTTGCTCCTTTTCCTGCTCCCTCTCTCCCGCTTCCCGCTGGTTTGTTGGGCGTTTGCCCCGTCCCTTCCCTGTCCTGCCCGCGTTGTGACGGCCGGGACGAGGGAAGCGCTGGGGCGTCGGGTCGGGAACGGGAGCCTGGAGAGCAGAGACAGAGGCCGGGATCGGCCTGAGCACCTCTCCTTCCCTCTCCTTCTTCTTCTTTCCTTTTTTCCTTTTCCTTTTCCTTTTCCCCTTTTCTCCTTCCTTCCTTCCTTCCTTCCTTCCTTCCTTCCTTCCT
>NW_010580603.1:0-14724 GCF_000705375.1 Tinamus guttatus
CCTTAGCGTGACTTCACTCTTACACGAGTATACCCCATTTTAACATCAAAATTTTAAATTTTACCATTCAAATACCTGCATTTAGGAATTTTCATTTTATTTTATCTTTGATAAAAAGTTGGTTTGTTTGGATTTTTCTTACGTTACTAGGCACTGGGCATTTCCTTACTCTTTCTCTTAGAAAGAAGAGTCCAAAAATACTATTCTGCTGAAAACACATCCCAGCATTTAACTCAGCCGTAGCCAAAAGGAAAGACACAAACCACAACCGGCCACCAGCAGCTCTCGTCTCGGCTGTTCTCCAGGGATGCTCGCCTGATTGCGAGGGCGCTGCCGCCGCTGGCTCCCCGATTTTAGTTCTTGGTGCTCTGGGCAACTCTGGCGAGGATTCAGTGCCTGCTCCCCTAGGAACACAAGGGGCCAAGGGGCTGCGATCGCCGGAGCTCTGTGGGCAGGGACGCTGCTGGTTTAGCACCGATCCCTCTGAGGGAAGACGTTACACTAACCGAGCAAGGCGCTTCCCAACCCAGCACTGATTTCTAGAGGCCATCAAGCTTTGCAAGCGAGCAACAGTCCTGTAGTAATTGAGATGCACATGCGCGCTCTCCCATGCTATTACCTCAGCTTCGAGGACCACTAGGACCAGCTTAGCACCTGCCCTAATACAAAACTCCAGAATGTGCTAATAAAATATCAGGAACCGTGACAGGCTGGACTATAAGCAGGTGCTCAAGTGTCCAGGCAATGAGGACTCCCCCCTCGAAACAGGGCTGTTACAAAGCTGTGCCCAGGCTCGGAGCCATGCAGGCGCCCACCGGGAACCTCTGGAAACACTAAGCAAGGAATCTTCGAGTATGGAAAATGCTGGTGCCACTTTGTACTTTGGGGGATCTTGTCAGATTTTGTTCGCAGCAGAACACTCTTACGTAAACCACCGCTAACCTCACCAGTCCCTGAGTATTATCAGCCTGTGACAAACACACCAAGATTCACAGCCTTCGCTCCAAGGAAACACCCCAGCACCAGACCCCGCTGTGAACCGTGTGAACGGCCCCCAGGACACACGTGGCTTTTCCCTGCCCCAGCTCCAGGCGTTCTTACCGGAGGGCGCTGCGAGCGCCCACAGTCTCCAAGCGCCTTCGCTGCCTTGCAGAGCAGCGTGTGGCAGCGATGGCCACGCGGCGCCGGCCCCGCCGTCGCAGCCCTGGGGCACCGCAGAGCGCCGCAGCGCCCCACACCAGCGCCCTCTGCCACGGCGCTGCGCTTAGCCCTGCCAAACGCAGCGCGCTCCCCATTTCCATGAAGCCAAAGGGAGCCTGGATGCTCAAAACTGTGCAGATCCCGGACTGTGAGCTGGGCAGTTTCCAGCTGCTGGGCATGGCAGGAGCACAAAGGATGTTAACAACCTTTACAGCTTAAGTAGCCCGGCATTCACCATGCACAACTCCAGCCTGTTATTCCGAGAGGGCTGGTAGGCAGCTCCATCCCAGGGGGCTGATTCTGACCCCTGACGGCAGCGGGAGCACAGGGAGCGACACCTCCTCCTCCACCAGCTCCCGCAATGGGACGCTAAGCCCCGCGCCAGCCACGTCTAAGAGCGGTGCACAGCAAGGAAAGGAAAGTTTGGAAAAGGCTACACTGATGCAGAAGCCGGCTAAACAAGTTACCTCCAGGGCAGTCTTAAAGCTCTTTCTCTGTCTCCTGCTTACATGTTCCCATCAGATTCTCCACCTGATAACATCTGCGAGATAAAAAGCTGCTGAACGCAAAAACCCATAAAGTAGCTGCAAGAAGGAAAGTAGCTGCAGAAAAAGGTTGATTTCATTCATATATTTATTTGGTTAAAGAGGAAGAGGGGCTGCCAAGCTGAGGGCAGCGAGTTGAGGCTGCTGCCCGGGAGCGCGGGGGAGGCCTCCCCCAGGACCAGCCTCCCGAGGCCGCTCGGCAGGAACCGTCCACGTCTCCGTGCCCCGGCACCGCGGCTTCCTTCCAGGGGGACATTTCCCACTTCAGTAAGAAAACAAGGCGTTCTGGGGCACCGCACCCGGCGCTCCCCCGGGTCCCCACTGCCTCCGTGCCGGCCATCGGAGGAGCACGCAGCACCCAAAGGAAGGGGCCAGGAGAGTCTCAGGCCTGGAACCCGGCCCCGCTCCCTCTCTTTGCAGGGGAGCAGCGCGGCCGCCAGCCTGGCCGTGTTTACCAGCACCTGTTTGTGCTCCGCTCCGCACCGGGAACAAGGCGCCGCTTCCCCCGGGAGCTACGGAGGAGCGCAGGGACACGAGGCCGCCCGGAGGGACCACGTCCGCGCAGCAGAGCCGGCTCCTCCCGCGCGTCTCCCCACGCGCAGCGGCCCCTTATCCTCTCCTCGGGCACATGCAGCACATGCAGCATGCGAGGGCCCCGGGCCAGGGTTTTTTTTTGCCCAAATCTTAAATAGGACCATTATATCTTAGTCCTTTCATGGGCCAGCAGGCCAGGGAGCGAGACAAGAGGGCTTACTGACATGGCTTATTTAGCCGAAATTCGCACAAGTTCTCTAACTGCTTTCCTCCAAAGTCAGA
Source organism: Tinamus guttatus (assembly GCF_000705375.1). The sequence goes on from NW_010580603.1 coordinate 2,562, forward strand.
CCCTGGGCTTGGCAGCGAGCAGGGTTTTTGCTGGCAAACGCAGCCTTTTTGTGCGAAGCAGGAAGGAGTGGGGAAACCCAGACTGCTGTGCTCTCCGGTCAGGGGACATAAAGAAAGAAGAAAGGGAGGAGGATGAGACAAATGGGGCTGAATTACAAAGGAGAACAACAACAACAAAGAGTTAGGAACAGAAAAAGATGTGAAGATGATAAAGGAGAGCAAGACCAACAGCAAAATAAGGTAGCACTAGCAGGTTTATGCAAAGAAGATCTAATTATGGGTGGCTAAATCCTCCAGGACATTAATATTCCAGCGTAATGTGTCTAGTTTCCTCCTTTCCAGACATGGCAGGGAGGAAATGAGAATCACTTAGATACACTGTTTAATGAGCAAATGATGGACGATCACCAAACACAGCCTGCCTGATAAGTATCCATTAGCTTAAACTCGCACTGTAAATCTGCGCTCGCGGGCCCGGCTCCTGCACACCGCGGGGAAACTTAATGCAACTGCAGCACGAGGAAGGGCTTCTTCCAAGCCGGAGCCTCATCCCTGCAGGACGAGGAGGGCTGCAGGACACACAAGGAGGCAGCCGGCAGCCCGTCTTCCAGCCCCTAGTGCCCCTTCTCCACGTGCTCCTATTTAGCTTTTGTTTTGCTAGTGCAGATGCTTCACCGGAGACACTTATTTCTCACCAAAATCTATTATGTAAATAAATACAAGCACAGAGGATAATAAAATGCAACCAATGTTTCAGCTTGCTCTCGAGGTCAATGTTTTACACACGCAGCAGCCTAAGGCCACGGTTGTTAAAACCCGACCTGTGGGTGCGCCCACTCCACACTTTTTCAAATTCAGAAACACCATAAAAGCAAAGGTTTCTGGTGAAGGTTACCGTACCCAGAGCACCAGGACGCTATTTTTTTCTCCTTATAATTGACGCATGTGGTATTTCACCAGAGCCGCTTTCAGGCGCTCAGCCTTGGTGCTGAGCAGCGCCGGGCTGCGGCCTGTGCATCGCACACGTGGGCAGGAAATCGTCCCCGTGCTGCCCCGCGGAGCAGCCCTGGTCCTGGTGCCGAGGCAGCGAGCGGCCGCGCTCCCCTCGCCAGCCCCATGGGCATTTCTACAGCGACTGTCCCCACAGCGGCTGCAAGACCCTTCCAAATGGGGCCTGCAGGTGACGTGGCCGTGCACAGGTCGAGCGGAGCACGACGGGGCATACAACATTCCCCACGTTGCTGTTAAAAGACATGTATTCTACCGCAGCACCCGAGAGTTCAAATATTTTTGTTCCATCTAGAATGCTGCTGCAGGGCAAAAACAGTCACACATAGCGATTCATGGCAAAAACAGTCACACACAGCGATAGTCGAAACCACAGCGATTCACTGGACAAGGTAAAGGAAGGAAGAATTTACACAGCAGCAACTCAAGGGAATTAACGCAACTGCAATTCAAACCAGAATTTCAATTCCATAGGTCAAATTTGCTATTTGTGATCTTTTACTCCACTAAAAGAACAAAAGCTACCCAAAGACAAAACGATGATGAGAAGGAAACATGAAATGCATGACAGACCAGAGGCTGCCAGGTACAAAGCCCTTGCTACTGCTCAAATATTTGCAATTTCTTCCACCTTGCGCCAACCCTGACGTGGAGGCTACCCTCGTGAAGGCTCTCTTGCCCTCCAAGGCATTTTTTATCACAAACACCCCATGAGTTAAGGTTCAGCAATCACCCCCTACGGCCACGTTTTGGCAGGTTTTGGGCTCACGGGGTGGGACAGGAGCCTCGAGAGCAGCGATTCCCTCTGCGGCGCCAGAACCAGCGTTGGGTGACACAGCACATAGCTCAACCAGGGGGACGGAGCAGGCCAAGGGCTGCCGGGGGGCCCGTGGGTTTCCTCAACACACAGAAATTACTACAACACAATTGTCTCTAAGTGAAGCTAAAGCACCATGAAGTTCAAACAACCTGAGCTTGCACTGAGGGCTGCAGAGTTTCACCGAGTCAGATTTATTGTGTGTTTTGCTTCTTCAGCAAGAAAGAGGCAGGAAAGAGCACTATTGTACATTTGGGCTATAAACTTTCTCTGCAAACAAGACACCTAATAAAGTAATTCACGTGTGCCGGCCCTATTTCGAGACTATCAATAAGGAAACTGAAGGGTAACATCCAGCGTGGACTGACAATGCAAATGAAGAAAGGGGAATGTTTTGGAAATTAATTTACTTAAACTTTTAACTAGAAATAACAGGCAAGCCAGGAAATAACAGCAGTGTTCAACTAGGACCTACAGAAGGGCAAACAGGGCTGCGATTCCTCTCGCTACCTCCTGTTCCACTGCCTGGCGGATGCCCTGCCCTGGTCCTTCCCATCACTAGTGATGGCACTCGCCCCTCACTGCATCGCTCGCAGCTCAGTCACGCAGCTCTGACCCAGCGCAGTTCTGTAATAACAACACAAAAGAAAACCTTCCCCGCGATGGTCAGACCGAGAGCCAGGTCCCTCCAGATCCTCCTGCTGCGAGCGGCCTCTTGCTCACCACCAGAAAGGAGAATGCTGGAAGATGCAGCACTGAATTCCAGCTCCTCTGAACACCCCCATAAATCTCCCCTCCTCACTGCAATTCTCCCGCCCTGGATCTCCTCCGGCCCCCGCGGCGGCAGACGCAACATCTCCCGTCCAGCGCGGCTCCGGCCTGTCTCGCTCCGAGCCTCCCTCCGCTCTCCCCTGTGGTAGCGGGACACCGAGCCCTGTCCATGGCGAGGGCCTGGAGGCGGTGGGAATTCACCCCCCGGAGCATGGTCAGACGAACAAAACAGGAGGCAGCGGCACTAGCTCGGGGCGGCCGCCGGGGCAATGAAGCCAGCGCTGACCCTACCCCCTTGGCTCTGAGTGCCTTGTTGGCGACTCTGGGGAGCGGGTTTTGCTCCCCGGCGCCGTGGGCGCCCGCGAGCCTCGGCCCGAGCAGACACTTCGCTCTACAAACGGCCCATTCATCACCGGGGCCATTAATCACAGCCGGGAGGAAAACCTTCAACCGGATTTCTACACCTCCACCTAAAAAAATACACCGAGTTTCACTGCTAATCCTTCAGACTTGGGGATTTTGTTTAACTGGTCGGCTATGCTTCCAGAGTAGGTAGCGCAGGAAAAGGGAAAAGAAAGAAGGGAAAGAAGGTTTTTCCTGACCGGCCATTTTAATTAGAGCTATGAGGGCTTGGAAAAACCCATCTGGTGAGTGGAGTTATTTCCCCCTGGCCCCTCCTCTTTGATGCTGGCCCCAAGCAGCAAGAGAGATCTCCAGCAGCAGCAGCGAGGAGCAGGGCTGCCGAGGGCTCCCTCCCTGCTCCAGCCCCATCCCTGATAGGCAACCAGGATGCTCCGGCCTTCCGAGCAGTCGACGGGTCCGAGTGGCTGGTTGGAGGAGCGGGTCTCGAGCAAAGAGCTCGCTTGGGCTCCTTTGTGCATGCGAGCACGCGCCTGTGAGCGATAATATTCCCCGGGCACGCTCATTTTAATACTGTTTTCTCCCCAGATGAAAATATACATATTCTTATTAAGGGGAAAAAAATGTGCAAAGTATAAATTTGCATCTATGATCATTTCTCGTTTATAAATTGTATTTTAATAATAAAACAATATACTCCTCAGCACTGCCTTTTAAATACTAATAGAAAGGTCTGCCTTATTTATACACAAGCACGCAGGACAAAGCACACAAATGGTATAAAACAAGTACTGCGAATTAAATGAAAGGCTAAGAAGAGCAGGTCCCAAAATGAGTATGCTGGAAACCAGCACCTACTCCCGACCCGCGCCACAAGGAGAGGTCTTCATCACATGGAAGGAGCCACGTGAGCAGCCACAGCCTCCGCACGGGCGGGCGCCCAGGGTTCCCTGCTGCTGCCTTCGCCTACACGGGGCAAGAGAAATTCCCCAGTCAAGGAGTTTTCCCCCCTGAAAGACAGCATTTGTTAACTGCATTGGGGCAAAAGAAATTACAAAGAAGGGAAGAAAGTTTTATAGATCATATTTATCCCTTCGTAGCGCCAGGCTTAATTCGAAGAAAAACCAACCCGGCCACCATAAAGTGGAAACTGATATTTTTTATGACCCCTTAACAACCTGTCCTTAGTGCTAACATACCATAAATAAATTTCAACATCTTGTTACACACATAGTTTGTTTTAAACAAGGCTAAAAGGGGAATACAGCTCTTGATGAAAACTGGCACTCATACAAAAAAAGAGGGGGAAAGCTGGCTTTTAAAATTTTATTCCAAACCCTGCTCTTCTATTCTCACTACACTTACAACCTTTCCCCTGAAATAAAAAATAGAAAGGGTTTCCAAATATTTTATAATTCTGAATGGATTTCCCCAGTGTAACAGTAATAATATTTTTACAGTTAAAAGATCCACTGATTTAATAACTGTGATTTGTGTACTTAGAAAATTCATTAGAGCAGACATTTCCCGACATTTTTAGATTTATTTATTTATTTAGCCTAATTTGGGTACATTACTTCAAAAGAATGCTTAGAGCTTCCCAGTTCCTTAGTCACTCACTAATAACATCTAATAATTAATAAAGACATGTAAATTCTTAACTCCCAGAACTATTCCAAACTTACTATCTGTACGCTTCATATCATGTCTCACTTATAGATATCTGCATTACTTTGTTTCGTAAAACGCTGAAGGGACACGGACTTATCTCGCTCCTCCACCGCGAGCGAACAGGCAGGCGAGCAGCAGCCGCGGAGAAGCCGGAGCGAAGCCAGAGCAAAACCCCTCTCTGGGCGCAGGAGTTTGCAAGGTGATGGAGGAGGAGGCTTCTAGCGAGTCCTCCAAGCCTGAGTCCTTTTTGCTAAGGTCCTCCACAAGCTGCTGAACTCCCCGGGCAGAAGCGACCCAGCGTCACCGCGACTACTGATTCACGTCCGGGCTGGGGTTTTGGCGGACGGGCTGTGCAGGCGGACGCCAGTCGAGCACGTGCAGACTAGCGGGCAGCTTGTGCCCAGCGCGGAGCGGACACCCGCCCTCCTCCTCCCGCTCACAGGCTGCTTGCTTAGAACGTGGAATCATTCTTTTTCATTAAGGACAGCTTTCTGTTGGCAAGTGGCAAAGATGCATTTTCTTAAATAAATGAAGCAATCTTGGTAACTCTCCTGCATGGAGGGAGAGATGAAGTTGCCAGCAACTTAGTTTTGGAGGAGAAGTTTAATAAAAACGTTCCGGGTTTAAAGAGAATGTTTCTTTCTTAAGTTTTCCAAGTGATTCCTGCATGTGAGGGTCCAAGCGCAGCCCTGCTAACCTGCCGCCTGCCGGAGCTCCTGTGCCGGGGCTGGCCGCGGCAGAGCGAGGAGCACCGCTGCCAACGGGCTCACCGCTCCCTCCCATGCTCGGCCTCCCCGGGCCTCTGCTCGTCACTGCGGAGCGAGACACCACGAAGGGGACACGGCCCAACCTGGGCTAAGCCACCAGCGGCAGCTGGTCTGCAAAGCGAGGCAGGGAACGCGCAGCTCGACACGCTCCTGCTTGACTCCGCTTTGAGGAAACCCCCAAAACCAGAGCTCCCCTAAGCCAGCCCTGCAGCGAGCAGGGGACGCCGCGCTCCCGCCTCACCAGCGCCAGCCGCGTGCGTTACCGCGCTCTCTGGTGAAATATCCACTGTCCTCCACTCTCAATTCACCGAGACACTTGGTTTCTACTTCTTATTTCCTGGCAAAACCCAGTGATGACTAAGCAAGCCACAAAGTTAGAAGCAAACCGCAAAGTTTAAAAACTTTGCTCATCCTTAAGTACTGACAGCAGGCAGGAGATTTCAGTAGTTCTGAACAGTCACATGGATGATAAAGCCTCACATACGTCCACCAAAATCACGCAACACACAGAAGACTGGAAAGCTTGAGACCTTAAGTTATTTAACAGCACTCAGCATCTCAAGTCCTACTGAGAACTATGGGGTTTTTTTACTTTTTAAGCAAAGAGAGCAATTAGCCAGCTTTCCCAAGACAGCATCTGTGCGGCTCCTTTCGAGCCTGCAACACAAGCCCAGATGTTCCAGAGCACAGAACAGCTGCAAGAGCTGATCCTTCTAATGACCCAAACTGAAAAAAAAAAAAAAAAAATCATGTCACCCTCTTTCAAAATACCGGAGACATCTATGCCCCCAAAGAGTGCACTGCTACTTTAAAAAAAATGAATGCACTGCTAAGCAAAACAAAATCAGAGTAAAAAGCCTTAAAGTTAGTCTTTCATACCTGTGCTTACATGATAGATGTTGCTAAATCCCACAAAACTCTCTCATAAATGCCACCATTCCACTGCCGTGGAAAATACGGTGCAACAGGAGAAAAGTTACCACAAAATTATAGAGCCCAACTCGCAAGCGGCTGCACTCACGCGGATCCCGTCCCGCGCGCTGCTCCCCGCACCGCGGAGGAGACACCCACCCTCCGCTCCGCGTGTCACCACACGTGCAACGACACTGCTGGCTGCAGAAACTCTGCGCTCTCCCCTGTTCTCATAGCGAGGTTTGGGTTTGTAATACTGCATTACTGTGAAATAGCTAGTAAAACGTCACGTAAACTCCAACTGGCAGCCCCATAGATGAACATTACTTGATATCTACTACTGTTAGGTCGCTATGAAAACACCAGCTGATGGGTTAGCTCAGCAAAACCCCACACACTTCTGGCAGACAGAGACGTTTTCAAAATTAAACAGAGCTTTTAATAAGCAAAGGGTGCAGCACAGTGTCTTGAATAGCAGCTTTACATTAGAGCACATCTTCTTGAGCTGAGAGATCATTTGTTTAAATTGCATGATTACATACAATGATCCTGCTCTTATAAGACACAAGCCAACGTTGCCACTGGGGCAGAGAGCAGAAAGTGACACAGAACTCTAAAGAGAAAGCAGAAATATTGCACGACTCTAACAATAATAAAACATCAGGAGAAATGTCACTCGCCTGCTAAAAAACTGTGCTGGAATCACCTTGTGCTATGACAGCTGCTAACATTAATTCTTTAGTCACAGCACATCAGCTCTAGGTGCCATGTGCTCACGTTTGGGTGTACAGCACGAATTAGTCCCCAGCACTTCACACCACTGCCTCCCGCCACTCTACGTTTTCTGTATTTTCAACACAATAGGGATTAGACATAATTTATGTCAAATCTGCCGAAAGGGGCACGGTTTTTAAAGCACATTCTTACATTTTTATGGTCTGAAATGAAAGCAAAAAATAAATAAATTCATTTAATAAGTTTTGAGAGCTAGAAAAATGAAATCATTTACCAGCAAGTGAAAGCACAGCTTACACACTCAGTACAAAAGTATTCTGAAAATATCCCCTGGGGCTAACAGCGAACATAAGTACTTACCCATTCACCAAATTTTTATTCTACAATTTTTAGTAGGAAAATGGTAGATTTTATCTCACTATACTTAATTGCGCTTAATTGCAGGAAGAAGGACAGCCAGCTCCCCAACGAGGAGAGGCTGACAGAAAGCGCACGTTGGTTCTGCTGAAGACGTTTCCTGGCCACCTCTATCACACAGATGTGCACAGACACCTTCACTGAATTCATGTCTCGGTCTGTGCTCAGGTGAGCAAAGATTTCCTTCAACCTAACAACGAGGCTGCAGGAGATGCCTACAAGGTGGCTGGATCCAGAAAAACCCCTTTCCAAAGCAAGAGGAGGAACCCAAACATGATCATCTCCCTATCATGCCCACTTATACCAAGTCACCTCCAACATCCTTCTCTTTCTAGAGTAACAGGCTGGCTCCTCATTGAAGTTATTACTCATCTAACCAAATCAAACATCTGTCTATTTAATAGCAGTGGAAAACTTTGGTTGCAAAATACATATCCTCACCATACAGTCAGGCAATCCATGCCTCGGTATCTACAGTATGTGGAGGGAAAAGCAGAAGCTAAACGAATTCAACTTACTTGGAAAGAGGTCTTTGCAAGCACAGTTCAAGCCCACATACCAAGGAGAAAGGCACATGCTGCCTATCATGTATTCATCTACCCGCTCCTATAGGATTTTGTCACCTCCAGAGTAGTGCTAATGTTACATCTGTCAATGTGTCTTACACAATGTAGGAAAAGGAGAGAGATGATCAAGGGCTAGAGGGAATAAAGGTTCAGAGAGGGACCAAACTGCTCTGTATGTCAAAGTTGACACAATGTGATCATTTTCATATTCTTAAGAAAGATATTGAAATTGCCATGACGGCTAAATTTATCCAAAACATTAATGTTCCTTGTACTAAACCCCTAAGACAATTTTTCTAGTAGACATGGACTTGGGGTTCCCTCCGAGCAGGCACTCGCAGACCTAACGTACTCAGCAAACACGCCAGGACTCTGGCCAGGAGGGGGCCAAGACACCGGCTGCAAGATCATTCCCACCTCGATTTGCAACCGAGACTTTATATGACACCTTCACGATGCAGCCCAGTCAGGTTGGGCTGCCAACGGCTCTGTGTTTGGAGCCGATCTTCCTGTTACAGCTGCGTTTTGGCCATTGAAGGATTCAGAAACAAAAACTTTGCCCTTCAAGAGCTGCAACTGCTTCCCTTCCTTATCCTTGCTGAAGCTGCACATTCAGCTAAGCACTTAAAGCTTTTAATTTAATACACAAACATTGCAGCATAGTTCTTCCCCTTGCCTGCTCCTCCTCTCCTGTACACTTGCAAAGCGCAGCGCTTGTGATCTTGGACGAACCCCCCTCGGTTGCTCTCGAGCTGGCAGCCCGCACTGCGCTGGAGCTGCGCCGCCCACGCGGGAGCCAGGAAAAGGTGCTGGAGCCACCGGACAAACTGGGTGCTCTGCTCATCCGCAGTGCTAAGGTGCTCCTGGCTGGGCGACACGCACGAGCACTGCTCTGCACCCCAAATTCTAGCGCCTTCCTCACACACACCTTCGCCCTGGTAACATGCGGCAAACCCAAGCGTGCGGCAGCCTCGGCTAATATACAGCACCGCTTAGTTCATACCAGCGCGCTCGCATCCACGTATTAGCATGGGTATTAGACCCAAAAGGGCAGTGCTTTCCTGCTCCTTTTTATTGCTGTTTTTATCTCAATAAACAGTATTATTAAGCATATTTCTAAAAGACTGGTTGGTGTTCTCTAGGTGTTTTAAGGGAGAAGGCAGTTTTAATGCAGAGTATAAAACAGAAAAATTAACTATACTGCCAACGTTCAAGCAGCAGTACGCACACATACCTTAACGCTTATGTTCAGGAAAAAAGCTGATAAATTAGCTAAGGAGAGGAGTCAGGATTTTTTATCTATCTTCATTAAGTCTCACTTCCAAAGCTGAAGACAGGAGTAAATGACCTCGCGGCGGTAGGGGCAGGGCGGAGGAGATCCGCTGCGGCGCCTCTCCTGCCTCGGGCTGCAGGGGCCGGGAATCGCTGGCCATGGGCACAAAACCAGCGGGCTGGGACAAAACATCCTGTAGGAAGCTATTCCCAGGGCAATTTCAGCTATTAAAGGTTGCTAAATTGCAACCTTGCATATTAAGGCAAACTAACTAAAACCATATCAATAAGTCTATATCCTCCCTGTTTTCTTCCAGATAAGTCATTTCATTAATCTTTAGTTTTCTTGCATACAGATTTTTCGATCTGAACTTTAAATCAGAAACTAACACAATATTGCCAGATTTTCACAAAAGCAGATATGTTTTAACATGGATTGGATTTTATCCCCTTGGCTGAAATTCTGGTGGTTTAATAGCAAGAGTGCTACTGTAGCACACAGGATGTCGCTCAGGATGTGACAGCTTCCTTTGGTTTTAAATTATCTAAAAACCTTTCTCAAATTAGAAACAAAGTATTGCTTTTGATCACTGCTTGTAGAAACCGGGGGCACACGAGGACCTATCCAGCTACTTTTAACTTCGAGGAACAGAAATTAAATGAGAGCTAGGCTTGGGAAGGCAGAGTTGGTTCCCTAAAACGCAGTGAACACGTTAGCTCTGGTGCTACCTCTGCCCCATCCCTGGGGGTCACGGCGGCCACCAGCTCCCCCGGCCCCACGCACCAGGATGGCTGCGGATGGCGGCAAAAAGACCCAGATCCCCAGCGGGAATTGGCCCCAGCTTCGTTTTTATTGACGGTTCTGCAGTGCTCGACAAACTGGCACAAATAGAATCCAAGGAGGCAAAAGTTCAGACCCCAAATTAAACTTTTTTAAGCTTTTGAACAATCCAGATCGTATTGCATCTTTCGGGGCAATTCCAATGCAATTTTCAAATGCTCCCTAAATGAGCTGCATTTTCTCAACTTGTACAATCTTGATAACTTAACTTGAGAGGGTCACATCCCGTATTGCTTCAAAACTTACTTATCCTTGACTTTCTCATGTTTGTCTTGGTAGAACTTTGCTTGAATAACCCATTTGTTGGACTAACATAACATTTTGCTTGGCTTGCAAGCTGTATCTGGGTAAACGCACATTTCCCCATTTCATTTTTTGATCACTTTCTTCTGCAGGCATTTAATTGGACTTACAAAGATGTTTGCATAAGTTTAAATGAGGCATAGTTAGAGCTTTCAAAAATACATGTAATTACCCACACCTACAATCTCTAAAGAAAAAATAAGGCTACATAAGCAATGGTCCTAAAGAGATCAGCAGGATATTTGCAAAGTTTCGGCTCAACATCCAGGCTACATGTTCAGAGCTTACCACAGATAAAGACACATTCACAGAATGCAGCTACATAATATTTTCATATTAGGATCACCACACAATGAACTGAACGCACCACAACGCCGTAAGGAGGGAAGCTGTGAAGAATGTGGGCAATCCCAAATTCTTAAGGAAGTCAACTCACAGTTTACAAAAGTGAACCTTAATCAGCCATTTAAGAAACCTAATGCAGCCATTTGTCCCACCCTACCTGTCCTACACAGGAACTCATGATTAGCAAAACATTAAGCATTGAAATTTCCACAGAATTTGTGCTGGGGCACAAACCAAAGTCCTAAAATTGCCTTCACGGAAAGCAGTTGCAAGCCCCAAAAGTGAGACAAGCTCTGATTTGCCTAATGAAAGTTGCAGGAAATCAGGACAGCCAGAGGAAGTTCTCATCCTCCTTTGCTGATTAATAGAAATTCATGTAAAAAAAAAAAAATACCCATCTCGAGACACAGATCCGGTGAAGGTTGGCAGGAGCAACATGCAGCATGTGGGCTGGGCACAGAACACCGCAAAGGGGGAAAGAAAGGAAAGGGCGGCTTGGCTAGACCGAATCGAATCCTTCCCCGGGGGATTAGGGGCCTCTGGGCGAGGGGGGCTCAGGCCTGCCGCGGTGGCCGGCGTGGGGAGGAGGAGCGCGGAGAGGCAGCGCGCAGGGACACACAGGAGCGCCGGGAACCGGGGTGAGGGGCATCGGCATCTCCAGAGGACCTTGGCCTGTGTTCTCCATGGCCAACGCAGACTGCACTCGCCAGTGATCCCCATAAAGGAAAGCGGAGACACAGGGGGAGCAGGCAGACCTCGCCTGCTTCATGCGAGCGCCAGGGCAGAGCGCGGGGAGGCGGCGGGTTTGCAGAGCACGGACCGCACCGCGCCGCAGCACTTGCATTATTTACACCACCGCCGCCACTTAGGTGCGCCCTGCGACTTCGGTGGGGGCTAGAAGGTGTTTCCTGTGAGGAACGAGCCTGCAATGGCCCTCTAAGGCCGGGGAGGACTGCGCTAGCCCAACTCTTCTCTCTCCAACAAGCACCATCATTAGGGCCCTAAACACGCGATGCACAAGAAAGGAGCCAGGGTGGCTGCAGCCTGTTCAGGTGCCTGGCCAGGCAGCACGGCTATCGCTCTGAGCTCCTTACATGGGATTATCCAGGACCCCCGGCAGATGGCTGCCCACCCCTCTGCAAAAAAAATAAATAAATTTAAACAAGGCAGGAAGGGGGGAAAAAAATCAGGATGGTTTCAGAGCTGCTCTGAGCAGGAGCTTCCCTGGCGGCGCAGAACCAGCTGATGCAATTACGAGCGCGGGCGCCAGCAGACCATCTGCCCGGCCCCCGGGTCGCTGTTGTTGCGGTCTCAGCGGGGCCGGCTCCCCGAGGAGCGGGGCCGCGGCGGGGCGGGAGGCCATCTGCCCGCCCGGCCG
>NW_010580603.1:14826-28748 GCF_000705375.1 Tinamus guttatus
CCGCGCGGCACCCTGCGCCAGCAGCACGGGGACGCCCGGCCCCACCGGCGCTAGCTCCGAGGGCAACGATTTCCACGGTTACTGCAGGGATCTCTGTGTTTTGTCATGAAAAGCAGAGTAGCCAACACGACATCCCTGGGGAAGGGATGACTTGACGAGCAAAGGCAATGGCTGGGCAGGCCTGAGCGCTTCCACCTCCTTGGGTGAATACTTTAAAGGAGGCGCAGGACTTGCGACGGCTCCAGGGCGAGACGGGACAGGTGATGTGGGGTCTTTGGTGAGCTGTGGGGAGAGCCCCTTGCAGCTCGGCCCTCATGCTGAGCACCATCAAGTGCCAGGTCTCGGGAATGAGACTTCTCGCATAAACAAGGTTTCTACTGCCGACATTATAAACCGGGCAGTTTCAGACCAAAGCAAGGAAAAACGTAGAACTTCTTTGCCCATTTCAGTCACACCAAGTACTTACACCTACTGCTACACGAGACCCTCGAATCAGGAGCATTTCAGAAGAAGAAACCTCCACCTCCTCTCATTCATGTTTTACATCTTCCAGCAATCCAAAATGCCTGAGCAGAGTGGTTTTCATTTTAAGTTTCCAGTTATAAAAGTTTAGATTTTTCCTCTCCCAAATTAATTCATATTTAAAAAGAGAAAAAGAAATGAAGCAGAAAAGGACACGATCTTATAAAGACCCATCCCAGTACCTCATACAAGCCAATCATCCTCTCAAACCCTAAGCACAGTAAAACCAAGATTTCCTGGGCTGTATTTCACAGGATAACAAGCTTCATCGGTAATACCAGTTTAAAAGGCAAAGTCCTTGCTGCGCCCCCTTCTCCTCCTGCCCCATCCACCAGTTCCCATCCCAACCTTGCAGCCCTCCCCACCACACTATGTGGGAGGAAGAAGGACCTGATTCTCCTCTCCGGGAGATGCAGGGAGAAAAAAAGGAGGAGAAAGAGACCCTTGAAGACATTATTGGTGCCCAAACTCCCACACTGCAGCACTACAGCGTCAGAAATACAGCACAACGGCCCCATGACCTAGTGCTGCTTGGAGCAGCGCAACTGAGCAGGAGGCTCTCTGAGAAAACGGCCTTCAAATTTCAGTCAGGTTCTCAAATGACAGGGCTACCTGGCATGGGGTTTGACCTGATTCTCCTCTTCGGGAGATGCAGGGAGAAAAAAAAGAGGCGAAAGAGACCCTTGAAGACGTTATTGGTGCCCAGACTCCCACACTGCAGCACTACAGCATCAGAAATACAGCACAACGGCCCCATGACCTAGTGCTGCTTGGAGCAGCGCAACTGAGCAGGAGGCTCTCTGAGAAAACGGCCTTCAAATTTCAGTCAGGTTCTCAAATGACAGGGCTACCTGGCATGGGGTTTTCTGGTAGAGCATCTGCATTTTAAGGGGCTTCATGAAACATCTGCAAGTAACTAAAATGTTTGTTGAAAAGATTATGAAACACGTTGTCCATATGAGTCTGCTTTCATTCATCCAACCTAGCTCTTTCTTGTTTGCAACGATGGCACCTGACACGCATCAACAAGGCTGATGAATTCCTTATAAAGTAATAACGTAATAAATAGTTTCAGGTTGTCAGACAACATTTATGCTTCAGCTTTGACTTAGTGCCTGGAAGCATGCATGTCTTAGAGGACAGTCAACTATTAAACACAGCCAACTATTAAACAGGATCAACTCAAAGGGAGCTGGAGACCTTGTGACTAGTCCAGGCTGTCACGTTGTGTCCTCACTCCAGCATTACCCACATACCAAGGAAACCTTGCAGGCACAGATGTCCTTGACATGGCCCGGAGGCTGTCTGGGCTCACCCCACAGCGGTGCTCTCCAACCGTGGGGCACCCAACCCTTGCTCTAGAAGCTGCAGTCGGGCGCAGGTTGAGTGCCCTCGTCCTGGACACCTCCATGCAGTAGGATCATAGCCACGGAAAGCGCCAGCGTCAGCCATGCCCGTGGTCGTAGGTTATTCAGCGACTAATAACTTGTGCTTTTGGCTAAAGCCATTCCAGACTATTAGAGGCTCCTTCCATGCCTGTTTGCCACGAAACTCCTGAAACAGACATGGTATCACTGCTCTCTGCCAAGCTCGGCTGAAACCAGCTACAAGACACTTTCCATGCTCTTTGAACCACTCTCCAAAATGCAGGTTATAGAAATGGCATCCAGAGGGACTCCGGAAAGGGAGTCTAGCTCCAGGCTATGGAGAGCCCAAGGAGGGTCGGCTGAGAAACCAAGGTAAAAGGCAAGTGGGAAACAAGAGTAATAGCTACAAGAGGGATGAAATTCTTCTCCCCATTTGAGGCAGTCTCACCTCCCCTGGTTCACCCGTTTATGGGCACACAAGGCCTAGGCTACCAGCACAAAGTGGAGTTTGAGCTTCATGGACTACAAATACAGTCTCAGGCACCACACTGCAATGTGCATTGTCCTTAAATTGGAAGATGGCATTTGCAGACTGCCAGTGTCTGGCACTGCCCACTGAAAGCCCTTCTCACTGTAAGGACTCAAGGGATAAAGAGGGTTAGAAGAACTAAAACCAGCCTTTCTCCCCTGCAGTGACAAGGGCTGTGGCTAAAGGAGCAAAAAGGAGCAGAGCAATTGTAGAATTTCTCTTTTTAAGGACAAAAATCATGCTGACACATCAGAAACACTTGTAGTGCTTTTAGCCTGTGGGAAGGAGGTTCTTCCCAGGCACTGCCAGGGCCACCCAGCACGTCCCACCCCAGGGCTCACGTTCATGATGGGCAGGACAGTGCCCGGACGAAGGCAGGCAGCGCCAACGCCATCTCCTTGGACCCGAGCTGGACTAGGTGCCTTTCCAGCACCTAAGGGCCACAGAGCCTCAGAGACCTGGCCACTCATTTACTTTATTCTAGAGATTGGAACAGAAAGAGATTTTAAGGTTTCTATATGCCTTCAAATAATACTCTCATTGATGCAGTTACCAGCCATAAATAAGAAGTCTGTAATTCCTAAAGCACAATAGTTTTTGTTTTGTTTTTTTTTTTTTCCAGAAGGGTGGAAGTGAGGAAAGAATGCAAAAAATCAAAACAAACGGGTATATTTCTTATGGGATCTCAACTACAGATGAAATGCAAAGCAAGTCTCACTCTCCCCAGAGGGTCTTTTTTCAAGAGGGAGAATAATAATAATGTAGTAATAATAAGCACTTATATAGCGCTTTACATTTTCAAAGCGCTGTGCAAACATCAACTAATGGGACACGGAAGAATAAGTAGTGTCTAAAATGAGTTTATGTAGTGCATTATATTTTTCTTCAAAGTGGTTGGGACTGTTTTTAAAACTAAATCCCCCCACATATTGACACTCGTGAAAATGGATTTTTTTTTTTTTAAGAGCAACAAAAACATTTTTGTATTAGTTATACTCTACAACCTGCATATTTCTAAATTCCAGCTCTAAGGAAATTATTTATATCATTCCATGAACACAAAATGTATTTTGCTTCTTAAGAATATTGTGTGTGGTAATTAAGTCTTCAAAGTGGTGCATAAAGACAATTATAAATATATGTCAGTGTTTTCTAAAAAATAAAAATTAAAAAAGTCAGACGTAAGACAAAAGATAGACCAAGGCAACATTGTAAGAGACACAGGGGACGCAGGATCAGTTCTCTATACATCTACCTTGTGGACTGCCAGACCAGACAAGCGGTGCCTTCCCTGCACAAGGACAAGACCTCCTGCTGCAAAACAAGAGCCGCTTTCTAGTATTTCTTCCTGCTTCTGTTCTAGAAACCTAATTTTCTAGAGCAGGGAGGACAAAGCAACCAACGAAAACAAAAATCATGACCTGAACCAAAATAGCAGCATTTTGCTTCACCTTCACCTCTCCGGGATCTCAGAGCAGTTAAAAGATGCACGTTCGCCTCCAAGGGACAAACGTTACACCCTCTTTGCCTACAACCGCGACAGAAAAAGGAAACAAAAGAGAAATTTTAGGGGACACATGAATACAGTGCCAGGATCTGGCAGAGTAACCAAGACACGAGGGGAGCAAACTACTTCCAATTCTTTGCTAACAGCCTGTAAGATCTTAGTGTTTTGCAAATTTTCCATTCTTTATGAGTAACAGTTTGCTCTGTAGTAACACCTAGTGCTTCTGCCTTGAGCCAGAGCCCATTGCGCTAAGACCACACAAACACAGAACTAAAACGCTGCGCAAGACTGAGGTGATTAAGGAATATTTCTTTCTGATATTCTCAAGCTAGGAGTGAAATGCAAGTCAAAAAATACATGCTGAATATATCTACCTTTAGGCATGCGCTTAACTGTAAGTATATGAGTAATCCCAACGGTTTCAGTTTTGGGGATTTTAATAGTTGTATGGTTTTCATAACTACAGGAAAAACCCTTTCCAACAAACTGCCAGTGTGACTCCCTGTTGTACTACACCACAATTACTGGAACATATTTGGTATTTCTCAAGAGGTTCAGATAATGAAGAATCCTCCAAATTTTCTATTAGCCCAAACTTAGGAATTCTGCATCAGGGAGTTAACAGCAGAGCAGACAATATATGTGAGGTACTGCAAAAAAGAGCAAGACACAGAGACAGACAGAGGGAGGGGGAAATATTTGTAAAATTGAAAGCGATTTTTTAAAATAAGGCTGTTATAGAGCCCAGACTGCAGCCCAAGCAATACTATTGCCGAAGCACACCAAGTTATTTAAATAACTTACCCTCCCTTATTTCTTTCTATGAGTGACGTTTCAATGTTTCTTTATATTTTTCCACCACAGTATTTTGCCAAATCCAAACATGATTAATAACAAATAGGAAAATCAAATCCATGTTTCATTATTTGATACGTTATCTGTTCAACACTAAACCACAAGCTTCTAGAAAGAAAAAAAAAATCAGTAATGTCAGTAATGACAATTCCAAGGGAGTCTTGAAAAAGCAAGGTAAGGTGCCCTATCAAGTTTGCTTTGGGGTTTTGGATTTGTGTTTTTTTTTTTTTTTTTTTTTTTACCGGCAAACAGCCAATTTTTTTTTTTTTTTGATTAAAAATAAGCAAGCAGGAAAAAAAAAAAAAAAAAGATAGTCCTTACCCAGCAGGGGAAGCCATCTGAATTTGCCACACCGGACCCTCTGAAATGGCCTCCACAGCAGCACAGGCCGCCGAGGCCCACTGCCCGCCACAGAGACCATGCAAAGCAGCAAAGAGAAGCGCCGCGGAGCCCGGACACTTGCTCCGACAGGGATTGGGTTGTTCCTTGGACACCTGGGCATGGGTTGCGAGTGGCTCTGCTGGGGGACGCGCTCTCACGGCACTGCGGAGCAAAACCAGGATGGGGAGCGAGGAGTGAAGCCAGCGGAGAAGGGCCTACACGGAGGCGCTCCCGTGCCACTCGAGAAGCCCGTGTCTTTGCTACGCACCACCCCGTACAGCCCAAACTGCCTACAACCACACGTCACCATGGAATCGGCTCGGCCTTGTGCCGGCCTGGAGATCATCAGCAGTCTCAGTTCCCACCTCAGGGCAAACGTTCACTTCGATGCTTGGAGAAGACACTTGTGTTTATAATCCGGGACATCTGCATCCCCGGTCACTTGGACACACTGTGGAAAAGGCAGCGATGAGTGCAGCTAGGAAAGAGAACAACCTCCAAAATGAAGTATGTGCAACTTATACCAAATTCATTAAAGATGACTCTAAGCGGATTTTTCCAATAGTGAGTGAACCATGGCTCACAAGCTATGGGAGATACCACTTTCTCCTGCTGTCTTTTGCTAGCCTGGGTTTTTCACCGTACCTTCCAGTCAGATTCAGGAACCGTTTTTAAGCCACTGAACCGATGCAGACGTGCCACAAGCAGCTATGAAATGTTTCTGGGACGGCTGTGCAGGGGGGATGCAAAAACCTCATTTGCAATTTGGCATCTCAAGGAGGACAGAGTGGTTCAACAGCAGGTGACAAATTAAAAGCTCATTTTTCTGTGCGTTGTCTTTGGAGCCATATTTTGAATACAGACCCACTGGCAAGGAGCAAAAATCATAGCTGAGATTAGAAAAATACAACGTTGGTCTTTGGATTAATCCATAGTGCACGTGCAGCCCCTGCCCCAGGGCTCCATGCGTGTCCCCGCACAGCCCCACAGCTGAACAGGGGCTGGATCACTTCGGTTTCCAGGCTGGTTATTTATTTCTTAGGCTGCCCTGGGATTTGCCCCAGGTCTCTGGAGAAGCAGCTTGGGCAGAGGCCAGGGAGCAGCCTGCACAAGGAGCCCGGAGCCCCCATGCTGCTCCTCACCCCCCAAGTGCTCCTCTAGCCCTAGGCTGAGATAAAGCAAGGAGGAGAAGGAAAAATGAAAGGAAAAAAAAAGAAGAAAGAAAACAACAACAACAACAAGAACCCAGGAGCTTCTATTAGTGTTTATTTAAGAATAAATAAATAATTTAAAAAAATAGAACTGGTCTGTTGAAGGGGTTATCAAGCAGAAAAGATAAATTAGGACCCTTGCAATTCCTAACAATGGACTTCATGCACGAGCGCTGGTTGAGATTCAGGGCAAGAGCTAACAGACATTCCCAGTTTCATTTTAAAATGGCTCATAACACACTGCACTATACTCCTAGGTGATGCTCAGCATCATGCTGAAAGTGCTTCTTTATATTAAAGAAAATCGTGTCACGGTAACTTCCTCACCCAGAGTTGACTGCAGCCCTCTGCACAAAGTACCAATTCTAAAAACACACTGTTTCGCCATACAAATCTAGCACAAAACAAATAACATGCAATTCACACACACAGCCCTCCTCCTCTCCTTCTCCATCCCAGCGTTTTCAACACTCTGCCACATCCCACATGCCCTCTGGGGGAACAGTCTGGTCAGTAAAAGCAAAGAAATTATGAAGGGCAAGGCATGCCATTTTCCTAGAAATAAAGGAGGCCATGAGCAAATTATCTGACTGAAATGCTTCCCCAGCATCCAGCAATAAATAATACAGAAGCGTGGCATCGCTATGCACACCAGCAAAGCTTCACTTGTCTGAGTAATCTAATGAAACGAGGGGAATCTGAGTAGGAGCTTGAGTAAGTAAATTAAAGTAAAACTGCATTTATCTGTCGAGCAAAATATCAAGTCGGAAGGTGGCTGTTTTTCCAGGACTGAAAAAAGGCTTGTGCATGAGAAAAACTTCCCTGCTTTTTGCAGCCTTATCAAAAGGTCTGATAAAAGATGCTGATGATTCCCCTAGACCTCCTCTTCCATCTCTTCCACACACATCATTTGTAGCCCATATTTCTGTGCTTTTACATGAAAGTGTTGAAAACTTTTCCTTGAGAGCCTCCCCTCTGCCCAGCCGAGGCCCACAAGTCCTCCCAGCACCAATGCTGCCACCATCACAAAATAATCGAGACGTCTAGAAGTCATGGCTGGAATCACAGTTGCTCTCAGATTTCTCTCTACTAGCCATAAACCAGCTCTAAACTAGAGCCAACACTCCTCCAGATGGGAAAACAGCTACACTGTCTATTAAGAGCAGAAAATGTGTCCCGTTTAGCTGCTTTACATTTCTAGTATCCTTTCTGTCCACCTTGGCCATATCTCCTCCTGCAGTTGCACAGGCTTTCCAGATAAGTTTCTTCTGTCAATCTTGAAACTAAACATTAAAGGTAATATAGACACAGCTCTGCACAAACCAACACTCATGCCACATGTCGTCTCTAACTCTCAGGCACCTTCCACACTCGGAAGTGAGGAACAGAGCGCCCAGTTTTTCCTCCATCTTCCTCCAAGGCCACCCAACCACCACGCGCCGCCTCCGTCTCCTTTTACTGTTCCAACACAGGGAGGGAGGATGGAAAGACACCAGCTCGCGTTCAACAGCCCCTAGGTCCTTCCACAGACCCCAGGCATGCAGGGTCCCGGCACCGCGCGGGGCGGCCAGCGGCTCCCTCCCTGCCCTCAACGCGCCGCGCTCAGGGTCCTACGCCAAGGCTGGCAGCTCCCTTCAACGTGACCCTGGCCAACACTGGTTCGCTTTATTTACTTCAGATGAACAGGATTGAGAAACCTCATGACGGGCCAGGTAATAACATTTCAAAAATAATTCATGCCCAGGTAACAAAAGGGCAGGTTTCAATTACACAAAAAGATGAAACGTTGACTTAATACATCCAAGGGGGAAAAAGGAAAAAAAAATAATTGCACTGCATATGATTAACTAGTGGCATTGTTCGCTTTATTTACTTCAGATGAACAGGATTGAGAAACCTCATGACGGGCCAGGTAATAACATTTCAAAAATAATTCATGCCCAGGTAACAAAAGGGCAGGTTTCAATTACACAAAAAGATGAAACGTTGACTTAATACATCCAAGGGGGAAAAAGGAAAAAAAAATAATTGCACTGCATATGATTAACTAGTGGCATTTACGAGCGCTGCAGATTGGTCTTTCCGTTGCCTAATCCGCGGGTGGACAGCGGAAGGCTTCCCTCCTGAGCCAGCACATGCAACGCATTGAGCACGCCACGAGCATCCCCACAGGCCACCCGTGGCCCCACAGACCCGCCGCGGCCCTACAGGCGCCTGGCCCGCACCAGGGAGATGCAGGGCTCAGATGTTGGTCACCTTCTCGCTCCAGGAGGAGCAGCAACCGGCTTCTCTGTGTTCCCTGATGGACACTGAGGAACAACACGTGCAAGTCTAGCTCAGGGTGCTGAAAGGACGTTGAATAAACGTATGGGCTATAGGCACCTCCGAGCTGCTCACCCGACCGAAGCACACGCTGAACTCTGCTAATGCCCGTGCACGTTACTCAGCACCATGCCTGCCACTAACACCCAGCAGAAGTCGTCTGGGGGACACTTCACCCTGCGAGCGACCGCTGCTCACGAACACAGCAGCCATCCTCCCGCAGAGGCCACGGGGCGTCCTCATGGAGAGGAGGCTGGCGGAGCCGCTCGTAGGGGGCAGTTCAGTTACTGAGGGCAGTTAGTAAACTTTTGGTTAAGACAATATTTTAATACACGAAGAAATTTGTTGTCTTTTACCAACGGCAGGCTGAGGCAAAAGACAAGAAGATTCCGTAAAAAAGAAAACAAACAAACAAAAAACAAATAAACAAACAAAAAAATCCCCTGGATGTTTTGCATTTGTCTAAAGTTGTGACATAGCAAAACTTAGAGTTTCCAAATTACAAGTGAGGATATAAATGGACTAGCTCTGCAAAAATAACAGAGTAAACCAAGAGCACTTCTATCAAGGCAGAAGTGAGCACTAATCCTACAGCCCCACTAGGTATTACCATTCCCAGAGACAGCAGGCGAGCCGGGTTTTTAGCATGTTTACTACTCCAATTGATCATTGGGTGCCACTGCAAGCACTTTGCTTAGTTAATTTAAGCAAGTTGAAACCACTTCCACAGGTTTTACATAAAAGTTAAATTGGCACCAAGCAATAGCTCTGAAGCAAGCCAAAGCCCACTCTATGATAAGACAATTTGTGTTTGCGCAAGCTTAATGCATCTACAAAACATCATTTTTAAATCCAATTCAGAGGATGGCATGAACATCTGCTTTCACTTCAAGACATTAATTTTCAATTATTGAAGAAAAACAAAATAAATCCTGACAAATTACTGGTAACTGTGGAATCTTTTGTTACTCTATTAGGTTATAATAGTAATTTAGAAATCCTACAATTAACGTCCTAACAAGAGCTCTCTGATTATTTTTTTGCATGTGTCATCTGAAGCAATTCAGCAGTGAATGATGTTCTTTAACTTGCACTGATTTGACACAAATATTTCTGAAGAAGAAAAAAAAAGAAGTGTTTTCTGAGAGATACTATTGCTACTCCCTATCTTCTTCATCAATGACAGCAGATGCAACTGCACTAAAAACATGAGATTTCTCGTATCTTCCCACTTGCATTTAAGCCATTTGCATTACCTTTTCTACCGTTTCAGTTTTTGGCCGCATTTATTAGTTAAGTGCCCTAGGACCAATGGGAACAGACCACAATTAAAAGGTGTTTGCACACAGGCATGAGTTTCAATCAGCAAAAACAGTTAAATACCACACAGATCCTGTCCGGGAAAGCAGACTGGAGGGAGAGAAGGGGAGGAAAATGGGACTCCTGAAGTCCATGGGAGAACGTTGTTGGGCTCGTAGCAAAACACACACGCACAAAAATGAAAACCAGCAGGCTAATCCCTAAAGGCAAGGCTGGGTTTTCTGCATGGACACGAACGTTCGCGCAGCGCCAGCCCCACGGCGAAGCACCAACATCTCCAATTACTCCATATCCCCCAAAAGCTACACTTGATAAAGAACAATCACGACTGTAATCTTATCTGATATGAGTTTTATCAATTTTAGCTGCTGCTTTCACTGTATCAATAAAATTCCACCGAAAGTTGAATGAACTGTAAAATTAAAGGATAATCGCACAAGTCTCTTGTATTTGGCAATTATGATTATACTTGTCAAAATTTAATTTGTGGAATGTACTGTTCCAGTACCTTCAGGTTGTTCTCTATCAACTGGGAAAAAAAAGAAAATTATATCTTTAAGACAAGTATGAAAGACATTGTTACTTCCACAGTCAACTCTGTAACTGAGCTCCGACATTGTATAATTGACTTTGCAAGCAGAACAACAGCAATATAACAAAGAAAATGTCAGTGTTTTCACAGCGCTAATCTATAGCACTAGGAGGGCCTCCTGCTGTCAGCCAGAGCTGACAATACAATAGCTTTCAAAGGGATATTACCATCACGCTTTTATTCTTGACATCAATCAAGACAAAGAGAATCCTTTTCACAAGACATTAAAAATCAAACCGTTGTATGAGCAGATAGGTAAAACAGCATTCCTTTAAAGAAGATCATTCATAGCAATCAGCTAATTGGAACCTAGCAAATGGTTGAAGTATTTTTATTTACTTTGCAGATAACGAAATAGAGAACAACCTTTCCTTTCCTCCACCCCCCCTTTTTTTTTCCTTTTTTTTTTTTGTTGACTGACACAAATCCGGCAGGTAGGGTGTGAATCAAAAAGTTTCTATCAGCATTTTTTTGCCAATGAAAAGCAAAAAAATGACAGCAATTCTGCAACTTCAAGTAGGATAACAAATCTAGAGTTAATTAGTGCATTCTTTTGCAAAACAGTTTGATTACTGAGATGCATGTTTATGCACAAAATGCCCTTGCAATCTGACAGCAATTTGCAGAACTGTCAAAATCAGCAGCCAAAGTGCATCTGATGCTTAAAACACTGTGCCAACAGGAGCCCAGTCCCCACAATTTGCATTCAAGTAATTCTCCAATTAAAATTACATGGGACTTTAAACCTATGGCTCTGTTACCAGGACCTCAACATTTCCCATGCTCTCTTTCATGTACAATTGGTTCCAAAACATGCCTTGGTTGTACTGGGATAAGCTGCACTTCTATATGGGTCTCAACTGAGGTCCCTTCACACCATCTTCCACAGACCCCATAGCAAACTTGTAGCAAACCAAAGCTGATAGCACAGAACAAACTTTTAAAGGTGTTTACATTGACGCTAAGGCAGATCCCTCGTGTGCTTTGATGTTCACTGCCGTAATTATGGGTCTGGGCTTCAAGACCATGTGATTTTAAGAACATTAGTGATGTGCAGCTCTGCAGATAACTGTAAAAGCCTTCAACAAATCAAGTTCCTGACAGCAGTACAAAAGATGATTCTGCACCAAGGAAAAATTACAGTCATGGTTTTCAGTTATGATGTGAAGGAAAGCTTCAGGATAGACAAATGTTTTAAACCACAGCTGCTAACACTACATTACCACTGAATCATTCATTTTTTAAGCTAACAAAGACTCAAAATTCCTTCGTCCTGGCTGATCTCAGAAAAGCTCCATTCAAACCAAGAACATCTCCCCAGCCATGTCCACAAAGGCCGGGTTTCTTTAAGCTTGCGCAACCCAACTACCACTTACAACAAGTCCACAGACTGTCCTGCAAATCACAGCCCGAAGCGAGGGAAAATTGCCCCGCTGTTGGTGTAGTTACAGCCAGAGCAACGAGTACAACTTCCTGTCTTTCTGTCAGCCTGAACCAGAGCCCTGCTAACACAAAATACGGGTCTACAGGACCTTAAGGCTCACGGGCTCCCAGTTTTGTCCTACAACCCCTTAATTTCAAAGTGTGCACCTCAGAGTTGTCATCACTTGGAGCTTCTGTCCATGCCTTCTGATCCAAGGAGGGCACTGCTCCCAGCTAAGGAAGGGCGCTTCGCCCGCAGAGCAGCTCCTGGCGGCTCGGCTTCAGGAACACAGCATCTTCCGCAACAAGGAAGGAGGCCCGAGTCATTGACAGGGGTTAATAAATACAAAAGCTGCTATACAGACTGAAGTAAACATACAGAAGAGAAAACCACTAAATTATTTGGAGACCTAAATGCTGCACACACATCCACGTAATTTACGCTTATTTTCTTCTCAGTTGAATTGGGAAACCTGTGACCTCAGAGTGCCTTTATTTATTACATCTCAATTATTTCCATGGAAACGTGTACTGTGGCAATCTACTGGGTTGCCAGCTCCCTAGACCACAAAACCTATATGATGGACTTTTTAAAAGCAGAAGATGTGAATGAATGTAAGAAAAGGAAGAAACGTGATATCCCCCACACATGTACATGAGTTGTCTCCTATTATCAAAATTTTCACCCGGATTCTGCTCATTTTTTCTGGCTGCCTGTTAGGCAGCTAATGCTAAGGGGAGTCATTTACAGACAGGTCATGCTGAGGCTGAAAACACTTTTTTTTTTTTCCCTACCTAAAGGCTATAGAAATATATAGAATCTTTAAAAAACAGGTTTTACCAACCTAATATTTGCGAAGATATTTGTGCATTACGCAGAGAATATTTCTCAGTTATGATTTGTAAGTTATCCGATTCAATGCATTAAAATACCTTTGCAAATAGTGATCTGTTCTGTATTAGAATTAGGGTCAAATTTTCATTACAAATTATCAGTATCTTGCTACAGATATTGCCACTGCGAAAGCAATGAAGGAAGAAACAAGTGACTAAAGACATACAATTTATCATATGGCAAAGTGTTCATTAATTGAGTTTCTAAAGCAAATACGCTTTTTTCGCTAACATAAAACTATTTCCTGAGTACAAAACATGGTCCTTAGCCACAGAAAATTTAAAGCTCTGGGTGCTGGTCTGTTCAGCGCAATCCCCTTGTCTGAGGGCACTGATGACCCGAGGCCTCTGTGGCTCTTCTCAAACTGCGACCCTTTTCGTTTCAAACGACATAATCCAGAACACCCGCTAGAAATGGTTGCAGCTCTGCCCTTCCCGGCTCGCGGGCTGCAACGCTTCGCACAGCGATTCCTGGAGCGGCTCCCTCCAAAGGGCCGGTCCTCGGGCGCGGGGTTCGCAGCGCCGGCCCCGCAGCTCAGCGTGCCGCTCGCCTGCGAGGAAACCCTCGGGATGCCTCGCGGGGGAAGGGACTACTTTGCAGAAACTTCATAAACCTTTGGAGCAAGTATTACTTACGCTGTGACCTATTAAATAAAGGGTATTTCAATATAACAACGTGAAAAGGCCTGGGATGGGGTTCGGCTCCTTTCTTTTGCTGCTGATTAACAAATGCTAATTCCATCCATCCGCGAGTAACTTAATAATGGATGCTCTCGAGTTCTTGCTCCATCACAAGCATCAAAAGTTATGATCCTTTTGTGCTGCCACAACAAAGCCCCCAGCCCTCAGAGTTTGAGGCTCAGGCTTTGTACGCAAGACAATAAAACGTTAACTAAGCCCCACGCTGCCCTCCTAACGGCAAGGGGAGGGGACGGGGCCCCGGAGCGCTGCCTCCGCGTAGGCCGACGCGGGAATCCCGCCGGCAGCGGGAGGGGGGGGA
>NW_010580603.1:46163-57019 GCF_000705375.1 Tinamus guttatus
CACTCTCATGGGGTTAAAGCGCACATGAGCAAGCTGCAGCTCCTGACACAGCAACATGCACCCCCGTGCACCTTGGGGGCTGCAGTCCTGGGGCTTGTTCCCAAATCCCCATTCAGTACCAGCATTAAAGCTAGTGGGCTTCCCCCACCGCTCATTGATACATTAAATCATTAAGTCTCTGATGTTTGAGTCTTCACTTAAGCAGAGACATTCTGGTGCTAGGTTTTTGCAAGCGCTCTGCCAGCAACTACAGCACAGGAAGCCATGCAACTCGGGCTTTCATACGTGTATTTGGGAGAGTGAGCCTCAAGAGACCACCCAACCTGTATCTTCACACGGCAGCAAAGCTCTACATACACTTGATAACAGCGAGGCAGCAATGCTGCTGCCTGTACAGGGGCTCTCTCACAGCGCCGCCGCTGAGCGGCACAGCATGGCCAAGGGGCTTCTCCTCATCCAGGGCGGGCAGGTTGGTTGTTTCTAAACTCTGAGGCAGATGGTAAACAGTATTCCCCTTTTTCCACCTTTCTGAGCCAAATCCATTTTTAATTCTGCATAGGAATTTTTGCCCTTTTAACCAAGTTTTGTTTTTTATTACATGTCCTCTTAAGATGTTCCAGGTAGGAAATAGAACAAAAAATAGGAAGTTCCTTTCCCCATCCCTCTGCATTTAAGTTACATTAAACTATCAGTAGTAAAGAAAAACACAAGGAAGACAACTTAGGGTGTTTTTTTCTTTCCTCCTAATTAAAAAAAAAAAAAAAAAAAAAAAAAAAAAAAAAAAAGCTTTAAATCAAGACCTCAGTTCTCATCCAGAGAACATGGGCTGGTGGTGACTTCTCTGGCCTTGTGGTATCTGCAGGCTCCGCGCTGCCTCCAGCCCCTGCAGGGCCCTGCGCTCACAAAGAGCCCAGGCAGCATCTCCCAGGACACAGCCTCCTCCGGCCTCGCTGTTACACTGCGCCATTAACACCCCCGTGTCCTCCTGCCCTGTTTCTCATGCTCTTTGTGCCCCTCTAGACTCCTATTCAGGACCCCAGCTGTTCAGATAGCTGCTTTTAAAAATTAGGATCGCCTGAAATGACCACTCAGTTTGAAGAAATCCCCCATCACACATCCCTGCTTTTCCTCTGTTCTTTCCAGCTGCTCATCACTGAAGTGTGAAGTACATTCCTGCAAACAACTAATGGATAATACTGCAGAACACAATATCCTAAGAAACGATACTAGCAAAACAACTTTCACCATCCTTTCCTGACACAACATAGACCAGATCTGAGCACAACTCATGCTTTTTCCTTCTTAAATTTCTCCTTTTGCATGTTTTTACCAGCCTCTGGCAGCAAGTGCTACATTGCAAGGCCAGGCCTGAGACCCACACACAGGGCAGCAGTCTCCTACACTTCACCAGCTTCTTTCTCCCCACTCTGCACCCTCCCCGCGCCCCTCCGCGCCGGGCTGGCGCGTCCTGCCTTCAGGGGTGGGCTGCTCGGTGGCTTTTGGGCTGGAAAAGGGTCGTTTCAGTCAAGAGCGCAGCACAGGGACAGCCGCGTGACGCCCAAGCGCCTCTCAGGGCTTCCCGGGGCGGCGCTGCCCCCTGGCGGCCACCGCTGCCACCCGCGCTCCGCACTGCCCCAAAACCCCTAAAATCCCCCCCAAAAAAGAGGGGGGCCCTCCGACAAAAGAGGCTCTCCGGCAACAGGGGCCACCCCGCCGGTGGGTCGGGGTAGCCCCCGGCTCCAGCAGAGGCAGCTAGAGGGAGCAGGAGCTGCCCTTGGCCCTGCTGCCCACCTCCTCCACACAGCCCTCTTCAACCTGAGAACTCCGCACATTTCTTCTAAAAAGCATCATAAAACCAGCACATTCTAACTCCAAATCTCAACTGAGAGGCTGAAATTGCCTGTGGAGATGGCACCAGCCCCTGCTGAGCTCCAGAGAGCCTGCGCTGCTGCACCAGCATCACCATCTCACTGCAGGGAGGCCAAGGCCAGTGCAAAGCCCCGAGGTGGAGGGTTTTCTCATGCATTTGAAATAGTTGCCTCTTTCCTTCCACTGAGTGTATCTAGGGAAGCCAGAAGAAAAACAAATCAAAAACCCCGCTTTTTTATACTACCTTGGTGCATATTCAAACCCTGAAAACCATAACAGCTCTGTGTGTTTTCCAACCTGGCAGCTTTTGTGGGAAGAGCATTTGCAGGATCAGGACAGCAGCTCACAGCTCAATGGAGACTTCGGCCTTCTCCAGGGCTGTGCTTTTATACATTAGGGAAAGGGGGTACAAACCCACTCTGCCGCTGGAGCCAGCAGGCAATCTCTGGGTTAAGGCAGATATTTGTTTCCCAGATAACTAATTGCTGGGCCATCAGGACAACTGAGACAACTTTGATGAGGTTTGGGGCCTTTTCTCAACTGCTGAATTAAAAAAAAAAAGCTGCTGCCATCTGATCTGCAGCCTGAGAGTCTCTGCAGTGGGAAGGTCTCTGAGTTTCTTCTGCTCCTACCACTTTTTTCACCACCTTGGAGCACTGACTAAATCCATAGGAGTGTTGCTTTGCCTTGCTCACACCCCCACTCCATGAATCCATGCCTTCAGTCTTCCTGTTCAATCCAGATCAGCTCTGCAGCTGCAGTTATATCTTTTCATGAGTGTTAAACTTTTAAAACAATCCTCAAGTATCCCATTTGCATTAAAGAGTAACTCATCTTCCATTTATAGTATTATTCCCTCCCTAGTTTTTCCTACTATTTTCCTCCAGTGATAAACCTGAAGGAACCGGTCAGCAAGTGCAAGGCACAGAAAAAAAAAAAAAAAAAACTTTCACAGAAAACAGAATTGCAAGCAGAAGCAGGCTCTGCTGGTTTTGATTTCTAACCAATGGGGAGAAGTAATTAAGAGTGTTAACTCAGCTACTGCTGCAGATGTGAGGCCAGATCATTAGATAATCTGCTTGCCCATTCATCCACATGACTTGTCTAAAGCAATCAATTCCTCAGAGCCTTAAACTATAGAAAAAGAATCAGAAATTAAAGTATCAACAGTGGTTTCAGCAAATCCTTACAATGACATAAGCAGCAAGCAGTTGTTCATACAACAGTTACAAACCCAAAGCTTAGGGTGCAGCCCTGAGCCCAAGGGTAAAAAGCTTCCCAGCTCCTGCCTTCCTGTCTGACTCCGTGGACACTCAAATCATACCCAGACATCATCTCATGAGAAAAATTTCTCTTGAAGCTTAACAGCATGAGACTTGCTGTCACAGGCAATTCCAGTATTTTTCTCTAAAAACAGCAGCAGTAAAAATGTTGTAATTTTATTTCCATTAGCAGAAGGGAGAAGTCAGTCATGCAAGGACCACACTACTCATTTCACTACACCATGACACTAAGTGTTCACTTAGTTGTGCCCCCCCATCTGAGTCACTCTCCAGAGCACCATCTCCCACGTGAAGCACAACTTGCCTGTCCCCAGAGGTACAGCAAGAACTCCCTATTGCCTCTGTTTTTATCTGCTGCCGAAGATCCATTTAACCTACAAATTCAAACAAAAATAAAGTCTTTACTATTTGCTACCTCATTATTTCACTATTGGCAAAGCTTTGTGATAGAAAATTCCTTTTCTGGCAAAGTCAAAAGTTCTCATTCTACAGCATAGGCTGCACTTGACTCAATAAATCAACTCATCCAAGTCCATAGCCCATTTCTGGAACCTGCTTTTCCACACAGATGTAAAGCAGCAGAAATTTCAGTAAGATTTTAAACAAGAGCTTAAATGCTTACAGTGAAAGATTAAGGCACTTGAAATCTCACAGCTTCAATAAGAACCAAGTTATCCAGCAATGCAATTTCAATGCAGCTCACGAGGGGCAGCAGTTAGGTTTCCAAGAGTTTCTATTTCCATTCATCCTATTTGTATTTTATTTGTCTTGCTTCAACACATCTAATTTCTTCACATAAATTTCATCATCTAGCACTGCTGCCTCCAAAAGTCAGAGAGGAGACCCAGGTTAGACATTATTAAAGGGTTCAATCGCTGTTTTGCAGTGAGCTGCATTAGAAATTGTTACTAGACAAAGTAAAGCAAATGTAAAGAAAGGGCAAAGTAATAAAAAAGCCAGAAAGGTAGAAACCATACTGAAAGTAGAGTGACAAGACACAGGAGACCTGAAGTGTCAGCTACTTGGAAATAAAAAGGTTATGCAGGTAGCCTGAAGAGAGTCGAGGAGAGACTGGACAGGGGCAGGAGTCAGTTCCATCCTGCAAAGCAAGCAAGCCTGAGGAAATGGTCCCATCTGGGGGAGACACGACTGGGACAGACGTGTGGCTCTGCAGCCTGCACACCAGCCATTTCAGACGTGGCCTCCTGCACCCAGCACGTACCCAACAAGACCCCCGTGCTGAAGCACCTCCCTCTCCCCTTGAGCAGGTCCGAGGCACCCGGGGCAGCAGCGCAAGGGTGTTACTGCTCCAGTCACTGTCCGGGCAGGTTCTCGGGGTCTTTGCAATGAGCCCAAAGCACCAGCCTCGCTGATCACCGCTCCTTTGCTCTTCATATCCTAGCAAGCCCCACAGCCTGGATTAAAAACACTTTATGGATGCCAGAATAACACATTCTGATATTAGGACATGTTTGAGTAGAAGCTGGAGACACTGTAAGGTCTCTCCCACACACATCCCACATGACAATTACAAGACTGCATATTGAAAGACAACTTATCTAATTAAATGACTATCTACTTAATATGGAACAGTTTATTATTCCATCAGGGTATATATATATTTTTTACCTTTAGTAAGGCAGTACCTCTTGTTACCACCTACCATTTAGTATACACTGCAGTCTCCTGTTTCACCTGTGGAGTTTGTCATTGACAGCAGACAAGAGAACCCCATGATTTTGGGCTCCCAATCTGGAGAGCACTTCGCCTTACACAGCACTCTGAACACACCACTGTCAACAGAACAAATTGCACAGGAAACCCCTACACAAACAGGATCCTGTTACAGATACTTTTATATGGTTTCCTGAAATCACACAGAAAAGCTGTGACAGGCAAAAAACCTGGAGGAAGAGCTTCATGATTTTTGTGATCTGCCAGCTGTCAGGCTTATCATTGCTGACTTACCTACAGGAACCTTCGGCACCAACTTCCTTTACGTAAGAAAGCTTTAATCTTAAAATATCCCTAATACACTGAAATAAATATCCTACAATCAATGATCAAACACCAGAAAACAGCCATAGTTAAGGAATATAGCATTATTGTCACATACATGAAGGATGGGCTTGCACAGCCACCTCAGCTCAGGCATCTCAGGGTTAGTATTGCAGCTTGAGCACTCTGTTAATGTAGCCACAGCATGTTAAAAAACACAAATGCTACCATTCTGCACAGATGACACCTTAAAATCAATCAGGACTATCCTTTTCCATTACTGGCATTTTGTTCTAAAATTTACACAGCAAACAAAGCATTATAATTGCTGAGGAAGCCAGTCTTCAGCAGGGAACACACTGAAAGTTTCCTTATTACTGAAGGTTAGAAGCTACTCAGATATCAAAGCAGCTTAAATGCTGTTAAGCCAATACTTTATACCATTTCATCCACTTCAGACCTTCCCTCTACACAGTCCCACTTAAACCCTTAACACTGTAACAGTCCATTAACACTATGGATAAAAGCATGATAAGGAAGAAGTGTCAGAGAGGAAAATACACAATACCCAATACAGTAATCTAAAGTCAAGGCCCCACTTTAAGTCTGGAAAGTCACTTTCCTTTTCCCTGTGTTTCCCGAACTTTGCCAGACCACAAGAACCCCTCCACAGGCTGTTCAGAGTGATTTTTTTTATTCCAGATAAAATATTCAAGTTCAAAATTAGGTCAGAGTAGCACTGGCATTTGTTTGAAAAGTATTTTAAATCCAAGTTTTCTGTTAGGGAAGTAAATCCAGCTAAACAGGAAAATATTTAACAGGAAATATACAATGCATTTAAAATATCATTGCATAAGCCCTGCGGACATCTAAATCAACTGAAGCACTGATGATATGAAAAGTATTCAATAATTCAACTCTGGGCCATGTGTCAGCATTTACTACACATGAAAGTTCTTTCCTCTATTTAAATCACTGGAGTGGGTTTCTAGTTAAAAACTCATCTTTTTTGTAAAAGAGATGACACAGGTCTCAAGTTACTATCACAAAACTAAGCAGTTCAGAAAGTATTGTGATACTGTGGAAAGACTGAACAAAATGTTTCAAGGAATACGGGGCACACAAAACCACTTCTGCAGGTTTCTAATACAAAGCAAGTTTTATATCCTCTCTTCAGTTTTAATATGAAAATTTTAAACATAGCAGGAAAACAGCTGGTAAACAAGCCTGTCCATCTAAGTAGATGAAAACTACGCACAACTCGCAGCTTAGCACATTGCAGAACGGAGAAGTCTCAAGAAGTCTATGGTCACTCAGAAAACAGTTTCCAAAGAGCAGGTCAATGAAAGAACAATCTCAATTACTCCAAGCCACACAGAAGTTTCCTTTAGAAAAATTTTAAGTTCACATTTCATATAATTGACATGTCCAATAGAGATTTTTCAGGTGGGGGGAAGAAAAGAGGGGGATTTTTGCTGTTTTCAGCTTAGTTTGGTTTCTGATATGATCTCCTTTGTGGACAGGCATAAGAAGTGTAGAACTTGGTCCGCAAGTTCCTCTTGGCAAGTTAAATCTAGCATTCCAGAAGAGTCAGCTTCCAAAGAAGTGGCCCATTTTTCTCCACAGGGGGATATAAAGTTTTTTGTATTGGTTAGCTTCCTTAGATGTAAGGACTTAAAACATGATTGTTGCAAAACATCATCTGCCTCACTAGGAAACAACTCTGCAGGCCCTTTCATTAAAAAAAAGGTATCTTGAAACATCTCTTGGCATTATTTCTATCTATATTTGTCCTAAAAAGTCTGCATTAAAATCTGACAATTTTGATATGCAATTTAGAAGCACCTAGAAAGTAAAGTAGTTTCTCCAGAGGAGGTGTTTATTTTCAAATACAAAGTGACAGACTCAAAGAAGCTACTACTGAAACAGAAAGCTGACAGTCCTTTTCATTGCCTTTTATATTCTCTCAGCCTGTCTCCATTCCTCACAAACCACATTGCTCTTTACTCAGGATGCCCAGTTTTGGTATTCCCCTCTGCCCATACAGTGGGGTTAGAGTTTACATGCACTAGATTCCAGCTCTGTACCACCAAGGTTGAGCACCCTTTCTTTTGGGGCAAGAAAGGGGGCAGGAAAGGGAGAAACCTGATCAATCAGTTAATGCACATGTCAGAGCAGCAGTGCAACTTTTTACTCAGACTGTCTTATCTGAAGAGATTTTGCATTATAAATAATCACCAAAATTCAAACTATCAACCTGAAGTGTTAAAAGAATAAGCAAAAACCCTTAAATGCCTGAAACAACCTAGTATATGCAATCCCCTTTGTGGAAAGCGGGGGGAATGGCTTTTGTGATTAAGGAGCTACCACGGGGCTCAGGAGAATAAGTTCAATTCCTGGCTCTGAAACAAGCTTCCAGGTTCCCATGGGAAAGCATTTTAGCCTATGCAATCTCCTACCTCACATAGACACTAGCAGGGTAATGTATAAATGCTTGCAGTCCTCCAACATTAATATGAACAGCCTGATAAATGCAGGTGGGCTACAATCATTTCCCAGGCTAGCCCATTACTGAAAGAGGGCACTGCCACTGGACTGTCACACTCATCTGCACAGAAGTCATACTTCCATCTTCAAAATCACTTATTAGGAGAGCCTTGACAATGATCAAGTCAAATTACTTTTGAGTTTACAGTTCCTAACAGTTTTAGGAAATGCATTAGATGAATGAGAAGTTAAGACAAAGCTGATAAGCTTCAAAGAAAGGTAGCACTTAGTTCTCAAGGAACAGACTATTTTCCAGGCTTTGCTCTGCAAGGAAGTTTTGCTCAATTAAGACCTATGGCTTAGATCGTTATTTGAATCAAGTCAGTTCATAAATGTAGCATTGCCAACAAACATACACTCAAAACCAAAAACTCATCCATCAGCATGAGTTGTGCTAGAGCAATTCAAGGAAGTACTGTGAGAATAAAGTAATACTGTAAGTACCAAGAGTTACATAGGGGCATATATGTCCCTCTCTGCTACAGAATCCACAGTTTAAACCTTGGGAAAAGCAACAAGAAATACTTACTTGCCTAATATGCACACATATTCAGTTACTTACTATCCAAGACTTACAGAACAAAAGCAAAAATTTCTCTTCCTTAAAATGCCAGGACTACTAAAATAAAAGCTATTTCCCATTTCAAAGACTGATTACCATAACTTAAGTTAGATTCCTTTCCAGAGTGCTGCACTTATAACTGCAAGTAATATCTATGATTTACAACACTAGAGTGTTTTCAGTTACTTAGCATGCTTCATATATCTGAACTTTTCATGTATTAGCTCCAACTATACTTGATGTTTCAGTAAAATGTCTACTAAAGTTCCATATGTATCTGACTAGCCTGTATGCAACTAAATCACATAACATACTTAATTGCCTTTCTGAAGATAACTATTGCAGTATTTTTTCCCTCTTTTTCCACTGTTACAACTCCAAATCACAGTGGAAGTACAAGGAAACTAAAATGTCAAAAATCCTAAACAAATTGGATAAAAACATTGATTTAAAACTATTTCAAAGCTATGAGGCAAGCAAGGATCAGCCAGAATCCTGGTTGAGGTTAAGGTCAGCCCATCCTTTTATAAGAAAATTTGAGCTTTACGTATTTTCTAATGCAAATATAAAACCTTGTCAGCCCATGGATTTCACATTTTAGACAAATTCCATCCACTGCATCAGGTATATACTAAGCTAAATCTGACTAGACATGCACACACTAGCTTGAATAAAGCAAACCATAAGTTCAATCAAAATGAAATCAGTGACAACTGTATAAAACAAGTTTTATTTTGTGACTGTTCAACAGCTGATTTGAAGTTATGAAACTACAACACCAATCGTGATGAACATTTGCTTTGTTTTAACCAAAAAGCCTTAGTAGAAAAGTAGAAAAGCCAGCCTCTGCAGACAAAGCAATTTCTCCATGCACCTGACCAGTTTCAAATGCCTGATAGGTGCATGTTTTACCAGTTCTCATTGCCCTCCACAGGAATGCATTTCAAAATGAATTACCCACAGGTGGAGGTTTACCCTTTACATCCAAGTCCTGCTTGGAAACAGCTTGCTTTTAAGCAAATAACATCTGCTTTTATTTACACTAGGCACTAATTAGAAATATTTAAATGCTGGGCTTATGTAATGGCCTTTACAGCTGAAATGTACAGAAAGAGCCTCTGCAGACAAGGCAGTTTCTTCATGCACATGAAGTGTTTCAAACGCCGTAGCCATCATCACTTATAGTGCCCTATTTTAAAAGATGTGCAGTCACTGACCTACAAGTGGAACCTGGCTGTAAGTACCTGACAACGCAGAGCTCTGGCA
Source organism: Tinamus guttatus (assembly GCF_000705375.1). Next base: position 55,689 of record NW_010580603.1, read on the forward strand.
TGCTGCGTTACTAATGTTAGTATGAGCACAATATTAACATAAACTTGTATGGATAAGTTAGAAAACAAAACAATGAATGAAGTACAATTACTATAGAAAGTTAAAACCAGATTCTAGTGCTCTATCACAGCTCACAAAAAAAACAGTAGATTCTAAGAAAGGATTTAATCCACAATCGTAATGTAGGTCACTAGTGATTCACTTTTTACCTAGTATTCATTGCATTGACTCAGACTCAAAATTAACATCAGCGTTCATCAAACCACATAGGACTTTACCCCATTCATTTAATAAAATAATGCAATGAAGTAGATTTCTCAGTCTGTTTTGCCAAGTTATCTATTTTCAATCACAAAAACAGTATTTAATTTACAAAGCACCATGCCTTAATCCTATGCATGTAATATTCATGTTTAAAGCCTGAACATCCCTCACTGTTTCTGCTGCCCTTTTGGTTTTCAATGAGCTTCAGTGACTCAAAAGAACTGAAACCAAGGTGGTAACTAAAGAGAAGGCTTTGGGGAATGGGCAAGTTCACAATGGGTGAGGGGAAAAAAAGCCTTTCTAAAATAGCCGGGTGTAGAGCCAGCCACCTCTACCCATATCAGCTTCAAATAGATGCAAGGACTGTAGGTGAATCTGATTTCAGACTGAGGACATGAAAGACCCTCCAAGCTTTATATTCTTATGCTTTCGTAAAGTTAGAATGGATTATTTTAGACAAAGTTTGCTCTGAGAATATGGCCAAGTTCCACTCTATGACTTGATCATCACTAAGTATTTGCAAGTTCAGATTTCTGTGTTCCACCTCTCTGATTGTAACTCACGTAGTATCTATCATGTTTTATTCCATTTTAATTCACTTTGGCAATCAAGTTAATCAAAAACACAATGAATAAATTTGAAATACAAAACTGATATGGGGAAGTTGTTCTCTGCTGACCTGGGGTCAGTAGATCCCCAATAGTATCACCCAAGAATGCAGCTTTAACCTGAACACAGCTGACTGGCCAAGACCATTTGTGCTTTGTGTTGGAAGAGGTGGTAGATATTTACTTGAAGAATAGATGGCTGCGCTTGAACTTGGCCTCATGTTTGCTTGATACATCATTACCAACTCCTGTCAAAGGATCAGTTTGTTCACCAAGGCATAGGCTAAAAGAACAAAAAAGAGCAGCAATGAAGAATTGTTAAGACAGTAACAGGCAGTAGCTAGTAAGAATCTCATTATCCCTTCAGCATAAGGAGCTTGAAGCCATTCCATAAGATACTTCTATAACCAAAACATCACAGATCTCCCAAGACTAATTTCTGAGTACAACTGGGGTCAT
>NW_010580603.1:70378-81300 GCF_000705375.1 Tinamus guttatus
GTTCAGCAGTAAAAAATCTCTCTTTTTCCTGCCTTAACTACACTGATTGAACAAGTCCCTGCTTCGTTATATTCTCAGACTAACCTTTTAAAGTCAAAAGATTTAGGAACATGTGGATGTTGGAGTGGGATTTGTTGAGAGGTCTCTTTCCAGAGGGGCTGGAACTGATTTACCCCTTCTTCCCACTCTGTTCCACAGATATTTGCCCTTTCTGTGGCCTTTCCTCGATAAAGGAAACTACACTGATTGAACAAGTCCCTGCTTCGTTATATTCTCAGACTAACCTTTTAAAGTCAAAAGATTTAGGAACATGTGGATGTTGGAGTGGGATTTGTTGAGAGGTCTCTTTCCAGAGGGGCTGGAACTGATTTACCCCTTCTTCCCACTCTGTTCCACAGATATTTGCCCTTTCTGTGGCCTTTCCTCGATAAAGGAAGCTCTGTAAACTTATGTGTAGTCAGTTTTGGTGGTTTGTAGTTCTGAGGGGTAGTAGTTCTTATATTAAACCTAAATTTCCTTATTGCAAACCACTGTTGTCTTGTGGACATGGAAAACATTTGCTATTTGTTTTCATGTGGGTGTTCATACATCCCTATAATGAAGACTTTTATGTCTTTGCCTGCCTTTTTCTATTTTTTCTTTTTTAAATTTTTTCAGTCTTTCTTTATCAGTACCATTTCTTTAGTCCAACATGCTTGTTTGGTAGGATTTCCCCCAACTCGTGTGCATTTTTTCTTCTTTCTAGCATGACCATCAAAAGTAGAAAAGCCTTGCTAGGGTCAACCCCACATCTAAACAATGCTAACAGTTGGAATAAGATTCATGCAGTTATGTAGTTCACACATGCAGCCCAGGTGACGAATTAAAATATTTATGGAAGTTAAAAGCTGTTGATTCTATTTTCTATTCAGGAGCGATAAGGGGAGCTAAAAGGCAAATCAAAGTGGATGACTTCGTTCTCGCTCAATAAATCCTTCCAGCTTCACTTCTCCCTCCAGAATCTGCCTCTCTTGTGTCCCTGCAGCTCCAGCACCCGAGCGCTGAAGTGAGGGAGTTTGCCTGCGCCAGCATTTCCAAGCTCTTGCAGCAGAAGCACCTCATCCCGGCCTTCCTGCACAGGGACGTCGTGCGGTGCTTGGGGCCGATGCTGCTGGACCACAGCTTGGCCGTTCGCGAGACGGCCGCGGGGGCTCTCCGGTGAGCGGCCCCTGCGGTCGGGGGCAGCAATGAATGGGCACGGCAGGTGGGCGCGTGGCTCTGCTGTAGAGCTCGTGGACTGAACCGTCACCTCCAGCTTGGTCTCTGCCGTGGCTGAGCGTGCACGAGTCGCTGTGCCGAGACCCATAGAGGCCTCTGCGGGGCTTTCGGAGCAGCGCCCGAGCAGTGACAGCTGTTTTACCTGCCTGCAGTGAAATGAGTTGTGTTCTGCCCTTCAATTAGGAAAAACTACTGCGTGAAAATACTTGAGTGCAGGTGGCATAGTATTTTCTGTCCTGATAACATCACAGGAGCAGCAGGGTAGTTAGGAACTGCAAATAGCTTTCTGAGAAAACCTGTAAATATTTGACAGACTGTTTTGAGTTGCCATTCTGCATTCAGACCCGCAGCTTACATTAATGTGCAAAATATGTACATTATATGTGGCAGAAGTCATGTTTTTGTTCAAATAAGTGGGTGAAAAAAAACCTCTTTTTTTTCCTTAGAAAAAATGATGACTGATTAAGCAGGTATTTTTTTCTCTTAAAGTTGTGATCAATTTTAAAACAAAATGTATTTAAAATGTTTTTGTGTTTGTTTTGTTTCAAAACATTCATAGAAGTGTTGTATGTGATCCAAAGTGTTTGATCTTTCCCAGAAATCTCAGTGCTTGTGGAGGATTTGAGGTCTGTGATGACATGGTGACAAAAGACATCATGACTCCCCTTGTTGCTCTTCTGAAAGAGGTGTGTGTGTTTTTATTCTGATTTTAAAATTAGTCTAATCATTGAATTATCCTCTTCTCAAAAGCAGTTCATTTTTAGTAGCTATTTGCAAGATCTTTAAAAGAACCTTTTGGTGGATTGAATAATAATTCTTTACATTTAGGAATGTAAATGTCCTACATCTTTAATGCCAGCTAGGTGGATTCATAGAATACATCTTATCATCATTATACCATTAGGATTTGCTAAGTAAACTTAACTGCTGCAACTCTTACTGTGCAACTTCTTAAAGTAGTACAGAAATGATTACAGAGTTTTCAAGCAAACACTTCTTTCTGCCTCCTGCATCTGTGATGATGTCTGTTGCCTAGGATGATTTTTTTAATCAAAACAAGCCTATTTTGTCAGTCAATGTTCAGATCCAATGTTGCATCATTTTCCTGGCGCATTTTTCTTCCTTTTTTGTTTTTCATTTATAGCTGTGTAGCTACTGCTATTGTGATAACCTGTACTGAATTTGTTGGTTCGGGTGTTGCAGTTCAGTTTAGGAACTGCATTGGGTTCTGTCCCCTTGCTGTTCATGTGAGCAGCTGTGAGCAATGTCATCATTCTCTGCACAGTTCTTCCCCATTACAAAATGCAGGTAGCGACATTGCTGTGAAGTGTAGCAGGATACGTAACTAAATTAATCTGGATTAGAATTAGTGCAATTAGTGCAATTAGAAAATTGCATTAGAATGCAATTTTCACTGGAGTAGAACTAGTGAAAATTGCATAAAAAACTATACTAACAGGAAGCAAGCAGCATTTCGGATACTGAGCATATTTACTTGGCCCAAAGGTGGGGGCGGGGGAGATTCAGAAGGCTATTGAATGCAGAGCAAGTAATGTTAGTCTTGTTTCTACCAGGGAAAGAAATCAGTGATTCAATTCTGTTGTTGTCCAGTTTCCTTAAATAGTACGAAAATAGTCAGGTTTGCTGCTGTTAAACACTTGATGAGAGATCTCTAAATTCCTCTGTCTTGAAAGTTTTTAGGTTGTTTTTTGTGTAGTGTTTTTTGTTTATTTGTTTTTTCCTCTTTCCAAGACCAGTTTTCTTGTTTGGTTGTAGTGTAGCGCAGGACTAGATGCTAATCAGCTCTCTCCAAAGAAATGCAAAGAAACGAACAAAAATTATGTTGAAGACATAGCCAATGAGGCTATTAACTTGCTGTGGAATGTGTGGTAAGTTCTCTCTTAGAAGAGCTAAATTAGATTGCTCCTTAAAAAGTTTTGCATGATAGTTGAGGCTGAAGGAAATAGCTTTCCCTGTGGGGAAAGATTATTCAGTTGCTGATTCTCACTTCTGATTATGTTGCTCCTGTGTGTGCTTTGCACAACAAATGATGAGCCATCATCTGATCTGAAATATATTTGCTGTCTGCTACTGTAGATTACTTTTGTAAGTGAAGATTTTTATAAGTGTGTCAGGTTGGTGAAATTGGTCATTTGTTTAAGGAATGTGATGTTTTTATTTTCATTTGTTGTTTATTTGAAATTCTGATGCTTTTTTCTCAAAGCGTTCTGTGAAAGTCTCTTTGAAGACACTTGTACAGTTTGGATTCTGTGGTCTTGCCTGTAGTTCCTGTAGATCCTTACTGTAATATGGGGGGAAAAAATTCCTATCAGTGGACTCCATTGTTCTGGGAATATGAGGAATTCTTCACTGCTTCCTCCCTGCTCAGATCTTCCCAGAGTTTCAACTAACTAACCCCTTAATGACTTGGACACAGATAAAATCTGCTTAATTATCTGATAACAAATGTGAGTAGTTTCATGAGTAATTTACATTAGAAGCATTGGGCAAACAAAGAGTAAAAAATGGGCAACAGTATTAATACAGATATAGCTATGAACATTGAGACAGTGCAAACTTAGTACAAGTTCTTCTTCTTGAACTTTATTTTCTTGCTTTTGCTTTTGATTCAGTATTGTAACAGTTCCATGTTGTTACTTCAGTCCATATAGAGTTTGTCTTGTACTAGACAGAATTTCAGAGGAGCTGTCTGTATGTCTGCCCATATGGAATGGCTGCTGGCTTGAGGCCTCTCTTCTAAATCTGTTTTCTTCATGACTAAACTCTAGATCAGTACAGAAACTGCTTGCTCTGCACCTGTGTAGAATATGGCATCTTATTGTAACTGTCTGAACTATCGATTTCAGTGTCCATTTCTCTATTGCTTTTGCAGACATGAGTGCGTGGGACAGAAGCAAGGTCTTTTAAGTGTGTTATAAATCACTTCTGTATTTTGAACTCTGTGGCATTGATAGTGAACCATTGGCATCATTGCTAAGTTCAGCACTGATAAAACCTAGACTGATATTGATGCCGAGCTATAATATTTAAAATAAATAAATCTTTGAGGAGCTATGTAGCTAGTTCATCGTTGTATGTAGCTAGTTTGTCTTTTGTTAATGTTGTACTTAAAAAAGGATATAGCTGTAAATTTAAGGAAATACAAATCCCACTAGTTAGCTAATTGAGCAGTACATTTTGTATTGTTTCAGCAAGCATTTTTAAATGCCAGTTAGCGGTATTTTATTATTTTTTATAGCAAATGGGCACTTAAGTTGGAGAGGCAGCAGCCCGTTCTGTTATGAGTGGGTTTTTGGATACAGACTTCGGCCGCTGCAGAAGGGCCCGTTCTGGCTCACGGCCGGCGGCTTTGCTGCCCTCTGCGCTCTGCTGCACGAGGCTGTTCAAGCCGCTCAACTCCAAAACAAGGTGTGACGAGGTAGCTGGCAGAAGCCAGTGTTGTTCAAAGGTTTCCAGGGTATCCCAGCATCTTCCCCACCTTATGAGCTGTTCACCATAACCTCAGTAATGAGGGAGAACTCTGGGACTAGCAATTTGTAATTCTTAGGTGGGTTTTTAAAATATAAATGCTAGAAATGTTGAGTACATGTTACTTAAAACTTTGTTACAGCTTTTTTTTTTTCCCTGGGAAAAGTGTTTTATTAATTTTTCTGTGTGATAGTGAATGCAACAATACAGCAGTATCTATATTCAATAAAGAAGGGTGTCTGGAGGCTGTATTACATTATATGAAGAAATTCTCTACGAATGTGGATCTGGCTATTTCAGTAGGTAAGTAATAAAGAGAAGATAAGGATCTGAAGTGTTTTTTGTTGTTGTTGTCATATGAATGTAAAGCATCCATTGAATAATGAGTAACGTATTTGGTGGTTATGTGAGAGGAAAAGTTTTGTGGGGGGAAAGAAATGCATTGTTCTTCTGTCTTGGTGTTTATTTTTTTCCCTCTTGTCTCCTGTGATGGAGAGTCTCCCTTGTAGAGAAAAGGGCATAATTAATCTGAAAACAAACAACTCCTTTCACTGTGAAAATATATTTATTGTTGGTATTGCTACTATATGGTCTTATAATAGTCTTGCCATTATATGTTCTTGCCACATTTTTTTTCTGTTTTTCCTAGTCAGTGGAGAAATGGATTTTTTGAGAAGCTGAATTTAATATAGCTTGTGCCATGTCTGACCTGGTACTGACCTCACCTGTTTTACATGCTCTTTTGCCAAAGGATACCTTTTAATGTAAAACACAATTTGTGGGAAGGGCATCTTTTTTTTTTGGTGTTTGTCATTTTATTACAATATGTTGTTGTTTCAGGCTATTTTTCTTTCCTGTGTTTGTGTTTTATTAACCCCAGCTTTCAGGAAGCTAAGGCTTTCTCTGTAGGAGAGTGAAAGCTACTATTTGGTTTGTTAATTGTTATTATTTTTTTATTTGCTACAGCAAACTGTTTACAGGCAGTGACAGAGGATAATCCTGAACTTCTTTCTTCATTCAATTCTTCTGCACAACAAGTACTAGAAAGTGTTCTGTTGTGTCCAGAGGGCACGATGAAGCATATTCTTCTGAGAACGCTGATAGCAGGTACAACATTTTAACAAATTTGGGTTTTTTTTGGTGATGGTAGCACAGAGTTTTACTCTGTTATCATCTTGACACCTCATTGTTGATGCTGCTACCCTAACGTTAGCTGTAAGCAAAGCCTGGGCAGACTGTTCATAAGGTTATTTTCACTTGGAGTAAAAGATACCCCAAATATTTGAAACTAGTTTTAAAACTATCTCAAATATCTAATTGTGAATTCAATACATGCTTAGCATGATGTGTTTGTAGTGTGTTTGTTTGCTTTTTTTAAATGCTCATTTGATTTTCACCAGTAAAATGAGTCAGTAATAAGTAGTGTAGGAATTGGCTTGATCTTACCAAGCACAGGCTTACTATCTTGGGTTCTCTACCTCCTTCTGCGTCAGATGACAAGCCTGGTTGGGTTTTGGTTCTGGAGTATAAGAAATATGTTTAACTTTGAGAATCCTTTAGAAGTGATTATCTTATATGGGTTATCTGAGGTAAGAAACATCAAGCCCCGTATAAATATTCTGTGGATGCTGATATGCTGGAGTTTACTTGAGCATGAGGTCTGCGCACAGCAGACAGATTTGCATATGAAATCCTGAAGAGGAAAAATAATGCAAGCCTGTAGAGAAAGACTTGATCTTTGTACTGAAATATAAGCACTGTGTAATTGAACTAACAAGAGCTGTGTCTTTACAAAATAAAGGACTATTACAGAACTGTGAATTGAATATTTTAATAATTTTCATATTTAAACTCTCCTGTGTAGGTACTATCTGGAATATCAAGGACACCATTCCACCAGGCAGCCTGGCAAGCATGGTTAATGCAATCCTGAAGATTTTCTCAGAATCACTGGAAGTAGATGCTGGTGAAACAATTATTCGTTTGAGTGAAGCTGAAAGAAACAGGTTAAAACTTGCTGCAGAGGCAGAAACTGAGGAAAACATGAATGATGTTATAGACAACTGTGTTTTGAGTGAAGATAATGAAATGGAAGAAATACCAAAAGGAAAAGTCAGGCAAGAAAATGACATTTCTGACCTAATTCCAGTAAGTATAGCTGACCAGCTCACAGAGAGGTTGGTGTATCTGACTTGTTCTTAACGGAGTATTAGCCAGAATAACTGACTAATAACATTACTGATCTTTTTCCCACAAGTGGCTTGACAGTTTTAGCTAACCCTTCAAAGCTGAATGTGGAGAATTTCGTCACAAATGGTTGAAATGTGAAGTTACACAGCAGCGAGGATAAGGAAATGTGCTTTTCTTGTACTCCTCTAGTGTAAAGTGTAGGCCCCTCTGACGCCTGCATGTATAGCTAGCACAGGAGGTCCGTGATTGCTGCCTAAGGTAAATGAGATGTTTAATGGTTCTAAGTGTCAAGTTAAGTGTAGAGATTGAAGAGAGCTTAGTAAATATGCCCATTAGAGGGGGGAAAAAAGTACAGAAATAAGCATAGGAGTTTACATTTTGTTAATTCCTTTGCATTGTGACATTAGTGTAGATAGGATTTTTAAATGTAAAAATTGTTCACTGGTACAACTGAAGCATTAGATAGAAATAAAAATGACTTGTTAATGCTTCTAGGAGGATGAAAATATGGCTTAGGGTGGGATGGTGTTTCCTAGTGTTCTGTTTTTCATTGACAGTCTAGCTAGCTACTTCCAACTGCTCTGAAATGTTGTTTTCCAAAATTAATTTTTCCCTGTTTTCTTTTAGTCTAATAAGTGGGAGCTGAAAGAAGTGACAGCCTTACTGATGGCTCAGCAGACTGCTCTGGAGGTCATTGTTAACATGTGCTGCAATGAAGGTCTGTAGGAATCTCTTATGGCTCGTGTTACATAGTCTTCTGTTTCTGGAAAAAGTGATGTTTAGTTCACTACCTGGTGATCTTAACCTTTGAGGGTGAATGCACATATTTTTCTGACCCCCAATGCCCTCATCTTTTGAAGAATCATAGTATTATTGCCTGTTAAAGTATGTATTTTCCTCATTGAAATAATTTTATGTTACTTAAGTGTATTTTTGTAATATTACAAATCCTGTATGAATTATAATAATGTTTTCATTTGGTGTGCCTGTGTTAAAGAACACACTTGTGCAGAATGGAAATTTCATAAAATGTAACTAGTTTTTTTTGGGAGGGAGTTAAAGCACAGTCTAGCAGTTAATTTGATACATGGTGACTGAATCCTGTTGCAGGACTGCAGTGTTAGTTGAAGCAGAGTTTACTTTTTGTGTTTGGGATTTAGTTTTGATACTGTAAGAGTTGTGGGAGGTGGAGGAGAGGCAGTTTTAGATGAGACTCTTGACCACAGGGCAGGTTTGGGCTGTTTAGATTTCCACCTTGGCAAGTTTTCTTGGAGGAAAAGGAAAAGCTGTTTGGGGACGAGTTTAGGAAAAGCACATCCTGTATCTTCTATGAATCCTGATACTTGATTTTGATAGCTTTTCTTCAAATCATCAGGATAAATGGATTTGGAACTCTGCTTAAAAACAGAACAAAAAAACACGCCTCACAAAACCTGGAAATTTTAATTAGTAGTACAGTGCCTGAACCTGATGCAAAAGTAATTGTTTAGAAGATAATTTTATAAATAGATCTTGCAGATTCTAATAATAATAATAATAAAACCTCAGTAATACCCAGATATTACCAGTTGTGGTGATTTTTTTCTTTTACAGCACGAAGAAATTCTGCACCTAGTATATGAAACTCCTTTCATAACTCCATTTCTCATCTAATGAGCTGTAATTCATAAGCTTTCCCCTTTAACTGGAAAATCTCTTGTGGATAGGCTGCATATTCTGCCATTCACTCAGTGTAATGTAACATTGATTGTGTTGTATTTCACTACTTTACTCATTCGTGGGCAGACAGACATCTAGTCTGCAGAAATTAAGAGGAATCCAAAGGCAGCTGTTCATTTAATTTTTGGTTCTGTGGGGACTAAAATAGCCTTAGCCATTATGCTGCGTTCATAGAAATACTCTGCTTGCCACAGAACTAAGGGGAATAAGTAGATTCGTGAGAAGGGTGTTGGGCTGCATCTTGGCTGGCACCTGGAAGGAGAAGCAGGGATCTGGCCCCCTAAACAGCGACATGGGAAGGAAGTTGGGAGGCTCCGATGTTGCTGTCCAATTTGTGGGCTATAGGTGACCAGCAATAGTTAAGATGCTTTTGCCAGTGGACAAGCTCCCATATTTTCATCTGATATGGAATAAATCTAAATTTAGGTATGGGCTAATGTTCTACAGCCTGGTTTTAGTTCTGTTCTGTGTCTTCTCACTAATCCCAAACTGTGATTTAGCTGCTGTTCTCTGTGTTGAATTGCATGTTCAGCTAATGTTGTTTTTACTTAATTTTCGAAGATTTTATTTGCTTTGTAAAGATGCAAATGATTTTTACTTAATTTTCGAAGATTTTTTTTTATTTGCTTTGTAAAGATGCAAATGGATTTTTATTTATTTATTTATTTATTTTAGAAAAGGCAAGAGATTGAATGGAGGGGAGGAGGGTCTGCTTGTTTTGATGCTTAATGTGACAATAGAGCAGGACCTTGGGTGGCAGTGCATGAAACAGAGCCATTTGCTCTGGTAGAGGTTATTAACACCCAAGTATCACAGTTGTAAAAGGGATAGTACTGTATAGCAAAAAGAGCTGCTCAAGTGATCAACCCAGCCACAGCTTAATGAGTTGTTCTGTGGCAGATAAATGGCTTTTAAATATATTCTTCACCTTTAAATATATTCTAAAGCTTCTGCACAGTACTAGTGAAATGTGTTCATTTATAACTCTATTATATTTTAAGTGAATATATTTTGCTTTGCTTTTGCCACAGAAGAACTGTGTGACTTTTGCAGTACAGTTACTACAGTAACTAGATCACATATGAGTGCGTGTTGGCAGACAAAATCCAATGGGGGTGGATATAAGAGTGTGGTGTGTGTGTGGTGGGTTTTTTTTTTTCCCCTTTCTTTCATCACAGTAGTTAAATATCCTGACCTATTTACGCAGGCAGAACTTTCATCTGCCAATGAAGATCATTCCAACATGTAGACTTAGGACTTGTGTACACACCAATTTTGTACTAGTTAAAATGCAACTAGATTTAAAACAACTTTAGATAAATTGGTGTAAACCCCATGGACATCAATATATCAGCTTAAACATAAATGACCAACTTAGCTTGTGCTTGTCAGACCAAGTCAGCTGTAAGCCACGGGCAGATGCTCCTTTTGCAGTAGCAGTGCCTCAACTGTCCTCCAAAGGCTGGAGTTCAGCACACCTGCCCTTGCAGATCCCCTTGTTCCCTGAGCAAGAGCCAAGTACCTATTGTAATAAAACAATTTAAACAAAAATGATAAAATATTTATAACTGCAATTTAATGGCATGTGCTTTTGTGTGGACTTTGTTGGAGCAGTTGACCAGAACCACTTAAACCAAGAGCTGGTGCCTGGTTTAATTCAGATGAGGGGTACCTATGCATGAGTGCTCTTCTATTTAATAGTCTATATTTTGTTCTCAGATCCCTCTGACGACGAATGGGAGGAGCTCTCCAGCAGTGATGAAAGTGATTTGTTTATGGAAAATTCATACAATGAGGGCAGTGGGCTGCTAATGTCACCTCTATGTCTCTCTGATGAGGTTAAGTCAGCGTTTCTGAACTACCTCATTCCAAAGAAGGTATATATATCACAACTTTCTGCCTTATTTCTATCCTTGGCCATGCAAACAAATTATCATAATCCATCTGGAAAAGTCTTTTAAAAATCACTTCAGTGTTTTTTAACTTTTTTTTTCTTGAGATAACACAATGACATGAGCTGATTTGACCAAGTAATCTCTTTGTGTCAGTTAGAATAGAAGGTTCTTGTGTTTTAGAAACCGTCAGGTTTCTGAACCACATTTTTATTTGTTTTTATAGAAACTATAAAGACTATTTTTTTGATTTGGGCGTGAAAACGGTTAAGTGCAAAAGAAAAGGAACACTGAGTAGAAGAGCTAGCTACATTACCTCCAGCTCAGTTATGTGACCGACACTAGTCGGTATTGGAAAGTGTGTGTTCCTCTTTC
>NW_010580603.1:81332-92635 GCF_000705375.1 Tinamus guttatus
GTTTGACACTGTCAAGAACTTGTTTCAGAATTGTTTCGTTCATTTTTACTTGGGCTTGTAAAGGTGCAATTCCTCCTTTGAACTAGTTATTACACTGGTTTAGCAATGTGATAGGACTCTGAGCAAAAATGTCAAGATGCACAATGAATGACCTTGGGTTTTTGTTTGCTACTGATCTGTGTATGTTTTTTCACAAAGTCTTTGGGCTGTGCAGCTATCTGAGCATTGTGCAGCAGAATATCTAAGAAATTCTAAAAAATAAATAGGAGAGACTTAGGAAATTACCTTCTGTTCTGTACAGTTGGATGCTTAAAGTACAGCATTTGAGGAAGTTTGACATTTTCAGCAGGTGAGACTTCTGCTAAGTGGAGAAATTTGAAGAAAATCATGTGTAAAATAAGTAGTTTGAGATAGCTGTTTGTCATTAAAATAAATTTCTAGCTTTCCCCCTGTGCACTTCAAAAACAAGCCCAAAACCAAAACTTTATTGCTAAAATTTATTTTCTTTTTTTCTCATAGATTCTTGAAAAAACTTCTTTTCCGAACAGTGTTGCTCTAGACATCTGTACGCACAATCCATCTTGGAAACCATTAATTAAAAAGTAGGAATTTTCTTGTCTCTCTTACTATATTTCACGTATATTCAGTTGTTACAGAATTCTTGGAAGGATTGTCCATCTTTGGGTTACTTGAAAATTTTGGATAATGCAGACCTGATATATATATATATGGGTGTTTTTGTTTTTTGGGTTTTTTGGAGGTTTCTTTTTGTTGTTGTTTTTCTCACTGAAGAGATGCAAATGTTTGTGTAAACCACACAGTGGATTACAGTTTTCATTCAGGAACCCTTTCTGTACGCCAGCCCTCATTTACAAGGAGATCTGCTGAGCGCGTTCCTGTTTGTTTCAGGCTGAACACAGTGCAGTGCAGAGCTCTGACCTGTCTTCACAGCATTTTATTAGTGTCAGATGTGGATTGTCTCGGAGGAGCTCCGGCACTCCAATGCCTTGCAGAGCATCTCTCACAGCTGGTCTTTTCCAAAACAGGTAAGCTGTTCAGTAAAAAGGGTTTGCTGCTCTGTATCATAGGGTTATAAATTACTGTGCATATTGTTAAGTGGTTTTAATGCCATTTTATTAATTTCATATGCTCGGCCTTCAAAACAAGGGTACTGAATGCTGGAAATAGGCTGACAAAACAGCGAACCCTGATGTAATCTGTTTATCCAGATTGCATCCTGAGCAAGCACACTCCTCGTGCAAGGATATGCTTTACATCTGTGTGTGCAAACAGAAAGCTAATGGATAAACCCTGCCTTGCTGCGAGATGAGAACTAGTTTGCTTGATATTATATTTGTGATAATAGCTCTTTTTCACCAATCAACAATTTTATCATGAAGATGGTGACACCTTTTTCTTTAAGGTGTGCCGACTAACTTAACTACCTGCAATGAAGCAGTCTTTTGTCCAGCAATATTTTATGTGTGTTTTTTTTTTTTCTCAAAATCTTAGGAAAATATCAAAAGTAGTTGCTGTAAAAGTCCTTAAAAGAAAAAGAGTGCCTACCTATTACAGTGGGAAAGAAAACAGCCTTTGGGTCACCAGGACATGCATTATTCATGTGGCTGTATAGCCTTCTTGAAAATATATTAATAAGTGTGCAAAATTCTTATTAAGCTGCTTATCAGACTTCCTGCTGTGATGTTGACCTAACTTGAATTGAGAAGGCAATAAGTTGGGAAATTTCCATTTTTCCTAAAAATGATATTCCACTGTTTTGGAATATCAAGCATATCCTGCTGGATGCTATAAACTAAATGGATGCTATATATCTCTATATAGCATATATAGAGGTGGATGCTATATACCTAAAACTATTCTAACAATGTTTTTTTCCTTTAAGATCAGTTGTATGGCATGGTTCTACCCAAGCAAAACCAAACAATAACCAGCACATATATTTCTACGGACTGGAAAAACCTACTAATTCTCAAAACCAGCAAGAAAATCTTTATCACAAGACAAATTTCTTGAAATGTCATATGTGCATTACTTATTCATTTCCAGTCTTAGGAGCTTGAGAAGTGGAGATTTCTTCCATTCCTCCAAATGTCTCTCTTTGTGGTTACAAACGTGGCGTGTATAGCTCTTACTCACTGTAGTTCAACTTGGCATTAATAGATGCTTGAAAATGCCCTGGCCTGCAAAACATACTCTTTCCTCAAAAAGTCATTAAAAGCATGTGATCTATCTATGGAAACCTTATGACTAAGAAAGCATATTTCATGAAATCATAGTGCTTGAAAAACTAAAATACAGGGAATGAAAATAAATACAAACATATATGTGGAAAAGTGTATGCGAAATATTTGCCTGTCCTATGCTTGAAGAACAAGATTAAAAGGACCTATATGTTATATTTAGCAATATTCAGAAAGTTCTTCCATGAAACTTGAAAACTGGCCAGCTGAAGAGAGGTAATAATAAATTAGTTTAATGGCTCGTATCCTTTTTTTTAAACACATTTTTTTTGATATAGTTAAATGCTATCTAACAGAAACTGCTAGATAGAGCAGATGAGATACCAAAATGCGGTTAGAAGGAATTCTGTGACTTACAGGGTCAACAAGAGACATAAAGACCTAGTTGCTTAAATAGGAAAGGAGATATGCTTTAAATTATCGAAGATTTCTGCTTCGGGAATAGTCCAGGAAATAAGAACAAAATGCAGGATAGCTAGTATTGATGAATAACGATTTCTCACTACATGAGAGAAACACACTGTTTGAATAGTACCTTTCTGAAAGGTTGTTGAACCATAGGAAAATAAATTCTTTACGCAGGAGTTGTGTATCCAGTAGCTACCGTGGTTTTCCTGCTTGCAGTATCGTGGCCAGCGTACAATGCTCAGTTTTTAAGCTTCTGTTTTGACTGCGATGGTTTGTGCCATGCATTAGATTACGTAAGTGTCTTAACCAGGGAAACTGAGGAAATGTTAAATAACTATAATCTAATCTTCAGGCACAATAAATAGTGAATTCAAAGAAAAAAAAAATCACTGTGGTTACAAGCTTACAAATACCAGTCTCTGAAAATCTAGCTTTTCCTGTTTGTGGTAGAACCTGGAGGAACAACTGTGGGATTAAGGCATTCCTATTTCTTTGCTGCTTATATCGTTCATCTTCCTGTTTAACTTTTGGCTTTGGGTTTAATTCTTTGACAGAATTCCCTAAAGACACAGAATTCCTGGAAGCCATAACCAGTGCTTTGAGGGCTCTCTTACAAACAATGGCATCAAAGAACATCTCCCAGGTAAAAGGTTGAACTGCCTAAATGTAAAGAGCTAAAATCCTGTAATTCTGAACAAGACAGATCTGAAAGTACAGATTTAACAGCATTAAATCTCTCTCTTTTCTAATGAATCTGTCAGGAACAGTTTATGTTATAGATAATCTTCAAAACATGTGAACAAGTGAAAGGTATTTCGAGAGCAAAATGGTAATATTCACCATGTCACATCTTTGAGATGGGTATAATGAGAAGACTTTATTTTTTACACTAAATTAGTGTCCAAAATTATTTATTTTATTTGCTGCTTCTAGAATCTTTGTCAAACATATTAGTGAGCTAAATATGAGTGAAGCATAATAGTTTGTTATACAAGATGTTATAATAGATAGTCCACTGCTTCTTTTTGACTCTGAAGAGTAAAAATGAGTTTTTATAGTGTACATTGTAATGAACTGGTATTGAGCTAGGTAAATTTGTGAAAACCCCTTTGGGCTTGAAACTTTCTCCCTTTGTTGTGTTGTTGGTTATGTTCTGGAGAAACAGCTTAAGAAGTTGAAAGGGAGGGTTTTACTGTTTTCTTGCTGTTAGATTTTTTTTCAGGATTCATGGTTTTTGTAAAACAGGAGTACTGCTCCTCTGTTACAAGTTTGCCAGTCTTTTTCTGTAGAAGCAAATGATGCGAATGTCTTACAAGCTTCCATAGAAGTGTAATTATATGTGTTTTCTCCCTTGTTAAACAGTGTATGACTCCTGAGCAGCTTATTGCTCTATGTGAAGCTGCTATTCACAGCAGCAACTCCAGTGTCAGAGTGAATGTAGTTAGCATCCTTGGAATTTCGGGCAGCGTCCTAGCAAAATCAGAAAATACAGCTGAAACACTAAAGGTGAAACAACAAACTCTTCTCTTCAAGCCTGAACTGCTTTGTTTTTTTCTCTCAGTTTTTTTGTAAACACTGTTGAAAAACATTTTCTCTTTTTATTTCAGATGATTGGAAAATTTCTTCTTGAGGTTGCTATGAAGGAATCTTCTCTTGTAGTAGCCGGGGAAGCCCTGGATGCACTTTTTGATGTGTTTGCAGATGGTAAAGAAGCGGAAAAGGCAGCAGTACAAATTAAGTTACTCCCAGCACTGAAAGAATTTCAACCAGTATTCAAAATGAGGGTAGGCATCAAATGCAGCCAGCTCAGAGTTCCAACACTCAATGTGGTTTAAGTCTTGAGACTGCCACGAAAAGAAATAATTAAGCGGGAATATATGGATCTAAAAATGGTGAAAAATTTTGGAAGTGTTGAAATACCTGCTGTTACTTTGCAGTTCATATAACTATTTTAAGGTTAAAGTGTAGAGTCTGCATTACACATCAGCATTATTGATGTCCAAATCCCAGTATTTTTCTGAAACCTTTGCAAAGTGAATTCTTTAGATGTCCCTGGAGGAGGACCAAGTACAGCTGATTCAGAGGGGAAGGGAAAGGAAGAAGTCCCTTTTGAAGTTAAATCAACACCTTTCATCTTTTAGCTTGCTGTGGTTGTGGTGTTTTTGTTCTGTTCCTGGTTAATTAAAATACATCACATATTCTGTGTTTTCTAAGCTGTAATTTTAAATGTTTGTGACTTGAACAGCTTTAAAGGCATTGTTTCTTTTAATCGGATAAAGCCTGCGGACTGACTTTCATAGTCTTAAATTAAAGCACTGTATGTGTCCAATACATAATGGACAGTGCTGCAGTTGTTCAATCCATTAGATAAGCAAGATCTTTTATTAAAATAGATACAGAAAATAAGTGTATATTTCAAATTTATGACGGAAGTAGGATGTCGGTAGTATTACGGCCAGATACAGGCAGAGATGGTGTTTCATAAGAAAATGCCTTGTAGAATGTATCGCTAATCTTTAATCAGCTTGTAGGCATATGAACATGTTATGTTGGAGCCCTCAAGAGGGATAAATATCATGGCTTGCTCAAGGACATACACACAGTTGTTATAAACTTAAATGACCTAACAGAAAAAAAAATTGTATATTAGTAAAGTATATATGTTTTGGATTTACAGATGCGAAAAGAAGGGAAAAGAGAATATAGTGCAGATCAGCTCTGTGTTCTTGACAACGTGAAGATGAATTTGAGAAGATTCATTGCATATCAGGAGACATTAGTGAAAAACTCAACTTGAAACATCAAGGAACTTTTAAGGTTTCCTTTATTGAATAATGTTTTCCAAAAATATAACTATTTTGGCTTCCAAAATTTGCTACACAGAGCAGTTTTGCTTTCATGTTAATACTTTTGTTTTTGTTTTACATTCAGTATTTTTATACTTCTGGGTGGATGCAATATGAAAATAGTGTCAGCATAAAAGAATAATAGCATTACTTTGAGATTAAATGTTAGCTGTGGTAGGAATGTGATCTTGCAGTCCTGAGATGATGTAAATAGCACTGCTGTCAACGCTTAGAAATCTTTGTGCATCCTGGCAGAACTTTATCATCGCATGAAAAATTAACTTAAGAGATGTCCTCAGTTATGTGCCAGATTAAGAAAATGCAAAAACAAATCAAATCCCTCTCAAATATTTTTGGGGAAACCATCAGTGGCAGAATGCTCATATTAGTTATCTGTTTTTACCTGTTTCTAGAATTGCACAGACATGTTTCCCAAGAAAAGTATATGACAAGTGTGTAGATTACTGTCAGCACTTGGATCTATTGCTTCTTGACATTTATCAAAAAGAGAACTGTCTCAGATTCATTTATAATAAATATAGTAGGTTAAGCTTTTACTGTGGAAATGAGTTTCGGAGGATCCTACTCAAACATAATTGGTTTTATTGTGTTTTGATTGGTAATTCAGAAAATCAAGTATGTGAATTTACCTTCTTCCTTGTTCTACATTAGGATTAAGTATGGATTCAGGGAAGTAGTGAACCTAATAAAGATATTTTTATACTGAGTTAGTATCTGAAATAGTTTTATAATTACTTAAAGTATTTTTGCAATATTTGTGATAGAGACTTCTAATAGAGACTTCTAAAATGTAAAACTACCTATTTTTCAAAGAAATATCACTGATTCATGAGGATTATGTATAGACTTTCATAGATCACAAGTTTTACTTTTTTTATGAACAAAATATTGTATCAAGTACCCTTTTTAAAGACAGAAAAAAAAAGTGGAAGAACTTGAAGCAGAATTAAAAAATGTAAGTTGAATTTCAGTGCTGAGGGAAGAATAACTTGTTTACGATTTCCACTGTGTCCTTTCCCTTTAAAATCCGTGCAGTGGGGTGCACATCCAGAACTGTTTTCTTGTGACTCCCGAAATGGAACTTTTTATTTTCCCTGCACCATTAATCTGTTGGAGGCACAAAGGCATCTTAGGTTGGGGTAAGTTTTGCTCACGGTGTTAGGTATGGAACTACAACAACCAAACTTTGGTTTGTTAGACTTTAGTCTGTTTTAGACTAGAAAGTGGGCTTTAGACTGGCTGACTTGCAAATGACTAATTTTATGAAATTTTGACCTTTTTGAACAAATAAAACAATTTATTTTTTTCTTTTTTTAACTGCACTGCCTGAGGGGAGGGGGGAAGCCCTATTCTTGCTGTGGCTTGTGAGAAGTTAGATTAAATGGGTGATGTGCTGCCTGCCAACCAAATGAGTGAGGGAGTGAGTGCCAGGGACCGTGGGACTCCCAGGCTGTTGAGTCTGGGCACAGAACGTACAGGAGAAATCCTGAGGCAAATGTAGTGATTTGAAGGTTATCCTGGGATGCAGAGGGATAAACGTAGAAGGTGAGTGTGTAGCTGCTGAGGAAAGAATAGCTTGATGGTTATGGTGTAAGACCATACTGTGTGTGCATTTTAATTCCAGTGTTAGAAATACTGGCCATATACTGCGGATACTATAGTATTAGCCTGATGAAAGGGAGCGAGCAGGGCTTTCTTCAGAGTCCAGTGGGATTGTGTGGGTCTTGTCCAGTCCAAATTCGAGCATCTCCAAGGGTGGAAATTCGACAGCCTCTCTAGACAACCTTTTCCAGGACTTGACTGGTCTTGCTATTGAGTATCTTTAACCTCACTGGAATTTATCTTGTCAGATGTACCTCTTGTCCTTTGAGTGCCCACCAGGCAGCAGAACCTGGCCACATCTCCTTTATAACCGCCAGCAGGTAGCTGAAAAGAGCTACTGCATTCCCTTTTCCTCATGTCTGAGCAAGCCCAGCTCCTGCAGATCTTTGTATGTTCTCCAGCCCTCTGACGGTCCTGGTGGTCGTGCAGTCGAGGTGCCCTGGTGTCCTGTGTGCCTGTCCTGGGGCTGCAGCTCCAGTGCACGGGTGCTAAGGAGAGGGCACTAATCCCTGCTCTCGAGGCACTGCCGGCTTCTGCCCCCCAGCCCGCCAGGACGCTAAGGGCCTTCTCTGCGAAGCTGCTTGTTGCTGTCATGCAGCAGCCTGTCCTGTTCGGCTGGGTTATTGTGACTCAAGTGCAAGACGGGCGTTTTGCAGCAGGTACAGCAGTGGGAATCTGCTTTCTGGGGACTGTTAGAATGATTAAGTGTGTGTTATTTTGTTGTTTAGCTTTTATTTAGGTCTCTAATGGAAAATGTTTCATCTTCAAATAAAATCTTAAGGTTGCAGATAAGTCTATGTAACATGGGGCATCTACTCACCCTGCTTTTTTTTTTTTTCTTTATATGCCCCTCCTTTTTTTCTCCAGACTTCCCTGTTCCATTTAGAACCTAAACCACTCCAACAGAAGGAATTTTCCTTTATTTTGGTATACAGTAATCAATTGAATATCTTTTTTTTTAAAAAAAAAAAAAAAAACTTTTTGTCACAGAAAGATGGATGTATAGTATTATGAACCATGTCTCTTGCAGAAGTAAATGATTTCATGTGTAAAGACTTGTTTCTGGTACAAATGCCATTTTTAACTAGTAGCTAAGAGAGTGATGAGGATGTATGACAGCATTTTCATTTTTTGTGGAGTTGTAATAAAACTTTAATCACCCTTCACGTAACTTGTCGCCTGGAGCACTGTGCTGGGCTGTTCCGCTGGGTGCGGGTGACGACGGGCAAGCTGGCGGCTCCAGCTCGCTGCGCACTAAGGGGGTGCTGCTCTGCTCTTCCTTTGGGTTTGGTTTGGGGTGTTTGGTTGTTTGTTTATCTTTCTTTTCTTTTTCCTGCTTTATGTTACTTAATGACTAATATTAATGAAATTTACATGTGATTTCTTTTTATCTTATCACATGTAAGATTTTTAGCAGTTTTTCTCGCCAGTGTTGCATGGTAAAATTGGGGTCCTGAACTTCGAGACTTCTGAGCTATTGCAGTTATTTAGACAACTGCATATTTCAGAATCTGTATTTTTGCCTTTTTTTTTTTTCTTTTCTTTTCTGGAGAATGAAGAAAACCTTAATATGCTACCTGCCTTGTACCAGGTTTGCATTAGCTTTCTCTTGGCATCTAATAGGATGCTTGTGATTGAAGAGGAGATAGTAATTCTGGGGGTTAATTTAGAGTACATTCTACTCGTACAAGATGAGATGCAAGACAGAAGTATGCAAGATGAGGCAAGCTATGTAACTGAGACAAGAGTCAGACTGTGACATAAATATATATGTATGGGAAAATTAAATTGTAAGGATAGGGACTATAGAAATTGTAACACAGCTGGGAAAACGATGCCAGCAGGAAAAAAAAAAAAAAAAAAAAAGATGGTGTGTGGCAAAAATGAAATGTTCAAAAGATTCTTTTGGTACTGACTTATTTAAGTAGATTTAGGGTGAGTGGGAGATGAATAATGTGAAGACAAGATTTTTGACAGCCTACAAAGAGAAAGCCAGATCTTGGAGATCCTCTGAGGGTGGGAGAAGTTGGACTGATCTAGACAGCGATCAGTCTGTGGTATAAATAAATACATGTGCAAGTATGCATCATCAGTTCATTTCATCACACTGATTAGGCTGATATCAGGACAGGTATCAAACTATTTTTTTTGCTTCTCTTGGCTCCTAAAACATCATCTGTCTGGGGCAGGGGGGAAATAAAGCAGTAATCCAGGTTTTAAAAGGTTTATTTTATTTATTTATTTATTTATTTTTTATCAGTATCTCTGTCTGGCATTAAGCACAACAGAATCTTTCTCTGGATCAAGATTTTATGCCATAATATGAGTTTGAGTGGATTCATGACATTAGGTAAGGAGCTTAGAGAGCTGGGTCTCTCCTTCCCTGGGGTTTCTGCTTTCAGAAGTGGTAGGACAGGGAGCATTTTGCTGGTTTTGTCCTCTGCCACCTGCAAAGTATCGAATCATAGACCTTAGATAAGGAGCCATCACTGCTATGTGTTTTGTCCTTGCTCCCTATGAAAAGAAACAAGTGAATGTCATCCTTTGGCATTCAAAATACATAGTTAATACTTTAACTGTTTGAGACTTGTGGTTGTTCAGTTTCTTTCTAATGTGGCCTTTTAAAAATTCTGCTCTCTTTAGACAAACAAGAGTCTCTTAAACTACAAATTGCCTTGTTTTTACTTTTGTATTTTGAGGGAAAAAAATCTTAGTAAGAAAGAGCACAGCAGAATCACAAAATGCAAACTGCAATCTGA
Organism: Tinamus guttatus; assembly: GCF_000705375.1. The sequence goes on from NW_010580603.1 coordinate 91,230, forward strand.
GAACAAATTAATTTAGAAACAGTTTGTAGCTTAAGTATTATAAATGAAACGTGTTATCTTGTGAAATGTTAACATACAACAATGAACCAAAAAAGCACATAAACTTGACTTCTTTTTTCTTAATTTTCAGTGAAAACATTCTCAGAGGATTGGTTAGAGACACCTAGCCTTACAATTTCTGTTGCAAATTAAAATCCAAGTAGTGTTAGTGGTAAACAAAGTCATTTAAGGGTTCCTTTCTGGCACATGTGAAATAAGCTCATGCTCCAACAACAGTTTACACTGGTCTTACTTTTAAGATATGTATCATTGTGAAGATAACTGGCAAAAAAACAAATAAAAAACGAAAATCACAAGCGATCAGGGAAATTATTTTTTTTTTCCACACAGGCACTTTCAGAATTTAAGTGTAAGAATGGCTGACTCGGCTAGAATAAATGCTTGTTTTTCAATAGCCTGAGTTCATAATTATGACCCAAAAATTACTTTTATCACTTATTTGTTGTATAGGCTGTAGGCCCTAATCTAATGCCTTCATGATACTGCACTGTGCAGGGTCATCCTGGCTTTACCTGGGACTGAGGGCTGCTACTGAGCAATGCTGTGAGGCTCACTCCTACAGTGAAACCTGTGAACAAGTCAGACTGTAGAATTTGCAGAGCTAATTTAATTTTTAAAGTTTTTTAAAGTTTTTTTTTTAATGGTATTCTTATCTCTCTAGGACTATTTTCTAAGTCTATTCTTTTTTGGTTTAGAAGTAGGCTTCTTCCTTTTTCTGTTTTTTTTTAATATTGCAAAATGAAACTTTGTTTTTTCCAAACAGGAATATCATTCTTCCCCTTTTTCTGATACTGCCGTTATTCTCAGGGTCATTGAAGAAGGGGCGCGGGGGCCAATCCCCCTTCCTTTGGGGTGGTTTTTCCCTGGTAGGCCCCACGTTTCCCTTCAGCATTGAGGGTAGCGCGAGGCCCAGAGCCTCCTCTCAGGGCAGGGAGGTGCCCAGCTGGGCCCTCGTGGGGTGCGCGGGGGCCAATCCCCCTTCCTTTGGGGTGGTTTTTCCCTGGTAGGCCCCACGTTTCCCTTCAGCATTGAGGGTAGCGCGAGGCCCAGAGCCTCCTCTCAGGGCAGGGAGGTGCCCAGCTGGGCCCTCGTGGGGTGACTGGAGCCAGGAGGCCCTGGCTCCAGAGTGGGGGCCGCCCTCGGGAATGGGGCCCTCACGTCTGTGCCCCCCTTCTCCTGTGCTGGGGGAAGCCGGCCCGAGCAGCGGGTAACTGTGGGTAGCGGGACTGCTGTCTGTGCGCGCCCGGGCTGCGCAACTGGGGCACCTGACCCCAGGGTGGGCCCCGAGGTGTCGCGCGGCGGGACGTTTTGGGGCCCTGTCGGTGGCTGCGGCAGGGGTTGGGGCC
>NW_010580603.1:93696-137908 GCF_000705375.1 Tinamus guttatus
GGGCGCCGGGCCGAGCTGGGGAAGGTGCGTGTCCGCTCGCAGCGCGGGGCTGCGCCGGGCGTTCCTCAACGCTCCTCGCAAGGCCCCGACTGCTCGTGCGGGCGCTCCGCTCTCTGCGGGACTCGTCAGCGAGCGCGTGTGCCCTGTCGTGTCTCCCCAGCGCTATTCCGATCCCCTCCTGCTATGGCTTCTCTGCCTTCTGTGGCTTTTTCAAGTTTATGCTATTCAGACTGTCCCCTCTGTCTTTGAAGTGTTGCCTTCTGCCCCTTGCTCTGAGGCAAGAGCTTGTTGACGTCCGTTTGACCCGTTAAATACGGGGTTCTGGTGTGCTCGGTGCAGGTGTAGTACCCTTTCCAATCCTTCTCCCTTATAGAACAGCCTGGCGAGGCTCCAGGCCTCGGGTGGCCGAGGTGTATGGTGACAGGCGAAGGCCAAGAAGGGCTCCTTTTAGAAATCGGTACTGATTTGGGTGCGTCAGTTTTTGTGTGTCCAGCTGGAACGTGGAGGTCCTTCCACCCGCCACAAAAACGCGTTGCCATCCCGCCTGCCGTGGCTGTCGCTCGGGACGCCAGCCCGGATGGAGGTCCCAACTTGCCGCTCCTTGCGGAGAAGGGATTCTTATAGTCTCCAGCTCCCACTTTTCTTGCCAGCTCCTGTGTTGCCTTTACTGCTGGGGTTATAATAATTTATGAAATGACACTGCAGAAGGCTACTATTTTAAGTTTTGTGGTCCTTGTACGTTGGAAGCTTTGATAACGTTCTTTGCAAGACTTAAAAGTCCAAACATACAAAATATTGAATTTTTGTAAGTTAGTTTTTGGACTCTGTTTATCTTTTAGCTTGTCATTTATTTACTTGGTAGTTGGGAACACTTCTGAAAAATACCTTTTTTTTTTTTTTTTTTTGTAAATATGTAAATCTCTAGACTATATTGAAGATACAGGGAGGGGAAAAAGGGTGAGCTTCAGCAAGTGACAAAATATGATTATATTGAAGTACTCAAGCTACTGTCTGTCACAGTTGAGAAACGTTAGTTGAAGAACTGGTTTCAAACCCCAAACAGAAATATATTGTAGACTTTTTTTTTTTTTAATGTGGCTTAGCAGAGATAGGCTTTAAACTAAAACCAGGTTAATTTTCCAGGTGTCGGTGGTTTTTCAGGATCTTAGTATACCAGGCGTAAAAGCTCTATAGCAGCTCTATCAAACTCAAATATTTTTGGCCTGCGCTTGGCCTGGCCGCCAGGTTTGCAGCATGTGTTTACATGCTGCCAAGGTTGTGTTTGAGGCATTTTCTTTGTTCTGAAGGAGGTCAGGTCTCTGGTTTTAGTACCATTTAAGATACACTCCTGAATTGCTGTGTCAAAATTATGGAAGTTGTGTTTGCTTCTTAAAAGCTGTTTATTCCAAAGACTTTTAGAGGTAGTTGGCTAACAAACCTTGTCAGAAAAATAGTGAAAACCTATTTCTGAAAGGAGCTGAAGCCTCTTAAGAAAATGTAGAAAACACATAGATATTCCTAAGATTATAGTTTAACCAACTAGCTGGCTACTGGAAGGCCCCACGAAGCCTTTTGTGTAGCTACTTAATGAGCTAACGAGCACCCATTGCTCATTGAGGTTTGTTTTTAATAACTGTCTGTTTTTAGGCATCTATCCCAGGTCTTGAAATTTTGGATGGTAAGGATAGATAACAAATTTTGTCACCTATCAAATGAGGTTTTTGCTAAAATAAATATTTTGAAATTATTACTGCCAACAGTATTTTTATTGACTGAATTTGTGTTGACTAATTCTAACTGCCAGCGGGGAAAAAAAGAAGCTATTAAAAGTATGCTCTTAGTAGAGTTACAGTGTATTAGCAGGTACCTGTTTTTTTCTCCTCCCGCCCTAATTCTTCCAGTGTAAATTGTAAAGGCTTGACGCTTTTCTCTGTATATTATCCTATTTGTTTTTTGGTCAATCGCTTTAAATTCAGGGTCTGTTCCGCAACATAGTGGTATTCGAAGGTCACATTTGCAGAAAGGTTAGGCCTGGCTTATTAGCAAACTGCCACGCTTGAGAACCGGCTCATGGCATTGGGATTTCTGGTGCAAGTGTGTTACTTGTATGCACAGCTGTGCAGGAAGAATTTTGAACACACAACCATATCAATCTGCTCTCCGGAAAAAACAAGTCAGGAATTCTTAACTAGTTGAGCGGTATGTGCAAACATGTAGCAGTACGTGCGTATTTTGATACTAACTGTCTAAAGATTTAGGTGAGTTAAGTGTGTATATAGAAATGTTAGAGATATTGGCTAAAAGCTAAGAGTCTCTTCAGTTAAATTTTTGAACTTTTTTATTCCAGGCTTTTTATTTTCCTTAAGAAACATTATTTTTGTTTTGTTAATGATATTCATTTATTTAATGATGAGCAAATAATTAAAAAAAAAAAAACAGCAATTGTTTTAATTTCAAGGTAGACTTTTGATAAAACATGCAGAATTAGTTAGTTAATGTTTATCAACACTGAAATGCTAACACTCAATATGTGGCCAGTGTTTATTTCCATAGAGTTTGTAGTGCTATTGAATGCATCATATCTGGGAATATTTTCTTTTCGTAACAGTGAATGTTTTGATTTTGAATTTTATCAATAATGCAGGCATATATTAATAATACAGATGTTCTATTAATAATATTGTCACATTACATATATTCAATTCGGTCATTCTTAACTTTGAGACTTCAGAAATGTCATTGTAAATTAGCTGCCTAGTGGTGCCTGTGAGTAGCTTTGCATCAGACAGGCTCAGCTCGCATATCTTGGGCATTCTGTGGACTTTGTCAACACGCTGCAGTGCTAAAAAGAACAAACAGCACAGAAAATGAATGAAAAGCTCTGTAGGACATGTTATGATGTTGCTGCTGACACAACACGTGCTTTAATGACTTTAACTGAGTTTGCCTTGACTTTATACTCTTAGCAGTGGAACTCCAAGATTCAGAGGGATGTGTGGCTGTGGGATTTCCTGAGTCCTGGTGTCATCCTCAGTCCCCCCTGAAGACAACAGTAAATAATGCTAGTACTGTGTCGTGAGCTCTTCTCAAAAAGACAGGGGAGGACAGCAGATAGCATTTGGGATACTAAAATGGATGTTTTGTAGCTTTCATTGAATTTAGACTGAACGTGGCTAAAAGGTCATTTGAGAATAACTGCTTAAGAAGGGTATTATTATGAGTCCCCCAAGCCCCTCCAACTAGAGTTTGGTCTGCTTTTTCATATGCCTCCATGATCCTTGGACCAAAGGAAAGCATCCGGTTCACAATCAGGTGCCAAGTGTTTTTGAACTCTGCAGGGAGCAGATGAGTTTTTGCAGAAACTCGAAATTGGAAGGAAAAGCCTCATTTATATAGGGATTTAAGGAGGCAGATCTGCAGTGTGTGCTCCTGAAGAAGAGCCTGTGTCAAAGAGAAAACAACATATTTTGAAATACCAAAAGTACAGTGTTCTGAGGTAGTAAGAGGAGATTGCTCACCAAAGGGTGAGGACCCTGCGGCCCCTCTCCAGGGCAGTGAATGCCAGTGCATGCAAAGGCTGCTGAATCGGCTGGTGCAGAATTCAGCAGGTGCCAGTTTATTTGATGTATGAGCTCCCAGCAAGTTGTCCAGGATTACAGAGGGTACCCTGAAAACAATCCAAAGTACTTCTGAAGAAGGTAACATAAAACTGCATGTTTGCTACAGAAATTGTAAGGGTTTGTTTTTATGTATAAGTAATTTATTGTCAGGCCATGAAATTTCTTTCTACAAGATGCTGGATACGTTAAGGTGATCTCTCAAGGCAGGCCAGGTGCATTCTTTGCAAGCCTTGAGCTGCCCAGAGGAGCCGTAGCTGCACGGGTGCAGTGTCCAGGCAGGGTAACTTACCCATGCCCCTGTGGGTCCTGCCTGCCCAGGCCACGCCGGGCACGTTCCTGACCACAGCAGCCTGATTTCCGCGGGGTTTGGAGCACGGGCAGAAAGAGCCTGGCCTCACAGCAAGCGTGAGCGGGACAAGCAGTCTGCCTGTAGAGAAATGTCTAGCCCTACTAAGTCGCTCAGGGAAATCCGATAGAATTAACGATTTTGTTTAAGTTAAAAGCATCAGTTTGCTTTTGCACTAGCGTGATACGTACTAATGCCACGCATAAGACAAGTTCTTTCATACACAGACTTCTGGCTTCTGCTGAAATGGTTGTGGTGTGTTTTTTTCTGTTTTTAAATGCATCTTCAATTAGAGTAGATTTCAGATCTAATGAAGAAATACACTTCAGAACATATGGTTGCAGTTGAATTCACTATATACATCATGCATAGAAATGAATTATTCAGGAAAATTCATAGCTGTGAACCTGCTTGCTTGAAAAAAGCCACTTCAAAATATACCTAAGCCTCTTAGAATATCTGTTCACTCTATAAATGTGTATGTAAATTTTAAGGTAGAAGTGCAAGACTTGGTTTGAATGCAAGCTGTTTTCCTGTATATGTCTGATAAGATCCACCGTTGCTTTTAGCCTTATCCTGAGTCATGCCATAACAGAACCCTGGCAGTACCATGTGACGGCCGATGCAGATCTCCAAGGTGGTCATCTGGATTTTATGGAAGTAAAATTGGATATTGCCCCCCAGGTTCCAGTAGTAAGAAATTCTTGCTTTGTAGAGTGGCACAAGATAAACAGATTTCCTAAGGGATGCAAATATTAGACTAAAGGCAATCTGAGAAACCTTTTGGAAGTACACTGTAAGTATTATATAACAGTATTGTTTGATCTTGTAAAATCTTGGAAGCGTGCCAAAATTTCAACATACTTAGTTTAAACAGTTTAAAGAAGACTTCAGAGGTCTTCTGGTTTCTATGCATTCAAGGAAAAAAGTGTTTCAGTGTATTCTGTGAGCTGTTTTGTTTTCTTCTTTTCTTATATTGTGTGTGTGACTTGGGCACCCATTTACCTTGGCATGCCTACATACAGAACAGGAGCTTGGTGAACTTTCTGGTGCAGGGATGTCTGTGCAGAGTACATAGCCTGCTGCTTCCTGAGAGCTGACGTGGCTTTTCTGGCAGCAGTATGCGTTTGAAAAGAGAATCTTTACATTGGAAACCTTTAATTAGTTTCATATTAAACCTGTGTTGGGATTATAGCTATGTGTTTGCTTTGTTATTTTAATCGACATCTACTTAGTTGTAAGGTCAATTTTAGGTATACTGTTGATTCTAGGGAATACAGGTGGGTGGAGATCCATATCATAGAAGCATATTACTGCATTCTCCTTTATCTCTTTAATATTCACTTATTAAAAGTTGGAGTTTGACATCTGTTTTTTACTTCAGAAATTTCCAAAACTTTCAAATACAGTTTTGAGAAGTTGAATACATAACCTCACTAAAAAAGAAGGCATTTAAATAATACTTTGTTTCTTTGTGTTGACATCATGCCCTGATAATTTGATTTGGAATAAATCTTTGAATATGGAGTATGTGCTCCAAAATAACGTGTATGCCAAAATTATAGTGGCTGGCTCATGCTTTGTGTTGTTTTTGTCCGTGCTGCACGTGATCTGAAATGGTGGTTCCTGTTTTTGCTGGGCGCCAGGACTGGCAGCAGTAGAGAAGGCAACCTGGAGCCAGGTCTGGTTAGATCCTGCATGGAGCGTTTGTGCTGGGAGCTGCTATCCTGGGCACTGCTGCACAACCGGGGAAGCTCTCTTATAGCTTCCTATAGGAAAGTGTTCCTGAGGAAAACAAAGGGAAAGCTTGCCTAATGCATATAGCAAATAAATATTACTGCTATTCTCTTTCTTAGCAAGTGTTCTTTAAATAAGCTGTGATTCTTAAAATGTGACGTTCATGACTTTGGATGAACTATCAAAGAAGCCTCAAGATGTTGGGAGACTTTCTGATGTTTGCCCTACAAGTGAGGACTAGATAAAATACTCCCTAATGCAAGAAAAAGAGCAAAAACTAACAATTTGCGTGCTGACTTGGAATATTTCCCTAGGCAGAAGTATCTTGACCTTTAATCATTTTGGAACTTTAACCTGCAACAGATAACACAGCAGGCTTTTTTTTTTTTTCCAGGAATACTATGAACTTACGATGTCAAAGCAATATAGGTAAACCTGAATCAAGTCAGGAGAATATAAGATCATGCAAAACCCCTTCTGATAGCTTTCAACTTGATGCAGGATCTCTAGAGAGTCTATTTAAATATTTCAGATTTTTTAAAAAATATGTTTGTATTGGTGGTGTTAAATTGTTATGTCCATGCAGTGAATGTATTAGCATTGCTGCAGTACTTAGCTGCATTTCTGACCCCTAAAGTTGTGTCACAAAAAATTGTTTGTGTCTGAGCCCCAAAAGCCATGGATCAGGGCAAGTTGGGGCTCCGACATCAGTAAGAGGCAGCAGCTCTGTGGCAGTTTTGGCACTACGGCGGTGTGAGGATGAACTACATGTGTCATTGGAGCTCAGGGTATCCTACACAGATACCCCAGCAGTGTCTCTTTGCTTACTTCCTCCCATGGTTGTAGCTAAGATTATTTGGCAACCCTCATTCCAGAAGAGCCTGACTGTCTCCTGATGCTCCGTGGCATGGGAGCTACGTTTGAATTATTGAAAAGCTCCGTGCAGCTGGAGAGTGGCTTGGGGAAGGCTTTCCAGCATGCGAGTGCTCCATCACTGTACTGCACACCACATGCTTCTTGCGGGGTTCTTTGCCCTGCATTTTACAGGATGTAATGAAAAATAATGGCCGTACAGGATTTAAAGCAAACATTCATGAATCCTCACTTTTTAATCTTGTCAACATGGTTTCGTTTATTTATTTATTGAGAGCCAACACCCTTTCAAAAGTGTCGGTGGGCAGCATTGAATGCCGTGAGCCTACAAATAGTGGGTTACACCAGTAAGCTGCTGCAAACATTATAACTTCCTTCAGAAACTTCCAAACTGGGAAAATAAGGGCGATATAAAAAGAAGTACAGTTGCAGAGGAATGGGAACCTTTGCTCCGTCATCTTCATTCAGTATAGATTTACATCCAGTCAGATTTAAGTATGTGTGTTAATCACTTTCTCTGTTACAAATACTTTGCTTATGGACACAAGAAGCTATGAAAGAACATGCATTAGCCTGTCACAAACATTAAGTATAGATGAGCCCTTTATGTATAGCATGTCACTCTAATTAGAGTGTTGCTAGAATGTGGCATGCAGGAGTATCTTTCCATAAAAATACACTTTCTGATGATCAAGGTGTCAGTCTCACTGTTAAGTGTCAACATGTAGTCTGAAGAGAACATGTCTTTAATCAGAGTGCATTGACTTTGCCTGTCCTCTTGGTTGAGCTAGGCTGAGGAACTTTTTTTTTTTTTTTTTAACACAACTTCTTTAAGGTTTTTTTTTTTTTTCCCACTGTGTTGTTACAAAGCTGTTCACTGTCTCCATTATTTCACCGGCAGTTTATATATTACAAAAGAGGGCTTTTTCATTTCTTCTGGTTACAAAAAGAATACACTTTCTATGCATCTGCATTCCTTTCCCATCTCCCTCACAGAGATTTTGGTTTTAATTAAAAATGAATATGTGTATTCCTTCAGAACTGAGTGAAGTTTTGCTATGGACTTGTGCCTTTCTGCAATGTCTCTCTTGTGTTCAAATGTACTTCTAACAGCTGTCAGTTAAAGTATGGAGCTAAATGTAGTGCAGTATAGGAACTATTTTGATCTGAATAATGATCATGATTGCAAACTTTTACACAGCCTTAGTCAATGTTGAGTCAGACTGAAAAGAATCAAATCCTCTTAGTCTTTAACTTCAGCTACGTTATGTCACACCCTTCTTCAGTGAGACTCTTCAGCTCGTGTTGTGAGGCTCCTCTATTTCCTTAACTTTCCAGTGGTGTTTTGGATACTAGTGTCCTATTTTGACCCATCCATGGGGATTTTCTTTGTAGTAGTCATACTTGGCAGATGTTCATAGGGGAAGAACATTTTCATGTTGATGCTGCCTGGAGGAGCTAGCCAATTATCTGATGTAAACAACTTCTTTACATGTGCCCATGTTTCCAGGCTTGGATGGAAGAGAAGGCTGCCTTGCCGGGCGGCTGGATTTCCTCTTACGCGGTAGCTCAGGAGATTGGGCAGGAAGGAGAGTGTTGTCTTACTTCTGTTACTGTCTTGTCATTATGCTGTATGTCAGCTGCAAATAGATTTGGCAAAATTTATCTAAATTTGAATTAACTATCAGACTTTAGAAGCTCTTTTTGCTACATTCTTTTTTTTCATGGCATAGCTTATATAGACAGTAAAAACAGAAAAATTATTTCAGTGTTAGAGTAGTAGTATCAGTTCCTGCGTAACAGTATCTTTGAGCAAATGAAGAGGATAATGATGTGATAATTAACTTCCCCCTCATTTCTTGTATAAGGCAGTACTCGCCTGTAGGCGTCAAGTCCCTAAATGTTATATGTTTGGATAGTTCGTTTGAGCGTTGGCTCCTCTGCAGCCTGCCTGCCTCAGGCGTGCTGAAACCCCCTGCTTATTGTTGCTCCTGATTCAGCAACTTGTAGCGCATTCCGTGGCCCCCTTGTGTTTCTGTGATCGCGGCCAGCTAGTCGTTACTGCTGCAGCGGCTACTCACTGCTCTGGTACACGAGACAACCGTGCTGCTGCTTCAGATTACTGGTTATTTTGAGGTAATGTTTTGGGTAGAATAGTTGGATGAATCCAGGATACATGTTCTCAGAGCTCAGAATAGCCTTGCTTTCCATTTGCAAATCTGGTATGCAAGCCTGGTTAGAGAACTAACCAGAAAACGAGCAGATTAAATTAGTTCATATACCCTTAAGGGTGTATGTTATGGCGTGAGTCCCAAAATGAATACTGGCTTGTGTAACCTGTGCAGAGGTCACTGTGCACACCCTTATTGTAAAGATAACAAGGCATCAAGGTAAAACCTTACCTCAAGTGCACCTCATCGTAGTAAGTGAGGTTCCTCCTCCAGCACTCACCCTCTGGGGTGACTTCTGAGCACTCGGAAATTGAGGGAAATTACTTTTGAAAACGGAGTTTTGCCTGGGTATGGCAGGAGTTCCTCTTCCTCTTCCCCCACCTGGAAATGTTAGAAAGCTTTAGTATTTGCTTTGACTTTTTAGGTGCTGTAACTGCAGTTCAGACTTTATTTGAAAATGGTTGTTTACGAGAGCAAACGAAGCATCACAAACTGCAGCTGTATTTTATCATCAAACTAATTTGTAAGTTTTTTTCTTTTTTTTCCTCCTAACTTTGACACTGAGAGGATCAACTTTGACAGGTTTATTGTGAAGGCAGCGTGAGTTTGATTTCAAGTTGTTGAAATTGTACCTAATTTTTTAGTTCAGGATTCAAACTCTCCTTGACACGTGTTAAAGAAATTGAGACTTTTTGAATTTTAAATCTGCTCTTTTGCCTACTTGGTAGCTAAAGGAGCAGGTTGGTTTGCACAAATGGCCATGAAGTGGTTTTCTAGCATTATCACAGAGCCCTCTGAGGTGCGAGTTACTAATCTGTAGTGAAGAACGTGTGGGCAGTACCAGCTGCAAGCAGGAACTCGAGCTGTAAACAGCTTTCGGACTCCACTTTGATGAGAGCAGCCTGAGCCCTAGGTTGCAGTTGTGTCTCTGTCCCCAGAGACTGCCACGGGCTGGTTCAGAGCGAATGTGCGGAAGCCTCCATGAGCTCTGGTGGAAGTGGGCCGAAGTGAATAATCACATTGCACTCTGTGCCTTCGTTTAACCGATCTCTCAAGTGTAATCAGTTTTTCTTGTTTATGAGTTGATGTTTGCCAGGCAGAACCCCCTGTGTACGTGAAAGCAGAAGGCTCTTCTCAGTTTCTTCTGTTTCCAGTGCGCAGGTTGTGTGCTGGGTGCCTTGGCTTTGCGGTGGTTGAGTTGGAGGCTGTTCTTCCAGGGAAGCAGCAGGCGCTGGGGTGCCACTTTCTAGCCCAGATCCACGTGTTCACGTGGGGGTTTTTTGAACCCGCACTATTCCTGGGAAACGAGCCTCAGCCTCCATGGAGCGTGTATCTCGTCTGCCCTGGGAGCACGTGGGGTGGTTTTGGGCAGATCACAGATTGTTTATGTAGTCGTATTTACAGCCCTGACACCACAGAGGCAATATACTGCAGAGGTCTGGGACAAAGGCAGATTTATAAAAACAAACAGAAATGAGAATAAGCTCAGATTTGCCACATGCCTCTGTTCTGGTTTAATTGTAAACACCACTGATGATATTTACAAAACTGATTTAGTATATAGACATATTGTTAAAACTCCCTCTCTTACCTGTTATTCTTGGCATAGTAGGTGTCAGACGTAAAACCAGGTGCTACTGTGTTGTTGGGAAGATTCAGCTGATACAAGCTAGAGTATTACTACTCTACGTAGTTGCCTTTATTTTTGATTAACCTCTTATTTTAAACATTTATAAACTGATTTGTCTGTTTATTTTAATGAAAGGTTTTTAACCAAGAAAAAGTGGCAGGCTGAGGAACTACTAATCCCTCACCATAAGAAATAGATACTTTTAACTTCTCTGTGGTTTTACCTATTTAGAATTCTATTTCAATCTGTAACTAGGGAACGTACAAAGTAGATAATTGCACTTTCAGGGTTCTGTTAATATAAAACTGTCTTTTAAATTAGGTAGCCTGTATATGTAGCTGTATTCCAATATTGTAATACTTTTTTACAAGCAATCTGAAGAAAAACGTTGTGGTAGTAATTCTTTATATATCCTCAGCAGAGGATATGGGGGAGTCACAGCTATGTTTCAGGATAAAATATTTTTAGAAGCTGAAGCCTTTTTGTCATTATAAAATAATGATTTCCACATCTCTATCTACTATTTCCCACTTTGTTTTTCCTGCAGAAAAGCTTGCACTCCTGTTTCATTTTGCTGTCTTGTTCAGCTAGGTTGAAGTAACAATTTCTTCTAGTTCTCTCTTTTCCCTTTGCTCCTTTAACAAAACTCTTTCCTTACTTTTGCTCACCTGTTGCCTGGGAGAACAGAAACAGAAGCCCTTTCATAGCCCTCACTGCCAGGGGTAGGAAGGAGGGCCACATAGAGCTGCTTTCCAGGGACGAAATAGAAATATATTCCCACTTTTGTGGAGATGCAGCTAGATTTCTATGCACAATAGAACTTGGAAGAAAAAAAAAAAAGTTGGAATTGAAGGTACTTAAAATGGTCTTCCCACATAAACTTCTTTTCTTTTCTGGAAATTCTGCGAAAATGGCAAGCAAAGCCCAGCATGCGCATGGCCTGGGTTTAAAATAAAACAGTCTGACTAAACAACTGGATAGAATGCTGCAATAATTCGAGGAGTTTTGGGCAATTGTGGGGTTTGGGTGGTAGAAAGAGGTGATTATATTGTGTATTTGCAACTCTTTATGCACCATAGAAAACCTCTGTTTGCCAGAGGTGGTCTTCTCAATTTAGCTCTGCCTGTTCAAGATGCCTCTTCCCTGGCTGCTCTTTGCCCCTTTGGCTCCTGCAGTTCCCACTGTGGGAACTTCAGTGAGCTTCAGGAAAAGGTGCCTTGCTTAACTGAACTGATTTAACTTGGCTAACTTTGCCTCAGATGGATTAGGGAACCTCGTTTAATCCTCTTATAACAGACCTCGTTGAAGGGAAGCTAGGGAGAGGTGATAAACACCCACGGTATAATGGGAAAGGCCAGAAATGCACCTACTTTGCGTAGCTTTTTGCAACATGAAACTCTCCTTGCACCTTAGGAAACTGCTTCATACTCTGGCTATCTTGATTTTTAGTGATTTGTAGTATCATGAAGGCAGCAGAATACCTGCTTTGGGGGGTAAAGTGTGAAAAGATAGCTTTGTGAAGCTGTGTTTCAAATAGGTGAACACAACTGAAGACAAATCTGAGTGATTTAAAAAAAAAAATCCCACCTGCTTAAGCTTTCTGTTTCTGCTGGCTTAATAACATGGAAATCTTGCTGGATGTTTCATTTTAAAGTTCCCATGTGTGGGCCTAAAATACAGTTACTGTGTGACATGTTGATGAAGTCCAGTGCCTAGATATATAAAAAGGGATGGCGAAAGTCTTTGAGGCTTTTTGAAAACTATTTGCTTTATTATGCCTGGTTTCAGTTTCTTCTGAGGACTGACAGACCAGTTGTCTTGAAGCTTAATTGCCTATTAAATCACCTGCAGATGCAGTTAGATGCTTTCCAGTAGCTTAAACTTCGTGCATGTTAAAGGAACTAGTCTGCTGGAGGCCCAGGTGGGAAGGAGGGACCTCAGCAGATGCTTTGAATTTGCATGTCCCTTCCCTGCTCCAGTGATTGCTTCTGCTCAAGACTGCAGGTGGGCAAAAGAACTTGTGATCTCTATACTGTGCCTGTTTGGTTACTCACATGCGCATACAGATGGTAAGAACAGTGATTTAGAAATGATTTTATTAAGCTCTCAGGAGATTTATATAAATTTTACTAAAGTGGAAGATAAGTTTGGGAAGCTGCTGGATTCCCCAATCTTGTAGAGTCACAGCGTGCCTTCTAAAATCTCAAAAAGAGACAGGGTGGGGTAGAGGAAATCAGGCTTCAGCATCTTTCCTTTTCTTAGTTTTTCAGAATCCCCTTCAGGACCAAATAGCTCTAATACGAGAGGGGCAAATTTCGTTTAGTTCATAATTTCTTAGGGATTGGAAATTTCTGACCCTCTATTTCTGTTTTTATAGTTGCAGCCACAACTCTTTTTTAGCAGAGCAGCTTTGGAAGCCTCAGATCAAAGTTGTTTTCTCTTGTCCTGTACAATACTGGCCTTCCTGTGTGAAGGGGAGTGATAGGTGCTGTTAAGTAGTGATGCTTTTAAGAATTAAAAATACCTAAGGTTCCTTCCCGTCCCCCCCCCCAAAAAAAAAAAATAAGATATGCATAGAACTGATATGCTAGGGTGTTTTTTTGATTTTTTTTGTTATTTTTATTTTGCATTTGATTCTTTTTTTCTTCAGAAGGAAATTGCACTATGAGGGGAAGAAGGCAGCTAAGCATGATGTATAGGAATTATTAGTCCAAAGAAAATTCAGGTACAGAAGTCTTATTCAGCCCTAGAGGGGGTACATTCTGGATATCCCATCCAAGTATGGGTGTAAAATAAATGAAGTTCTTAAGAAGTCATTTATCTTAGAGCATATAGTTTGGGTAAGTAAGTCACCAGTGTGTCATTGCTTGCTTCCACTCACAGTCCTGGAAGGTTTCAAATAATTTGTATTTTCATCCTTCTGAAAAGATAGCTTTCTTCAGAAAATCTTGATAAAGAGTAAATTGTAGCAAATCAGTACTAGGCAAGTGGTGAGCTAACTGTGTGTGTGTGTGTTTATGGCTAATACCCGTTGTTGTAAATTATCTTCAGTAATTTTGTTATAAAAATAAGGCATATACACACTTAAGGCAGAGGGGACTTGTTGGGATGGGCTGGCAAACTTTAAAATGCACTTGTTGTTAATAGTAGGAGCCGAAGCTGTGGATAACTCTCTTAGGAAAGAAATCAGAGCGTGCCTGTCTGCGTAACTCCTCCTGTGAAATAGAAGAACCAGAGGACAGTGGAAGAACAACACAATTCCAGAATGCAGAAGCAGGAAGCTTCTCAATGAGAAGTTATTTCTCTGATCAGGAGAAGCTGTGTGTTAGCATGCAGGGGCAAATGTTTCTGCTCTTCTGTGCACACCTGTGGTGACAAGGAGTCAGCAGCATCTTTATCTCAGTGCCTGTTGTGCTTGGCAAAGGTGTAAACCACACTTTTTTTTTTTTTAGTTCCAGATCTGGGTTTACAGAAATAATAAGTTCTGCTGTTTTTTATTTCAGGTAACACACGTGTAGTGTCAAGTGTATGTGACTGTCCATGTGTCTGTCGGTCTGTGTGTGTGCAAGTAAAGAACGAAGTCTTGTTTGTGCATGGTTAATTTTGAGTTGATTGCCAGGGCGCAGCAAGATTCGTCCTCCTGATGAGGAGTGGCTTGGATATGGGTAGACTAATTTGGGAAGCCCAAGTTGCACAGCCCAGAGCAAAGCAAGGTGTAATCAAAGTAAGTGGGAAGTGTAACGAGTTGTGCAGTTCTTGTCCTGGCAAAAAAGTTGAGGTTTTTGACCAGAATGACTTGAACAGAGTTGGGTGTCCCTCTCGCTGCGATTATAACTTTTGGGACCGTCTTTATTTCTTAAAGATACTTCATTGTTAGGTAAATAAAATGAACATTATGGTCCTCTAAATGTAGTGGTTTCTGTTTTCTATACATTTATTCCTGTTTATGTGTAAAACTTTGGTTGTATTTTCTAATGAACACAGAACTTAGCTTGCAGGGCTTGAAAATATGCTTTCATGATAGGAGATTTTGCAGCTACCACTGTTTTAAAATATATTCAGAGCAAGTGTAAGAGATTTTCATGTGTTATGATTCCTAGAAATACGTGTGAATGGAATCAATGATTGTAAAGAGAAAATACCTCTAGATAGTGAAGTCAGGTTTATTACAGTGTAATTTCATTTCAAAAACAAGTCTTCTCTTAAAAGTCTTTTATCTAAAATAACTAATGAATGTAGTGGCATTAAATAATAAAATAGTGTTAAGATGCCAAAAATAACTTCTGGTTCTCTTTGATCTTCATTTTGTCTAAAAATACAGAATATCACCAGAGACTCTTGTAAACAGACTCCATTAATCCAAACAAATTGTTTTGAGAAAAAGCAACTAAAACTTAATGTTGACTAAGACAGTGAATAACCTTGAGTTTTAATTTTCAATACAACTCAAGTCAACTCTGCATTAATTAGTCATGCTGCTAAGCTGTGTTGTGTAGCTGCGAAATCTGCATGTAGCTACAGGTATTTGCCTTGGCTTTCCAATTAATTGTTCTGCTGCTTCTTGGCAGAATTGCAAGAATTGTACTGAGCAGGGAAAGGCAGTTACAGGGACAGCCTGGGCAATCTTCAGTGTTTACAACTTTTGGCTGCCTGTAAGTATGGTGCTTATGTACAACACTGTAGATTGCTGGAGCAGATAAAATAGAGCTATGTTTGTGCATTTCCATCTGCATTTTCTGTAGTAGTCTTAAAGAGACTCTTCTGTAATGGAGAAAGTTTATTTTTGTTTATATCCACATAGTTTAGTGAAGTTCAGTGCATCTGTAATGGAAGTTTGCATAACTTTCTGTATTTGCCTTAAGGCTTTACGCTGCTATCTAAGAGTAAGAATGATTCTATTGGAAAAGATGCAGCTATACATAATGAATACTGAAGCTTAGAAAAATAATGACGTCGGGTTCAGACAGCACATCATTTTGGAAGGTGGTTCCAACAAAGCACCAACGGATGCAATAGGTATCGCAGCGGTGCCTGTCGGAGTTAACAGAGGAGGAAGCGTGCAGGGGACTGAGCTTCTCTGCTGCGCGGGCCGTGCTCCGCTTCGGGGAGCGCACGCTGCTTGTCTGGGTTTCTCCAAGCTCACTCCTGGGAAAAGGAAACCTCCCACCTCCCTTGGGGCGGATGCGCAGGAGCCCTTAGGCTAGAAGGAGAGCTGGATCACATCTGTGCTGTGAGTGTAACCAGCGTGTTTGGGGTATAGAACAGAATTTATGCTGTTACTTAGTTAAGCCCCCCTCAAAGCAGTCCACAGTGCAAGTACAGAACTTTCAAGACTGTCTCCCAGTCTGTAGGCTGATTGACTAAATTACTATTTTAAAGGTGTTTTCTAGGGTGTGATTTTTTTCTGCCTATTTTCCTCCTCTTGCTGCTGCTGCTTTTGAATGTTACCTTAATAGTCAAGCAGTGCAGGAACTAAATTAGCCATTCAGTATGTGCGGCTGGCAGCGGGAACAGGGGAAGGCACTTGGTTGCTGGAGAGCTCAACTTGGCCTTTATCACACACTTCTCCTCTGAGTTAAATTGCTGCAAAGGAGGAAGCAGTAAAGAAAGTTGTCTCCGTTTAAGTACCAACACACTGAAGTTCAGTGGTATTGCTGAGGAAAAGTACTGCTTGAAGAATAGGAGATCACTGAAAATCCAAAAGATAAGGAATGGATAGCTGTATAAGGGATGGCAGTAGTATTTTGGAATGTGTATGTTAGCCCCAAGCTGTAAACTTTGAAGAGCAGCAAGAAAGCAGCAGTAGGAGGAGGTAAGAAATTTCCTAGCAACATCAAAATAAGTGCTGCAAACAGCATTTATCAGTAGGAATTTCACAGCTGCAACATCGAAGGCATCCTTGCAGTACCTGAGAACACTGTGTGTGAATACAGCTCACACCAGTGTGCAGTGAGGTGGGAAGGGCGGGGGGAAAGGTGTCACTTGGCTCTTTTGGGTGCATGCAGGGAGGATTTTGGCATTTGGGATCTAGACATGAGAGGAAGAAAAGCTTCTTTAAAGGCTGGTTTAGCCCAGCTGAACGGGCAGCTGGGGCAGACCCTTGGAGGAGCTGCTCTCTCTGCAGCAGCTGCCCAGAGCCCGTGGGGACCGTCGCCTTCGGCTGGATGCCCTCCATGGCTGCTCCCCTAAGGGAGGGGGGTGGTGGAATTCCAATAAATGCTCACTAAGAAGTAATGTAAATATTTTATTCTTCAGTCCTTTAGGGAAGGAAGTTTGTGGTGTTTGTCACACTGCAGTATTAAAGAACATAAAGCAGCTGGCTTGAGTTCTGTCTGTGCTCTTGGCTCTCTTAAAGATAACTTTGGATATTTTAATATACTTTGATACTGTGTACATCTTCCAGTTATTAACAGTAAATTTATTTAAGTACATGCAATGGGATTGCGTATCTTACCTAAGGATTTACTCTTAATAAATCGCTCTTTTGATCATTCCTCAGAGATTTCTCAAAGATTTCAGGCAAGATACATTTGGGGTTGTTAACTGAAAACAATACATTTTTGCTGAAAATAAATAACCACCTATTACTGTAACGGTCACTGTAAGAAATAGATTAAATTAATTTAGCTCCTCTGTGCCAGAGTTACACTTAATTTTGCAGGAATTAAAGGATTGCAAGGATTGCATCTGTGTGTTGTTTGTTTTTTTTTTTTTTTTTTCCTCTGTTGGTCAAGATGATGGTGTGTTTATGATGTTACAGAAACCTAGAGATTTGTGGCACAGTGTGAAGACGTTTTTACTTTAACTATAGTAATCATGGGCAATGCAAACAGCTTACTGCTCTAAGAAACCTGCATAATTTGGTAAACTTGCATCTCAAATGGATTGGTCAACAGTCTGTCAGTCACATTGTTTTAAGCCACTACTGCGTGCATATTACGTATTTCCTTGTTATGCATATTTAAGCATCTGTGTTGTCTCTAAAACAGTGAAGGAAGCGGTTCTTCCAGCTATAGTATTAGCACAATCGCTAACACCTTTTTAAAAGCCTGATAACTGAATAGAGTCTGATGCCTGAAACTACCTAACTGGTGCCAAAGGGCTGACTAGAAAGTGTTGGCTGAGATTCTGTTTAAACTTGGGCCTGTGTGCACTTTGAGCTTACAGCTGCATTCTTAGTCGAAGATTGAAACATGCTGCACAATGCTGGTATTAAAAAGACGTAGTGTGTCTTATACTATGAATTGAAGACGCTTGGGTTTGGTTTTGCTTCCTTTTTTTCCTCGAGCAAATATATTATAATATTGAACTCTGACACTATTTAGCAATGGGAAACTCATCTGAAATTAAATGTTAATAAGTGAGAATCTGTATTTTTTAAAACTTACATGCTACTCAAACTGTCCCTTAACTAATTAATTAACTTGTAACCTAAAAAGGATACTACAGTAGTTGCTATTTTGTTGTCTTGTTTTTCTTTTTTTCTCTTTTTGACTCATCTTTCTTTTTCCTCTTAGACTCCATGAAGAAATTATTGACTTTTATAAGTATATGTCTCCCAGACCTGAAGAAGAGAGAATGCGGATGGAAGTGGTGAATAGGATAGAAAATGTTATTAAAGAGCTCTGGCCTAATGCAGATGTGAGTAGGATACTGTTCTAGCTGTTAAAACATAAAACCAATTTTCTGTGCTATTTTGCTTGTGAATGCTGAATAATGAAAATACTTCCACATTCCAAAAAAAAAAAAAAAAAAAACCACGGGGGGTGCTTTGGTGAAATGAGTGAGGTTATCCTCATTTCTAGAATAACACAGCTCAACAGTATCAGAAGTGGTCTTTGACCCTGTCATGGTAAAAGATAGTATTTTGACATGGCTGACTTTAACCCACTGTTCGTTTCAGGTGGTTTTGGTCTGCTTTTTTGAACATACTTTAAGGAATTGGCACAATATGGCTACTGGAATGCTACAGAAGCTATGTGTGTTGAGTTGTGTAGAGGTTATATGTATTAACTTGTTGGGAATAAAGTATTAATCATACATAAAAAGGAAGAGGCACACTCCTTTCAGGGCCTGCTTTGTGCAGTTATAAAACATAGATACGGTTAACACTTAACCCGATCATTTGCTCTTTAAGGAGAGGGAAGAACCTTTTCACGGGGACTGTGTCAGAGCCTTCTCTGCCATCCGGGATGTTTTATGGAGCTCTCCTAACCTACGGCAAGGGGTGTAGGCCCCGCTCAAGAGCAGGGATAGCAAGGTGCCAGTGTGACAGGATGTAGTATGGGGAGCAGTACAAGTGCAAAAAGTCCTTAATGTGGTGTACCCTGCCAAAGGCTTGTGGTAGGGGATTCACCAAAATAACTGATTGCTTCAACCTAAATAGGGTGCCAGTGTTTCCTGGATGGGTCCGTGTGCTCCGGTCTTAGTTGTGTAATGGGGTGAATGGACTTAGAACCATGAGATCTTTCTTTACCACTAACACCCTGAATGGGACACATGGACTTATGTTTTTTAGGCTTCCGAGAACTCGAAAAAAAAAGTTTTTCTGTAACCGTAATCTTTTTAAGAGGAAGCAAGTTACAAACCCTGATCTTTTAATTCTTCTTATTCAAATATGTGTTTTATTTCCTTGCTCAAGTGTCTACAAAAACTCATTACAAAATCCAGTCATCAGCCTGCCAGGACAGCATCCCATAGCATCAGCAAAACCACACTGTGGAGATAGAGCCTGGGTAGGTGGACTACAGAGGGGGATAAAACCCGACTCATCTGCTGGGTCCAAGGCAAGTGTTCAGCAGCTGTATCCAGCTGCCAGACAAACTTTCAGCAGCAATTCCCAGAGCCGGGGCTGACGATGTTTCACATCTTCCTTAGCAAGCTCGATGCTGAGGCAGAACCTTGGGAAGTTAATGAATGACACCAGGCTGGGGAGACTGCTGACATGGAGTGTTTGGCCACAACTCGGACTCAGCAAACTGGAAAAGTGAACTGATAGAAATGTTGTGAAGTCCAGCAAATGTACAGGAGAAATCTTGCACTTGGGACTACATAGTCCCAAGCAGCAGGGCAGGCTGAGGACTGAATGTTTGAGGAGCAGTTTTCCAGGAAAGGGTTTGGAGGTCCTGGCAAGGAGGT
This sequence comes from Tinamus guttatus, assembly GCF_000705375.1. The sequence goes on from NW_010580603.1 coordinate 113,212, forward strand.
CAAACGTGATTCAGTGGGCACTGGCAAGAAGGCTGTCTCAGCAGTTAACTGCTGGGCTTAGCTACAACATCACTTAGATGTATCAAGAGTTGAAAAGTGAGCTTTCACTTTGCAATTGCTCCAGTTAAAACAGCCATCAGAGAGTGAGAACATTTCAGCTTCTTTTTCTCAAGGCAGTAACTGCTCTTCTAAGTCTTAACTGTATTTCGTGTGGTGTTAGAAAGTGTAGGAGAAGAATTCTCCACTTGTGCATCCTTCTACTGGATTATAACCTGCAATGTTGTTTTTCTAATACTTACCTTACAGATCTGTTTGGGGATCTGATCCACTGTGTTCAACTTGGACATTTTTCTGTTGTAATCTTTTAGTCTTTTGAGTTAATCACTAACCTTTCTGAAATTAGTGCTGGTTTAGCTACTTTTAAGATTTAAGAATGTGCTCTGAGAAGGTGGAGTGGTATTCAGTCCAATGTCCTTAGCTTTAGCTGTAGTGCGCAGTGATAAGTTAATGTTTAAGCTGCTCATTTTGATTCTTAGATGCAGCAAATAAACTTGGAATTTAAACTTACACATTTATTTCACTTTCTCATAAAAGCACTCAAATTTTAAGCACTCAAATTGCTATAAAATAGGATACTGGGAAAAGTAAATAAGGCTTGGTAAGGCAAACTGAATTGCATGGAGTGTGTGTGTGTGTGTGTATACATACTTTTTTTTCTTGTTACACTTACGAAAAGACTGAAAAAAGCAGATGAATGGGGTTAAAACTAGGTAGCCTAAACTGCTACTTTATTTATAGAAGTTAGCAATTGTGTAGTTGTGTCATTTGCCCTCTTACTCAAGGGGAATGTGCTTAGAAGGAAACATTCCTAGTATGTGAGAACTGTTCTTGGCACCAGCTAGACTCTGACCATAAAAAAGGCTTTAATTACACTTAAACTGAGCAACTCAAGATGCTAAATTAAAACATTTTAAGTCAAAGATATTTGAGCAATTGAATGTTAAAATTTGTATTAAGCATAATAAGCATTAATATGTGCAATTATCTGTATGTTACATTTGAAATGTTTTGTGTCTGAATATTGCATATTGTACTTTGGTTACAAAAATACTATGAAATAGTAAAAGGAGTGGAAAGAATAATTCTGTGTTGACAAACCACAGAAAATTTATTGCTTTAACTTAATCATGTAAAGGAAAGAGGAATTTAAATTTGCTATGGGTAGGGTTTTGTTTCGATTGAGGGGATTTTGGTAGCAAGGACTTAGGAAGCTTGAGTGGGGTTTTCAAGACCTGATGTGCTTAGTGAGGACATGTTTGGACACACACCATAATTAAAGCTCCTTCAGAAACTTTAGACTACACCATGAACACATTTGCCAGCATATAGGATAAGTACTAATTCTAACATACAGCAATAGTCCATTACAGTACTGTGAAGTATTAAATTTTCCTATGAATGCAAACGTACATCTCTACCTATGAAGCTAAAAATATAAACAGCAATGTTTAACACATCACAAAAACTAATTTGCACATTTCTTGTGATATAATACTAACCTATATTTCATGTTTTAAAGATGTAAATGGTTACAGAGCTCCAATGGCCTAAATTCTGCTCAGATAATAAATCAAAACCGTTAGCAATTTCCATTCTGTTTTCCCCACTCTTCCCTTTCCATCTCTCCAGATTTGTTGAGAGAGGGATTGAAGAGTGGGTGTGGGTTTCTTTTATAATAATCCAGTATTTATCACACTCCGCAATTTATTTTACAATAGCAGATGTTGTCTCATTCCTTTCGGAAGAGGTCATATGCATTGTATCAGTAAGTTTATGAAAACTTTCAGGACTGTTTATTCAATAAAGGCCCTTTTTGCTGTTCTGTTGAACACTTATTTTTGATAATGTGAAAGCATATTTGGATTTCTCTGAATCCCTGAGCAGTGTTTGTTTTATTGTGCAAAAGCACTTTTAAGGTGTTTTTGGTGGGGAAATAAATCATGGTTTACCTGAACCAAAATAGAGTTTGACTGAGGATGTCCTTGTTATCATTATGGATTAAAATGGACATTATTATTATTATGTTATTTGCGGTGCCTTTATACTTTTGTCAAAATCTAGTAAAATATTGATGCCATTTTTTGTGGTCCTTTTTTTAGTGTGAGAAGCAATGAACTTTTGAAATTAAATTTACTCCAAGTGTGTGTTTTCTGTTGGAGCATGTAAAATGACAGAAAGTAACCAAGAGGGAGCCCTCATGCTGCTGCTGCTGTATTAAAGTATCTAGACACTTATTTGCAGAACAGCTTCATTTTCTACCTCCTCCATTTCCTGTCTCCAAAGAAAAAAAGCATAAGAAGTGGGTCACTTCCTACTTAAACCAGTGGAAATCGAGGTAGTGTATGAGGCTGATTAATGCAGAATATGTATCTCTACAGTCGCTCTGGGAAACACATCAGAAACAGAAGACTCTCTGGCAAAAATTACTACAAATGTAAAACAATGTAATTTTACATTTTATAGATGTAAAAGTATACAAACGTTCCTAAAAATATATGCCTTAAATATAGAAAAACATTTTTAAAAAGTGAGGTTTACAGCTTGAGGCATGAAAGCAAAATAAATAAATAAATATTGCTATTACTGTTTTTTTTTTTATGTTCTGTCATTCTTCAGTGTGGTAAAACCTTATCTTCTATAGTTTTATGCCAGACCTGATCCTTGTGAAAATCCTTATATTGGAAAGATTGCAATAGAAAAATCAGTGTAGTTATTAAGGTTACTTTCACAGGAAATAACCAAGAAGATTAATATGACATAAAGAAACAAAAATCTAAATATTTAACAGAAAAGAGTGCATGATATTCATGTTAGCAATACCAAAGTCTACCAATGGAGGGAAGCAATGGTCAACCTTTATCTATTTGATAAGAGTGTTTTTGGTGACTTATGAAGTATTTAAAAATGTTTTCTGATATCCTATTCTTGTTTTTTCAGGTGCAGATATTTGGAAGTTTTAAAACTGGTTTATATTTGCCTACAAGGTTAGTATTTTTGCAATGCAAATTCTATATGAGAAAAAAATTACCCTGTGGAAGATACCCTTGTAGTGATTTGTCTCCTAATATTTGTGTTACTGTGTGTATACTTGTTAAATTAAGAAAGTGTTAAGCTATTAATATTCTGCCAAATATATGGACATATAATTAATACTATTAACTATAATACAGATTTCTGTGTAGGTTTGTGTATGTTAACGATTTGAATTATTGCATTATCGCAAAAGGCTTATTTTCTTTAGCTTCATTAAATGACTGAACCAAAACTGAACCAAAACAAGAGGCTGGCCTTAAAGGAAAAGCTAAATTTCATCATTTCCACACAAGATTAAATCAAAAGAGTTAATGTTATCTTATTAAAGCTAATGTTAGTAATGAAGTTAAAGATAGTATACATAGATTAAATATAAGCTTCTGTTTTGTTCCCTCTGTTTTCTTTTGTGAAACCTATACAATAGCCAACCTCTACATTCAAAATCCATTATTAGTTTTCATAAAGAAAGGTCACTGGAAATTTAGAGATTTTAAGTACCTTTGACAATGAAACAGAATAAAAAGGCTTAAGTGACTGCTGAGGATAAATGAAATAATAGAAGACTGAGGTTAGTACTTGAATTCAGTTTTGTAGGTATTCCAAGGTATTTTTTGGGAACATGAGGAATTAATACCTATTACTGACTGCAAGTAAAAGATACTTATGTTGTTGTTTCATCTCCTTTTGAAAAGAAAACATCTGTAAGATGATCAAAGATTCTGTAAGGATAGTTTCTTATGTAAGGACTTGCAAGGAAAGCTGAATAGCTCAGTGTTTTTCTGGAAAGTCTCAAGTGAGATCTGATATACGAATACATGTTAGCTTTTTACGTGTCCTTCTTGGGCTTTTTCATTATTTTTAATATGTTTCATTAACCTGGATACTGGTAATGCAAGAGATATATTCTCATCCATGTGACTGATAACTGCAGTTCTTTAATACATAAGTGTGTGTGTGTATATATATATATACACATATATATACATATATATATATACATATATATACATATATACATATACATATATATACATATACATACATATACATATATATACATATATATATATATATATATTAACATCTACTGTTGACCATTTGGCTTCCTCTACTTTCTTTCCTGGTTTCCGTTCCTGAGTTTTTTTTGGTGGAGAGTAACTTCGGAAAGAAAAGAAAAAAAGAGAAGAAACATGCACAAACCCATGGAAAAAAAAACCTTTCCTGTGGCAGTACTTTTCAGACTTTAAATTGAACCCAAGTTCACATGGTTGTTACTAATTGGCTGTTACCTTCTCACAGAGCTCCCCTTTGTCCTGTTTTTCCCTCCCTCTTCAGTAAAACTGTCCAGCTAAGCTAGGTGTCAGGATCTTGAATTCAGGAAAACCTACCCTGTGTTTCTAATTCTGTTACTATGATAGAATTCGTCTAATATCCTTTTACTTAAGCTGATGTTGAAGATTTGGATTATTGTTCAGCTGCTGGATCTCACAGGTAACGTGTATTCAAGGTGATAATAGAACTGCTTTTTCTGTTCTTGGTGTGAGGGAAATCTCCCCTCTTGCTGGGAGCCAGCCTCGGCCTAGGGGTCCATGCTCGCTTGGCGTAGGTACGCAAGGAGCGCGGGGCGCTGCTCGTGCTCACCAGGCAGCTTGGGCCGCGGGTCGGTGCTGTGGCCCCATCAGCGCCACAGCGAGCGCCTCAGCGGCCCCATTGCTTCAGCAGCCCCATCAATGCCACAGCGAGCGCCTCAGCTGCTGCTCAGCTCTGCTGTCGGCGAGAGACGCTGCACTGGTGCAGCTGGAGCTTTTCTGAGCACTTTGACATTGTGAAAGCAGTGCTGTTTGTGAATCGGCAAACCTGTAAAATCTGTCTGAAAAGTGGATTCTTTTTCTGGTATTTTTATATCATGCAGTTTTCCATACTGCTGAAGTTAGTGTCTCGCTTTGTGTGCGCCCTGATCAAGCAGGAGGAACTGGGGAAAGAAGTCAGAGGAGCGAGAAGGAGGAGCTCAGGACTGTGACAGTGAAGAAGACTGGTTCGGTTCGGGTGGCAGTTGTGCTTTGAATTTGAGTTTAGGCCTTGAGATAAGGTCTGAGGTCCCTCTATAGTGCAGTGAGGCATGGGAACCTGATAAGGGAAAGGCAGAGGGAGGGGAGAGCTCCTTCCTTGAGCTGGATTAGAGTGAGGTTGCTTAGATGGTTCGGTGTCATTAACAGCCTGTTGCTTCCTGAAGTCATCATGGCCACGCTTGTTTATTCTTCCCGGCTCCCTGAGCACTACCCCCCTGCCGCCTGCCATGTGCCCAGAAACCAGCTCCAAGCAGTTACATGGCAGGGAGTTAGCCCCAGAAGTTGGCTTTTTTGGCTTTATTTTACAATGTTATAGTGAGGAGAGGGTTTTACCAGGCTAGTATTTGATTTACTGCAAGTTAGACAAATACCAGACCTGGAGGACAGAGAAGACAGGATCTGGCAGTGGGAAAGGTGATGAAGACTTTCCCTTTTCGTGGCAAGTTGTTAAATTAATACAGCTCCAAGGAGGTGACTCACAAGTTCACCTCGTGCTCTGAATCGCTCCTGGGAGAAGCTGATGCCTCTCTGCTGGCAGCGTGGCCAGAGGAGACTAACCTCTGGCTCTGGCAACCCAGTTGATGAGGAGGTGTGTCTGTCTCTTCCCCTTAGTAATCTGGAACATCTCATATATACCAGAGTGTAAGAGTTTCCCCACCACTACCCTGGCCCAAGAAACAAGAATAAATTATTTGGTTAAGCTGTATTTCTTCAGCTTTCTTCTCATTATATGTGTAATTCTGTTGTCTTTAAGTGTGTTAGTCTTTTAATTTGAATATTCCTATTTTTCTTTCCATTTCAGTGATATTGACTTAGTTGTGTTCGGAAAATGGGAGACATTACCTCTTTGGACCCTGGAAGAAGCTCTTAGAAAGCACAATGTTGCAGATGAAAATTCAGTAAAGGTTTTAGATAAAGCAACTGTAAGTTTGGGGAAAGAGGGTACTTTTACTGTTCTAAATTAAATTTGTAATTGAGGAAATATATCAGTTAAACAGAAGAATTTTCATAACCAGAAACTACTTTGCACATACATTCAGGCTAGACTGTTTTTTAAATTTGTTTAGTGATGGTTTTATTGCTGTCAAATAATTGATACAACTTCAATGGAAGCGTGTCTTCCATTAGGAAAGTCTTGGGTGCACAGCATACACTTGATTTTAAGTGTGATTACATCATTCATTGATGTGAATTACATCTGACTTTTGAATTCCTGAGCTGAGTTTGTGCACAAAGTTTTTTTAACTGCAGGTAAGCAGGCATTATGCTTTATTTATTTATTTATTTATTTGTAATCAGAGTACAATCATGTATAAAATAGAGGTATTTCTTGCAGGATAGACTGAATTCCACAATACCTTTTTGCCTTTGTGAAAAAGCTAATTGTTACAGCATTTAGGACTGCTGGGATTTAGACAAGTCTAACCGATAGCTGTTTTTAGGAGAAAGATTTAATATGGAAATTAATGCAGTTTTGATAAGAAATCAGTGTATGGTTTGTTCTCATAACAATATCTATAGTTTGTATTAAGATATCTTTATTTCTTAAGTATTTGTCTCCCTCTGGTGTTTGTTTTTCTACTGCAACTATACTTCTACACCAGAAACTGGTGCTAAAAAACAATGTAAAATAAGTCACTTTAGCTTTAAAGTGTTGCATTTTGTTGAACAGTATAGTAAATTTAAAATAGCTTTTATTAGCTGAAAAAACAGAGTTTATATAAACAGACTGGCAAGGAGAGAGAGTTCTTAAATAGACAAGAGCTCTGTTTATCCACTCTCTCTTTATAAACTCATAAAACATTTGCATTTTGCTGGTACATGTCATTATTGATGAAAGCAAGCATGCCTTGGAAATGTGTGTTGACTTAATCTCTCTTTCTTTTGGCAGGTACCTATTATTAAGCTGACAGATTCTTTCACTGAAGTAAAAGTTGATATCAGCTTTAATGTGCAGAATGGGGTTAAAGCAGCCCAGCTCATCAAAGATTTTATCAAGGTTAGACAACACTCTAATAGAATTAGTGATGAATGCCTCGATTAGATTTACTCTTTTATTCTGACTGCATCCTCGCTACAGGTACACATTCACTCACTGTTATTTTTTGCCATACAATTTTGTGAAGTTCTCGGACTTAAGATATATTGCTCTAAAGGGCATGAAGATAATAAAAGGTATGCAGAAAGAACGTACAGAGAAGATTAATGATACAGTGACAAAGCAAAAAATGCACTAGCACCGGTCTTGAATGTTGTATCCTTAGAACAGGTTCCTTGAACCTAAATCAGTAATACTGTGCATTGGTACAATGTTGTATCAGGAATTATGTTGCTCTATTTTAAGTACTGTTTCAGCATGCAAATGCCAGTTAACTAAAATAGATTTAGTAATTTATTGTTCAGAGAGTCATCTACAGGTGTAGCCTAGGTACTATTGCAGGCTCCTCACATAGGGTCTCTTCTGTCTGTCTGTTTTGCTGGCAGCCCAGGCCAAGGCTGCCCGGCTGCACCGCATCCGACCGGCCTTGGGCAGTTCTCTTAGGTCTTACTTTGTCTCACTTGAGAACTCAGTCTGGATTTTACCGTTTTGTTCTGTGTTACTTTAAGAAAGGTTTATTTCTCTTCATCTGATTCATTCAGGAACTCTGAGGTAGCTGAAGCCTTAATTAAGGGTGTGCAGACACCTGAGGAGAATCCGGTCTCCGGATTTTGGTATATTTTTATATCCAGTATGCCAAGCTGTGAATATAAGGCTGTAATAGTTTAGAAAGGCAAACCTGTGATCTTGGGTCAGGTAGGGCTCCTGCCAGCCCCTTCTGCTGCCTAGGATAAGGCTTGGATAGCCCAGTTCTTGAAGAAATTCTTCTTTCCCCTTTGATCTTTTGTAACCGTGGGTACTATGACCCCCACCTCCTATCCGGTGCCACCAAACTCCTTTAGCTCCGTGTTGACAGGGTGGGGACAGGCAGGTGTAGCCGCAGCACCCACTGCTGTGCAAACCCTTCGTCCTCTGCCTGTGTACCGTGTGCCTGCTTCCCGGGGAACGGGGGGGACAAGCCTATATGGTAAGTAGGGGCTGTCTTGAACCATCTTCTGGGTGTAGTCATTAGGAGGGAGAGCACCTTAGGTATGATTATTTGCATGAAAAAATCTCAGTTGCTTTGGGAAATTCTCACTTGCTTATTGTAGCGGGAAGGTTTTGTAAAAGATTTCGGTTTCTCCATAGTTTTTCTGTCGTTTTTAGTGTGTGAAAAGCAAATGTATTTATGAATTCAAATAAAATTGCTTTCCTTTAGGAACTGAATTAGTAACTTTTTCCATTGTTAATCTGTCACAGTTGAAGAGATCTTGATCCTAGGCAGAGCACTTTGCTTTTCCTCTGTTGTTAAAATCAGTGATATGGAGCTATACTTAATTTTGAGACGGATGGCCAGCTTCAGGATGCCATTTAGTATTGCTGTGCTAACACCTCTCTTTTCCTCTTTTCTTTTTCAGAAATATCCCGTATTACCATATCTAGTTTTAGTCTTGAAACAATTCCTGTTGCAGAGGGATCTTAATGAGGTGTTCACAGGTGGAATTGGTTCTTACAGTCTCTTTTTAATGGCTGTCAGTTTCCTTCAGGTAAACTAAATGAATAAAATGCATGAGATAAATCTGTGCTGTGGTGAGGGAATAAAAACTGCAAAATAGCTGTGGCTTTAGCAACATCATCTGCTTGTACTAAATTTCATTGCATAACTCTGTACATACTTTTCTAGTATTTAGTATTTTAAAGTTTAAGCTCTGCATTGGAGCTCAGTGCATACTGAGCGTTATTTCCATTGTCTGATGAGAACAAAACAAACACGCAGCACGCATGTGTTTTTGTAACTCTTTTTTTCTTTTATCTTACTGTGACTGATGGCATCTTCAGCAAGAACTGGTCTGATATCCAGGCAGGTTTGTTAACAAGTACAGAGTGGTTCATGAGAGATCTCTCATGATCTCTCTAGCTGCATATTTAATAGTAAAGGGCATCATTTAGATAGCTGTGGAAGTTAAAATTGTGTTTTTATTCAAACCAGGCTTGTAAAGTTCAAATTGACTCTGGAATTCTCATTTTTGCTTTTTTAAGCAAACACTCTGATTAGTACCAGAAGTGAAAACATTGATCATTGCCTTCCATATTGGTAGGCGATAATTAATTTGTAAAAGTTTTGCCGATCCTGGTCTTTTAACAATGCAGAACTGCCTTACTAAGGAAAATTACTCTTTTAGATATGCTTGCTGTGAAATAATAAAGATTTTTTTAAAAAATCAAAAGGATTTAAAGGCTCTTGAAACCTAGAGTTTTAAGCAAATGTGGGTTTTTTCTTTTTTCTTTCTCTTCTTAATAGCTACATCCCAGAGAAGATGCCTGCATGCCCAATGCCAACTATGGTGTTCTTTTAATAGAGTTTTTTGAACTATATGGACGTCACTTCAATTATTTGAAGACTGGAATCCGTATAAAGGATGGTGGTTCTTACGTTGCCAAGGATGAAGTACAAAAAAGCATGCTGGATGGCTATAGACCATCAATGCTGTATATCGAGGATCCGTTACAGCCAGGTATCCCCATCCTCCAAGCTTTTAACATACTGAATAAGTAAAAAGTTATAGAAAGACTTAATCCAAAGGAGTTAAATCCAGGAATAATTTTAAATGAATTAATTTGGGGTATTTCTAGCAGCAGATACAGTGCCATCCAAGAGTGTGCCTCTGCTGCAGTCAGGGTATACAAATTGCTTTAATGTCTGCTCTGAGAACGGCAATAAAGTTGCAGTAGTGGGGACTAGATGTACATACATGTACACTTGGCCCTTGCAAGGTTTCACCTGCTTGTATCACTGCTGCCCCTTGCAAAACACACCGAGCTCTCTGCAGGATGGGTTTTTATAAGGTCATGTAGATGTGATCTCACTGCTGCGTTTGTGTTCTGTTAGGGTTGAACTTTGATACAAATGGATTGCTTTAAAAATAGTGTATGAAATGTTGCTTATGGCAAAGAATTAATTGATAACATATGTGAAAATGTCATCCAGAGTAGTAGTTTTATTGGCAATGTACACACTACCTGCTTTTTCATGTATTGCCCCTTTACCTGGACTTTGGTATTGTAAATATCTATAGCTTTTCTGAGCTGTTTCATATAGCTGTGCTTCAGTAGTCTTTTTGTATCCTACAAGACGTGACTGCAATTGATTGGGATTTAAGAGTAATTTAAAAAAAAAATATGACTGTGCCCTGTCTGAAAGTAACCGTAGTTTCAGTTTTATTGTGTCTAATTGTATTCTTATTTTAAGGTAACGATGTTGGGAGGAGTTCATACGGTGCCATGCAAGTGAAACAGGCTTTTGATTATGCCTATGTTGTTTTGAGCCATGCAGTTTCCCCAATAGCTAAATATTATCCTAACAACGAAACTGAAAGGTAAATCTTATAAGTCTAAATTTCAGATACTCATTGTGTATATTCTTGTGTCCTTAAAGCTAATTTTTGTTTGTTTTGGTTTACAGTATATTAGGTAGAATAATTAGAGTGACACAAGAAGTTGCGACGTACAGAGACTGGATATCAAAGCAGTGGGGAATGCAAAGTAGGACTGAGTCTTCGTGCAACGGTAAGATTTGCCTGAGCGCGGCTGCACAGCAGGAAGCTTTCTGCATGTTTGGGATATGTAGATTTTTTTTTGCTGCTGTTTTTGACCCACAAATGAATGCATGCATTTTAACTTTACTTTTATGGTAACTGCTGAAGTCATGTAGTTGGTGTGTTTTCATCCAGAACAAGTTAGAGTTGTGGCAGAATGAAAGGACTGAACCGCAGCATCTTTATTTTACTGTGATAGATTTAGTCAGCATAGAGATCTGTAAAGAGTGCTGGCTTACAATTAGTTTTATACTCATGTCAAAGCTTAGTCAGATAAGATGACACAGCTGCCCACTCTTTATGCTAGGCTGAGTTTTTGTCTGTCTGTTTTCAAAGCATGTGTCAGAGTTGCTTCCCACACTCCCTGTAAATGGGATGTGCTCCTGGACTATTTTTGTTTTATTAGCCTGCAGACTTTGCTGTGGCTGCTTGGAAATGGTGGGCAGCCACAGCGCAGTCCAGCAAGCTCCACAATAATACTTCACTGTCTGATACAATGTATATGTTAAAGTCCAGGTATGAATGTAGCTAATATATGTTACATAAATTTGTTTGAAAGCTGGATCAAGACCAGTTAGTCATGTCCCCAGTTGCTGATCTTGCTTGATGTTTGCTTTCTGAAGTGTCCCAAAAAAAAAAAAAAAGTACCCTCTTTTACGTGGATACCAGTTTCTGGGGTTAAAAAGGAGAGTTATCTCCTAGCGTTCACATATCCTGTGAGATGGAACAGCATGATAAAAGTAACCCTATTGGGAACACAATGGTGGTAGCTACAGCAGTCATCTTCCAGATCTGATTTAGGTTTAAATCCTGATCATTCCTATTACTTTCATTTTCCTAAGTAGCAGTCATTCAATTTAGGGCATCATACAAAGTAGCCAGACTTAAGCTGGAGTCCTTGTGATCCCAGTAGCTCCAGGAGAAGACAGGGAGCTGCTGAATACTGAGCGCACAGGAGCAGTATTTAAACCTATATTGTTGAGTGCTGTTGGCATGTGGCATGAAATGGTTTTATGCAGCACCTCAGAGCTTTGTCGCTGCCTTCTTCTTGAGCTGTAGCTAATTATCAGTGTACAAGGGACCCTGTCATGAATCTGATGCCTCCTCTGCACTGTGCTTGCTGCGTGTGGTGCAGACACAGGTGTGTGCACACGTGGCAAGTAGATACGTGTACAAATGTCTGTGTGGTGCTGTCTGTAATAGGGGTGTAATATCTGAGTGTGTGTGTGTGTATATATATATATATTTATATGAGTGCAGCATTTTGGCAGTTCATATGTACTGATGTTTCTGATTTGGTTTTGATAGGTAATGGAGTGACCTTGATAGTAGATACGCAGCAGCTAGATAAGTGCAACAATAATCTCTCTGAAGAGAATGAAGCACTGGGAAAACCTAGAAATAAAACTTCAGAAACACTTAGTAAACATTCTTCAAATTCTTCATCAGGTCCCTTATCATCATCATCTTCTACGTTGTCCAGCTCTAGTGATGTAGTAAGTATTGGACTTTTCATTATGTTTTTCCCTTACACATATTGGCAGGGAATACATTTGGAAAGCGCAGAGTTCTAGTGTGTTTTTTATCCAGAATCCTGATTTGCATAAGTGCATATCTCTTATGCAATTTTATATGTAAATTGCAGTGTGTTTTCTGACACAACGCCTATAGAAAGTGAGTATGGTAGATACCAACGTGCTTAGCCCTCCCTGGGAAAGCCATATTTCAAAAAGGACTTGTAACGCTAAGCCCTATATATTAAAAACAACAACAACAAAAACTTACAGCACAAAATTCCTTGTAAATATTTGTTTGAATGGAAATTCTATTAAAAAATGAACCAATATAATAAAGGACAAATCCCCAAACGCGAACGTGAATCAATACTTTTTTTAAAGTTTGTTTATTTGGAAAGAATTCTGGATTGAAAAAGTTTTGATATAAACACATTTTAACTTAAGTTTATTCCGTTGTTGGATTTAATTTTAAGAAAAACTCATTTATTTTGAAGAGAAAAGAATCACTAATACTTTAAATTTTCCTGAAGGATTCTGATGGAACACCTTGCAAAACCTCTAAACAATTGAGTTGTCGTCAGTCTACCACAAACAGAGTGGGGTCACAAGAAGTGTCACTGGAATCCTCCCAGTCAAGTGGGAAAACACAAAATAGCCAAACAGCCAATACATCCAGCAACACGAACAAATCGCAGGTTTGTGAACTGTAAAAAGCAAGCAAACAATCAAAAAATAAAACCCAACTGTGTAATGCCCTCCATGGAAGCGTAGCTTTTCTGGGAGGAAAACACTGTATTTTTCTTCTCACCTTTAGTCCATTAGAAAGCCTGGAGCACAAATTATATCTAAAATCACCTGATTCTCTGTTAGGTTTACAGAGAAGTTTGTAACAATGGTTTTCACAAACTTGAGAGGTAAAGTTGCACCGACGTTTATTTGATCTGGGAAACCTAGGTTTGTCAACAGCGTACTGTTGTGTTGTGTAAAATTCCTCTATGCAAAGAGTCATGTCCATCTGGTCTTTACTGCCAAATATACCAGAGCTAGCGAGACTTGCATATGGTTAGTGAAAAATATTCAGCAAAAATGTATACTGGAACTAGACTGGCTGCTGTGTTAACTTCTGATACTTTTTGAAGTGCAGTTGATTAAGGGAGATGGAGGTACATAAAAATCCCTCTCGTTTTCCCCTGAGGCAGATACCAGTGATGAGAACTGTGTGCCTTTAAGGCATTTCTCATGTTGAAGAATACTTTGACAACTCAATCTGAAGAACTGTTATTTCAAAGCACCTTTGGATATAAGCAGTTTAGATTTGTACTTTTTTCAGCCTCAGGACAGCTTTAATATATGAAAGAGAGCCTGGTATCTTCTGATAATTATTTCTGCAAAATAGTTCCTGGAAAACTTGCTGCCTCCTACTTCCTGACACTCTGTAGCTGGTATCGAGACAGTTTGCAGACCAGGCCTTACAGTTACTCTGTGTTCATGTGTACTAAGCAGGGGTAGTTCTGTGTGAAGAGGTACTGGAATGCGAATATGTGCATTTGGAGACATTCGTGAGTCTTTGAAAAGCTGTAGTGTAAAGTTAGACCTGGTCTTAGAGGAGTGTTGACTAAATTTTGCACAAATGTGCTATGTAATTTGAGCAGTCTTCAACATCTCTCCTTTTGGATTATGGATTTCTGTTTCTGTAACGCATTGTGCAGTCATTGCACGTTTTTGCTTGCATAACCCAGAACTAGTTGCCTGCTTCCTCCTAGGCACCCCTGGCTCACCATGTTCCCTTCTCCTTGCAGCATGGATCCACACGGTTATTTCGCTCTTCTAACAAAGGCTTCCAAGGTCCAACAAACACAAGCCATGGTACCTCAGTCTCAAACAAGCAACATCAAGGCAGCAAGTCACACCATCAGTATTTCCACGGCAAAAAGAGGAAACACAAGAGGGATGCGGCCCTGTCAGACCTTTGTAGATAGTTGACTATTTTATGACTGTTCTTCTGTGTGCAATGATCTCATGCTACAGGATAGTTTGATAGTGACTCCTTGGATCTCTTCCGGAGCTTCAGACTGTTCAGACATTGATTAGCAACTGCATTTTTTTTTTCCCAGCTCGCCACGGAACGGATCATGAAGATTGATCACTGCAAAAAAAAAGAAAAAAAAAAAAAAAAAAGAAAAAAAAAAGGAAAAAAAGAAAAAAGACAAAAAGAGGACAAAGGCTGCTCATTTGATAAGTCATATGCTACAACAGGGTCATTTAGGATATAAAAGCTTGAATGTAAAATAAATGTATCTCCCATCAGCTCATGCTGACCTGTAGGGGTAGTACTCAGTGTGTCTAGGGGGTGGTAACAAACAAATAAAAATATAGGAAAAAAAAACAAAAACAAAAAATTGTATTTTGAGGGAAACCCAGCCTTTAAAGGTGAAAGTAATTTGTGCATGATTTTTTTTATTATTTTTGCATATACTTACCATTTTATTCTGTATATATAGATGACCATATAGGAAAACTGACATTTGTAATAGTGGATTTGTTAATACTTTTTACATAACATTACTGTTTAAATTGTAAACATAATTTTTTCTCAGGATTAGTTTGGAAAATAATCTGAATTGTCATCTTAACATCCATATAAAGAGACATTACTAGTTATATTGCTCAGAATTTCTTTTTTGGCATTTAAAAGATTTAATAGAACATTTGATCTGCAAAAGTTGTTCCTCTGAAAGAAAAGTTGATGGTGGCAAATGAAGCTTTTCATTTGTATAAAGTGTACATGTACTTTGTGTAGACACTGAGCTTGTCATCTCTGAGAGTAACTTTCACCTTGTTTTCTAGAGTGCCATCATTTCAGGCGATGGGGTTTTGCAGTTGCACCCCTCTCTTCCTCCTCTTGGTAGTGTCATCTCCTGCCCCCCCTTTTTTAATTTAATATAAGCCACTTGGGGTTCTTTGGGTGGTGGTGGTTTTTCTTGTTTTGTTTTGTTTTTCAGTTAAAAACAGACAGACAGAAAGACTTGGTTTGTTACAAACGTTTGCATTCCTGGGCTGCTTTAATCTCATGCCTCTTTGTTTGTGCCTTCCCTCCCCTTTCCAGGTCTGGGTTTTTTTTGTCTTTTATATTTTTGCTAACTCCTGTAGGAGATGATAACTGTTAAAGCTTTAAGTAAATTTTACTATTAAAATATTTTTTCTCACTCCCCTCTTAGGCATTTTTATATTTACACTTAATTATTAAAAAAGAAAAAAAAACTTCAAATAATGAACTATATTTTGTATTGCCTTAAAGACCCAAACCTTTCATATCTCCTAGTATTTCTTCATTGAAGTAGTTACCATTAATTTAAACTTGGCATTTGTCTAGTTCCGTCGCGTGAGGAGTCTAGGCTGCAGGAAGGTTGATGCCGTGGCTGCAGGGGAGACGTGGTGACGCCCGCAGGTACCGCTGGACAAGGCGCTGGGACACTGCAGTGCCCGGCGTTAGGTGGCTTTTACTTTTCACGTTCCTGTAGAGAGGAAGGAGGCTGTGTTCAGCACAGAGCTGCGTTCAGTGCAGCTCTGCTGGAGATGATGCTTTTATAAAAAGTACTGTTAACTTTTAGCAACTTCTTTTATATGCATTTACAGAGTACTACAGACCAACCTGACCTTTAGTGGGCACTAATGAGTGCAATGATTTTTTTAAAGTTAAATAATGCTAAGACCGGAACTGATGTCATCACTTAAATTAATAAACATTTTCAACGTGTTAAAGTGTTTTACTTCAAAAAGGAAAATACATATATTCCAAAAATATGGAAAGTAGTAACATTTACTAAAACACTAAGCTTAAAAGTGATGTTAATTTGACAATTTTTTTTAAAAAAAAATTAGATTCATGTTTTATTTTGATGAGCTAATTTTATCAACAAGATGTTGAGCTTTTGTTCATAGAAACTAGTAAAAGTTGTACCACATTATGCATAATCACAGTATTTATTTTGTTTTAGATTATTGTGAATGTGTAGACTTATGTTCACCGCTTAGGGAACAATTATTTATAAATTATATTAATCCAGTATTGTTAGCTGCTATTAGCAAAACTGTTCCAAAACTTAATACTTGCAAAGATCTGTATCGCATTTACCACACTGAAGTGTTTTTAAAAGAATCACCCTCATCGTTGAAAGCAAATGTACTCTTAGGGTGCAGATATTAGTGTTCCAATAAGCATGTGATAATTTTAAGGTGGTGGTAGCGGGAAGATAATCTTGATTCCATTGGGAATCTTAGGTTTGCCTCAATTTATGGTTTTCATAAATTTAATGGAAAATAGCTTTTCCTGGACTGCTCAAGTTTCTTTTTGGTAAACAGTATCTTTCTAAAAGAAGAAGAAGAAGAAAAAAAAAAGAAAAAAAAAAAAAGGCATGAAGGAAGAATTGAGGCATTTTACATTGCCTCAAAAGACCAGCATTGTATTCATAAAATACTGTATATCTTGCAAATCTTTATTTAACAGAACAGTTGAACTGTTCATTTTTCAATCTGAAGTAAAATACTTTCAAGACCTTTTAGTTTGCCTGCTCATTTGTCTTGTACATTTCATCTCTGTATTTGACTAAAGTCTAATTCCTTTTTGAGTTTCAATACTTTTGTGAAGATTTTGTGAATATATGAAAAATAAATGTTTAATCTAACTCCTGCAGTTTATCACCATTCTTGACACTTAACCCTATTTTTCTCTTGGCAGTACTGTGGAAAGATCAGACCCCGACCTCCTTCGTAATGCTCTTGTGGTAGCTGATCGCCAGCCCCAGGCACGTAGAGTTTTGGAGCTTATTTTGTTCAAGGAGGCCAGGTCTGATGTGTGGGCTGCTATTTTTTTTTTGAAAAAAAAAGATTATGTGTTTCTAAGAGTAAATAGAACAATGTAAAGACTTACTATGTATTACTTTTCAGTTTCTTGTGCAAGGTACATACGAAACTTCTGCAAGATTGTGCTTATTCTGTTCTCTACCCCGAAGCAGCGTCTTGCTTAGCGGTTCAGTCAGTGCAGTGTGGTTTGACACTGGGGCTCCAAGCAGGGCATTGTAGAAACAGGCTCTCTGAATCTCTTCTGCAACTGTTAATGTTGACTGCCTTCAGCTGGAACCTTTGCTGTAGTTCCTGACACGTAGTTCATTTTACCAGGCTATATTCTTAACTTTGGTTATCTTTCTTCCCTACATAAATTGGTAGGGAGACGCATACATACTGACCTTATTGGGTCTAGAAAAGCTCTTAAGTTTTGTGTCAAGCACGAAAGAAGAGCCAATTCTGCAACTGTTAATGTTGACTGCCTTCAGCTGGAACCTTTGCTGTAGTTCCTGACACGTAGTTCATTTTACCAGGCTATATTCTTAACTTTGGTTATCTTTCTTCCCTACATAAATTGGTAGGGAGACGCATACATACTGACCTTATTGGGTCTAGAAAAGCTCTTAAGTTTTGTGTCAAGCACGAAAGAAGAGCCAAGCAGTGGCTTTTACCTATATATTTAGCACTGTGGTGCTAGATCTAATTAAATGAAATTTAGATTACTTTTTAGGTCACTTTGTTTTGAGCGATTTTGATTTTTTTTTTTTTAACTCTTGGTAAATGTAGTAGTTTCCTATCACCACTGTTTTGTTGGTATTTTTGGGCCCCGTAAAATCTGAAATGTGGTGTTGTTGCACCTGACCATTAAGTACACAAATAAGAGAAGACAAACAAGAAATCTTGGAGATCTTTGTCATAAAAGCCGCTTGGAGTATTGACATCTTTTTGCTTTCCAAGGCACGTGTTCAATGAGCTGCAGCAAGTCTTCTCTGGAGTCAGTTTGTTAGTGCACCTCAGTTTGTTAGGACTTTATTTCATGTCAGGTACTGAACAACTCGAATTCTGGCTCCAGTCTCTGGTTGAAGGTTTCTGTATTCTGCAGGAGACTTAAATATCTGTGAAGGCAATTAGCCTGAGATTGGTCTGTCTGGATGGCACTCCCTCCTGCTTGGGGTCCTTCAGAAGATGTCATCTTAATCCTGTACTGAGTTGAGTCTCACAATCCTTTTCCAAACTCTGAGATCTATCTCCATTTTAGTAGCCTGCTGGCTTAGTAGTAAATATGGCATTTATCGAAATTTGTCCAAGAGGCCATAGTAAAGCAGGAAGGAGTGGATATTGACAGTGCTTTAGAAATCTTCCTGTTGCTGCAACTCCTTTAAAAACAAGAAAAAAACACCACTGAATGCAAGTGAGGTATGAATGCGTCTCCCTAGCACCTATGCACCCAGCTTCAAGGCTAGTTTCTGTGTGAACCATTCACGCATCTCTTCATACGTTAGGCTGACTTTAAAAGCTTGTGTATGTTGAAGCCTTGATTTCCAGGACGGCAAAGCAGTAGAACAGCCTGCTTGGCTGTGTGCAAGAACCAGCTGGTGAAGAACACACACACGTGTGGTGGTGGTGGAAGCCCTGGTGCAGATTTGGTGAGTGTCCATTTAAATCAAACACACGCACACATAAAACTTCCTTCGCTTATGTATGAAACAGTGTTTGACTTGAGCTGAAAGACTATTAAGCAATCAAATACTTCTGATCAGCTATTACAGAAAGTAATCAGTGCTCAGTTGCATTCTTCCAGGTCTAAAGTTCATTTACTGTAGCAGGTTTGGTGATAGTGAATATTCTGGTTAAACTCTTTTGCAGCCTAGCAATTTAGTACCAGAATGTCATCTCTGGACTTAAAGCTTCCTCCTGGGATTCTTCTGCTTTTCTTCTACTTAGAAAACAAAGTAAGTCCATGTTGCTGGTCTGTATAAAGCAAATTGCTGCACCAAAATTAAGGAGTACTTTCCTTACAAGAAAATGCATCAGGTGATTCAGGTGAGGTGTGAGGTAAGTTGCTTTTAGCATTTCCCTCCTAGCTATAACATAAGCCTTTGCAATATGCCTTAATTGCCTATTTCCAAACAAGACTGGTCTCTCTCAGATTATATTACCAGGCAACCGCAAATGAGCTTCATTCGAGATCAGCTACAGTGAAGGTGGTGGTGGGGAACGGCACTAAATTTTAGTGTTGTTCCCTCCTTGTGCCCACTTCTCACCGCAGTGGATCTTGAATCAAGCCCAGTTGCGGTTGCCTGGTAATCCGTAGCTTTGAAAAGAGCTTTCTAAGCCAGAAAAATCAATGGCTATTCCAAAGGCAGGCAGAATTCTTACATATTTTCTTCCTTCAGTGCACACTTGTCTTTTTTTCAGGATCTTTAATAGTGCATAAGAAAAAACTAGTTGGGTTTTGTTACTCAATAGATGAATCAATCACATAGGCTTAATGAGACACAGTTTTCTAAGTAAAAATGTATAGAAAAGATTTTATTACTTTATAACAAAGCGTGTACATTTTTCTTACGCGCTGAGGACTTCCTGAGGACCTCAAGTATCCTGAGTGCAGTGTCTGCTGCCCTGTGAATCACTCCAGCACAGGGTCTAAGCATACCTTGAATACTAAAGAATGTAAAGAATGTATTGAAAAATACAACATTCGGGTTGTGCATACTAATTATTATATGTGTGTCTTCAGGAGAGTCTGAATGTTCTAGTGCAGCTTGTTGAAGAAAATCTAGAATTACCAGTCTAGATGGACAGTACTAAATACTAAAAGGACATAAATTAGAACGTGTTTATTTTTCTGATCTTCTTAGGAAGATAACTGTCATTTTGTGTTTCATGTCCTCGTATCCTGATTTTTATCCACTTTCTCTGCCTTCCACCTCTATCTTGTTGCAGGCTTGCTAAGTTTCTCTTCTGCTTGATAGTTTATTTGTAAGGAAAAGCCTCATCGTAACCACCATATCCATCCTTTGAATGTGTTAAAGCTCTAAATGACACTGCTTATCCCAAAATTAATCACTGATTTCAGTTTATAATGCACTGTATGGGATTAATGAAGATGTAGTATGAACACAATTCCAACATTATCATATCAATATAAATTAAATCCTTAGGTTTTAATTGCAAAGGAGGAAAACCATTTTTGCTCCTTTGGCTTGAGTTTAATGGGCCTCTGTTGATTTAATCAGGTGTGGTCTGTCCACAGTGTTTTGTGTGTGGACTTTTTTTAATGATTTATAACAGAAGAAAAAAAATAAGTTCATGTTTCCTAGGACATTCTTTAGAAACTTTCTTATTATGGCATTCTGCTTGATGTAAAGGCCTATTTTTTTCCTAATAATATACACTGTATGCTTGTTTCTTACTGATTCTTCTAATGCGTGCTGCTTGGTTTCCAAAATGCCCTTCTGACTACTCATGCGAAGACCCTGGAAGTGCAAATGGAACACAGTCAGCTAAAGAATTTCATTGTGCACTATTAAATAAAACAGTCTGTTCTTCTGGGAGTTCCTTAAATCAGTAACGCTTCCTATTTTATTACAAACTCCACCTGCAGACAAACCTCAGCTTAATTTAGCTTACCTTTTAAAACTTAAAAGAGAAACCTTGAAAACACTTCTTAAAGAACAGACCACATTTTCTCTGTCACTTAACGTTGTTGTGAATGATTTTATTTCTAGAAGAAAACGCAAAATAAGCAAGTTAACGTTAGCATATGTTACTGCAGTGATCAAGCAGGTTTGATCTAACAACGCTATAAAGAATGGAATGAGCAGAAGGCCTTTGGACCAAATCCCCGTCGAGGCCATAGGTAGGTGTAAAGGCTCAGGCAATGACCAGGCACTGGGTTTTAAGGCACAGACCCTGTTCCTGTTCTGAGGAAGAACGTTAAGCACAAGCAGGAGAGAAGGCAGAGGGATTTTCTGATTCTCAGCTGGAGGAGTCTAGGAGAAATATAATAGTAATATTGGGCAGGAGCACTTACGTGAGTGCGGAGCTAAGAGGCCATTGCGCAAAGGGAAGCACCTGAAAAGTGAAGTTGCGCTGAGTGACGTTCCTCAGCTCTGAAGCTTTGCATGGGATGCTTGACTCCTCCAGCTGAGAACGTTTTTTTTCTACATGGAGCTTAGGATTTTCTTTATAGACAGAACTTTTGTAAAAATTTGAATTACAGGAAGTTGTGCTGACCTGCGTGGAGGCTGCATTGCTAGAAAATATGATATTGGTTCCCAGTGAGACGCTTAGAAAACTTCAGAACAAAGAGCAATTACTGAATAACAATTCATTTCCCTAAGCATGCATAAATTCTTATGGCATTTGCTGCTTTGTTTAGAGGAAAGCATCAAACTTTCCCCAAAAGTTTGTTCAATTGATCCAAAAGTCCAGAGATGCAGACTGCCAGTAATGGTAGAGAAACACTGTCCATCTATCCTGGCTGATGCAATAATATTTGGTTTAATAACCAAGTTAATGGTCCTCAGCGATTCACTGGGATACAGTCCTGTAAGGAGTGACAGTTTAAAAGGACTTCTCATCGCTTCCTTCCTAAGCGCAGAGTGCCTGGTACTTGGAGATTGTTCTATTATTAGGTATCTTTGAACTCATAAATTCACAGGAAATAGCAAATATCCTCTAGATATGTATTTGTCTTGTTCTCTGAATTGATTGGAGGCCAACAAGAGGTCTGTGTGCACAAGCTCTGTAGAAAACACATACTAAATCTCATTAAAAACAAGAAAGCTTTTGTTCTGGTGAGTAGATACTCCTTCTGACTCTAGCACTCCTTAAAGAGAGTGTTTTCCTCCCTGCTTTCTGAATCAGAAAATGACACTTGTAAAGAAAAGCAGAAGTTAAGGTCATTTTGGGCACTTGTTCTGTTTATTTGGTGAACTGCAGCTACGCAACATGATAAAGCACATTTTCCTAATATGTTCCTTGTTGTGGTATTGCAGGACTTCAAAGGACTATTAAAAAAGAGTGAATATATTGAAAATTCTACCTACTAATTTTAAAAGCTTGCGCTACCGCAAGCACCCTGATGGCAGATGCAACCCCCTAGGACTTGTTAAAAGGAAAATCAAATCATCAAACAAGTCAATCAGAACTTATACTTGAGGATCACTATATTTTGCTATTTTGGCTTATTTTAAAAATAGTGAATTTTCTGTCTTTCATAATCCTTCATGGCACTGGGTACTGTTTACATTTAAATATCTGAATTGTAGAAAACTCTTGTAATATTCTAAATTGTAACTCAATTTGTAAATTGCAGATTTACAGCAGTGTGAATACATTTGCTATAAACAACACATCTAGAAATAATTTAAATAGAAATTTTGAAATTTCTGTTCCACTGATTTTTATGAGATTATGAGAAAATATTGCATTTTGTTCTATTTAAATGTAAAATTATTATATGTTATAGTTAATTCAATCTTTGGAAAAATGACATTTGTGTATTTAATAATTTTACATGTTCAATGTGCGCAACTTTTATTATAGTGAACTTAGGAGAGAAGTTAGCAACAGAAAAAAAAGAGGGAAGCCTATATGTAGCATATGCAGGAGCCATTTAACTGTACATTAATTCCCATATTTTACAATTGTCCTTTTACAAGCATTTTGCTAGAAATGTGCAGATTGCACTGTGTTTAGAACTGCTGCCATTAAAAAAAATTACAATGTCAACAGCATAAAATCATATGGGGAATTTCAGACCTTCCTCTAGGATAGCACAAATATTTGTGGATATACAGAGACGATGTTAAGCAATGTCTGGATACTCAGAAGGTCCACAAATTTTGTGAAGTAGTAAATGGAGACCATCTGTTTTGAAATGAGGCCATTTATGATCTCAGCTGAACAATGTATTTTCCATTTCCTGCATTTCTGAATCTTGTTATCTAATCCAAGTTTCGGTGAAGAAAAGGAATTCTTTTTAACAGTCATCTTACTGGGTGATCTTTCTCCTTTCCCCTAAGAAATAGCCTGAATATTCTATGCACTGCTTGCACCTGAAGGCTCCAACAATTTCCCAGTGCTTTTCATAGGCAAGATGTCCAACACAGGAACAGAAAGACCCAGGCAAGATGAAGTAACTCACCCAAGAGCACTCATAAAATGTTAGAGGGTGAGGAGCAGAGTCCACCTCACTTACTGCCCAGTTCTGTATCTTAGATCTGTAATCATTTCTTATCTCCAGCTGTACATACTTGTCCCCTATTGCTAACTGGATTTAAATTCCTTTCAAAGGTTGCTAGTCCTAATAGCCCAAAACATCCCAGTTCCTGGGCAGTTTCAGAAAACAGGAAACTTTCTTCTATATGCCCACCAACATTTGCCAGGAGCCTGGAGGCTCAGAGGAGGTTGTCATACTTGTGGTGTACGCGCTAAACTGATTACCCCTTTGAGAGGATGAATTGAAGCACAGAGTTGAGACCTACGGTATGGCAAAATACCCTCGCAGTACGCTAGCAAAACTGCACTATTTAGTAACACAAACTTTGCAAATTGGGTGCATAAACAGAAAAGCACTATCAGACTGGCAGTATGGCCATGGCTCCCTAAGACATAGTTTTAACAAGCTTTGCTGTCTCCTGCAGCTTCCTTTACTTTCAGGACAGGCAATGGATTTTCTGCAGCTGTAGGCAAGCTGGAAAATGTCTACCTCCCACTGACTGAGCACAACCACCTGTGACTAATCTGTTTTAAGATAATTCAGTCCAAAAATCCATGAAAATCAAAGTCTTCTGTTGCCTCCAATGAGCTTTGAATTACATTTAGGTATGCACAGCAGACTTGGTCTGAATTAGCAGCCAGATGTTCAAGACTAGTTTAATTAACCTTGACACACTAAAGAATCATTGCCAGCCCTGTGAAATTCAGTCCAAAACACACCGAGAAGGCAGTAAAGTAGCAAGTGAAGGGAGAGCGTAGGAAATGGTTATCACCTTTCTTGTAAAGAATGTTCATGGTTGGTCAATTTAAGTCGCCTCTTTAGGTGTCTAAGTTACCTACAAGCAGTTGGCTGTCTTTTATGCAGCAGGGCTCTTGTTTCCTTCACTCAGACCCTGTCGCTTACGTGTCTTTTGTCAACCCAGCATGACACAGCTTCAACGTACTACACGTAGGGCTGTTCCTTGGAGCTACCTGAAGCAGGGGAATGGGTAAAATCTGTCACTAGCAGCGTTGGTGAAGCCCAAGTGGCCAAACACCGGTGGCCCTACCTGGCTTGGTAAAGCCTTGTGAGGGCTGTTCTAGTTACCTGAAGTGCAGTGTGGCTACCAAAAGCTAGGAAATGCCTCTGCAGCCCTCAATACCTACACAGAAGTCATGGCCACGGGCTGCCTCATGTTTTCCAGAATATTCTGGCTACAAC
Source organism: Tinamus guttatus (assembly GCF_000705375.1). The sequence continues at coordinate 137,838 of NW_010580603.1, forward strand.
ATGCTTTCAAAAGGCCCGGGGTGCAGATCTGCATGAGGAGCTGCATGGGGGCCAGAGAGGCCCCGCCGCTC
>NW_010580603.1:141420-186924 GCF_000705375.1 Tinamus guttatus
AAAGAGTCCCCATCATAAATGTTTTACAGGTAGGTAAATGTGGGAGTAGTCTGCATGTCACTGTTTTTGTAGATTTGTTCTTAATTTATTACTTTTCTCTGTATAAAGTTTTGTTGTGTCAAGTAACAATATTTTGATGAGTTGAGTGGAATGTTTCAATAAGATGATCCTAATTTGCAATATAAACTTAACGGGCAGTTAGTTTTGTGCTCTATTTATATTTATTTTGGGGGGTTATTATAAAGGACCAATTGCTCAAACTATTGAACAACAATGAATTTTTACTCAGACACACAAGTTTCTATCCACATAACCAAAAGGCTGAGGAAACAGGCATGTCTGTATAGAGTGATGAAACTACACACAAGGGCTAGGTAATGAGTGTGACCAGGAGACAGCTGTTAATGTTACAGTCAGAGCAAATTAAGGTTGCTGAGGTTTAGTCAAAGTCAGCTGAAACGTATGGAAACGGGCAATAAAATTCAGATCACTTTAAATGCCACATATTCTTAGGCTCCTGTCAACCATAGTCCATCTGTTAGGATATTCCAAGCAGGACTTGCTTGCTGAAATAAGCTTGAATTTAAGCACATTGCACTGGGTGGGGGGGGACAGTTTGGGGCAAGTTAAGAAAGAATCAGCTTTGTGCTGGGGCTTTTGTGCACATTTATACCTTTTCCTCTGTTACTGCTGCTGAATGTATATTAAACTAAATAGAAAAATCATGTTCTAAAAGCAAATGGTGTTCCAGTTTCAATTTCCTCATTTGAAAGGAAGTGTGGGTATGACTGTCAAGACTTTGGAACTTCCTGAGACTGTTTCTGCCTGGTCTTCTCTTAGTCCTTTTCTGAGGGTTCTTGGCTGCTGCCATGAGGATGGCTCTAATTCCAAGGTGGAGTCAAATGGGGGGAAATTAGTTCTTAGGAACAAACATTTATGTATTTGTGAGATTAAATAACTAAAGTTCAAAAATTGTTAGAAACATATGTCATACAACTAATATAATGCAATTAGGAACTTGCTTTTAGACTGAAAACTCTTTAAATGTTCACATCGCAGATACAGCCCATGGATTAGTTATGATACTTTGTATACATTTTTAGTATCCTGCTTACTCTATGCAGAAGATGTGTGCCCTGTGCAGTTTATTGCAAGACCCTTGGCTGAAGGACGTAGTTGGTGATAACGAATACTCGTGTGGAATTATTGCTGATAAGTGACGGCCTGATGTGCTTCAGGAAGGCGCCTGTGCAAGGAGGACCCAGGCAGACTTTGATTCTTCTGCAGTTCGCTCTCCTGCTGCGCTGTGACCCTCTGGCCGGTGGCAGACCCGTGGTGGTCTGTTGCGTGGTTACTGCACAGTTTGATTACAGACTTGAAAAACTGGTTTTATGGGGGTGGAAAGCAGCACTGTGCACCGGCCCTGGGCAGGGGGTCTCGGGAGCTCTCCTGCTCGGCAAGCACCACAGAGCCCTTCGCCACCGGCCTCTGCTGCGCGGAGCGCGGGCAGCGCGGCCCAAGGACCAAGTGAGCGTGTCGTGTCCTGAGCTCAAACTGAGACTCTGTTTGTAGCGTCCCCGAGCGATGCCGGGGAAGTTGCACAGCTGCCTTGTGTCACTGCTGTCTCACCTGCTGCAGGAGCGAGGGCAGTCACACGGTGCGGGTCCCTGCTAACCCTACGCGCGTCTTCGTAGGTCGGTGCCGCAACTACAGACAATGCGGGTGGGTTTGGGACTGCATGGGGAGGTCGCCAGGCACCAAGCTATATAGTGCCTTAGGTAGGCGTGTGTGTTGCTATCCTACATGCCATAAACATGAGATCATTTATTTTACTGCCATAAGTCTGTATGTTGGCAGTTTCTGGGGGCAATTTATCAATTTATGCACTCTTAATCTTCGTGTTTTAGTTTATCTACCAATAAGTTATTCATGAAACTATGAACTTGCCTTACCAAAACAAAAAGCAAAAGGTTTCAAATCTGTGCAGCTCTAAGGGACCTTTTGCCGAAGGTACAGAGTGTGCTGTGCACCGCTTGACCTGGAGTAGCACCTGGGTGACAGACTGGTGCCAAGAGGTACTCGTCTGTAATTGCAAGTCGCTGGGGATGTTCCTCTGTCCTTGCATGGCTAACATGGGCTGTTAATTACTGCTAAAACTTTTCTGTTTTGAAATATAACCTGCTCTGCTTGGCACAGAAAATTAGTTAACAGTGATTTTGCCACTTCCTTTTATTTAAAAAATAAAAAAATAAAAAAACCAAAAACAACAAAAAAACCCACTTTTAACAAGGCAGGAGCCCGGGGAGACAGGGGATGACACCTTCCTTGTAGTATTGCTGAACATAGGTTTGGGGTGTTTTTTAAGGTATCTCCAAACTGTAAGACTCATCTTTCATTTGCTTCCTGAATTTTGCGCCATTTTTGGCCCTGGTTGAATTTTCTGCAGAGTTAAGTGCCAGAAACTTTGATTAAAACAGTTTTGTAATTTGATATCTTAATAAAAACATCAGTTGTCTTAATTCTGATAAAATACGAGTTGCTTTCAAGGCTAAATTATTTTTATAACTTCTTTCCAGTCTTAGCAGACCAGTCAGCAAACTTTTAAGTACTTTTCTTAAGACCTTGATTTATATACATGTTAGTCTTCAATATAATAAATGAAGAATATGAAGATGTGAAAGTTTATGAAGGTCTCGGCTGGGGCTGTGCTCCACTTCTGCAGGGTGCGCGGTGTTTTTGTGCTGAGGCTCTTGCTCTGTTTTTGTACTTCAGCGTCGCTTGTGGTAAAACCGTGCGAGTGTCTCATTTCTGAACAGGAACTGGCTGCAGGGCCTGTGAAGAGACGTGCTCCTGAAACGGTCATCCATTTCTTTGGTGAGCTTTCCGCTTATTTTTGGGGTGTGTATGTGCTATGTGCTTGACTTCTGGATCTTCCTTTCCAATGTGCTGGGCTTCCCACGTGGTCTGTGCTCCAGGCTGCGTCTCCTGCTGGATCTTCCCTGCTCCTTTGCCTGGCCTCCTGCTGCCACCTTCTGCAGAGTCGTGAAAAGAAGGGCAAATTGGGAAAGCCCTTGAGGTGGTTGCAGGACACGGAGCAAAGCGTGGATCTGTGAGGGGACAGCGGCGGGGTCGGAGCTCTGCTCCGCCTGGGCGCAGATGCTGCGTGGAGCAGAGCCCTGCGGCCACAGGGCTTCCCCAGGTGCCCCAAGCTGCCTTTACGGCACCAAGAAACATCAGTTACGGGCACACGTAGCGGTACTTGGTTGAGAGCAAAGTGCCGATTTACTTTCTATTTAAATGCTAAGTTTGCTCATGTGGTATTTTGTGCTAATGTTTCCAGGCTTCAGCTCAGCCAAGAGAGGAAACTTACAGGGAAAATCATAAGCAAACAGCATTTAGAAGAGTTGTTTCATTAGTTATTGTATTTGCTACTGTGAATCTGTAGCATCTGTAATCGTTAATCTTTATTTACTCTGGGACACTTAAATCCTTGTTTTATGTTCAGAGTAAAGATCTGTTGCTAACCGTGATGTTGATAATACAAATATCCAGTATTCCCAGTACATCTGAAATCTCTTTTATGCTTGGGGTGGCTGATTGCAGCTTTGCTTTTGATTTTTTGCGTACGTTGTGTGCCAGCCTATCTGAGAGTTCAGGATTTCGTAAAGCAGCATTTTGGGTGGAGAGCTCAATGACTGTCAGTTCGTGTGTTCAGTGTTCCTCACTATTGTCTAAAAATAAAAACTTGAATTAACAATTTGCTTAGTTCCTGCTTTGCTGATGCTGTACATTTTGTTTCTCAGTGGGAGGTTTTTTATTTTACCCTTCTCTTTTTTTAAAAACTGTTAGCACTTTGCCTCTAGATCTGTCTTTGTTTTTTTATCCTCCATCTAAAGCTGACAATTTTGGATGAAAGACAGCCACGTTCTATGCTTGTTGCTAAACTTATTGAAGCAGTTGTGTTTTTCCTGCAAAAAACACTGGAGCAACTACAGGGTTTTGAAATTTTAAGGCTTTTGACAGTTTCCTTGTGTTCAGTTTCATCGTTTATTGTCTGTTTCTCGTGATTGAATACGCTGATACGGATGAGCGTATCAGCGAGCCTCATAGAGCCAGTGAGGAAATCCTTGGTGTAGTCAAGTATGTATTTATCTGCCTCAGTACATTGACTGGTAACTAGTTAGTCCTTTTATGGAGTTGACTAGAATTTTAACAAAAATACATACCAGACACTGCCATTTGCATTTGGTTCTTTCCCTTCCTCATTTCTGACTTCTTGTATTCTCTGCATGCATAGGCTTCAAACTGTGATGAAGCAGCTGAAATCTGGGAGCAGACTACAGTTTAAATAAATGGTTCAGCATTTTTATGTCTGCCCGTAACACGTAGATAGCTAAAAATGCAGCCGTGCGGCTTCCGCGCGTGGTCTGGGTCACTGCAGGGTTGCGCGTGGCGAGAGGGGCTGGTGACACGCGGACCGCGACCAGCGCTACTGCTGCCTTGGCCTGGAGCTTGGCCTTGGAGACCTGTTTCTTTCTGAGCGTTGCTGTGTTTCTAATGTAGCTTTGCTGAAGATAGTTAAATGACTTGGTTTAAAACAGACAGAAACGTTTCAGGGAAGTTTGTGTCAAAGTCACTTTTGGATTTGAAACTCTTTGAAGAGTGTGTTACTTCAGGAATGTAATAAAGGTTTGCAATTTTTTTTTTCCTCACTGGGTGCTCGTGTGCCCTTCCAGACTGGAAATCAAATGCAAAAATATTTGAATGTGAGATTTGCCTAGGGGAGGAGTATAAGGTATATAAAATAAGTGCTATAAACTTCCTATTGGTGGCAAAATGGTCGATAATTTTCAGTCTGCGTGTATGCAAAGCTCCATTTTGACTGAAAACATGAGCTATACCTTTTAAATGCTTCCTTTGCCTTGAAATTTCTTCCGTTAAAGAAGCAACCCCCACTTCCCGTCTTTACCTGCGCTAGAATACGGTTGCTTTTGGCAAGCATCTTGCCTGGCCACAGTTGTAGAAGTAAGGAATGGTTGGAAGGAAAGATTTTCTTTTCTCCCCCACATGAAGTGACTGTTTTGTTAGGCCGCAGGCTTGAGGAAGTGTGAGTAGTGGGGGAAGCTCAAACCCGGCAGCTGAAGGATGTGGATAGTTCACAGTGTGACTAGCAAGTCAGATTTTCTTTTTTTTTTCTTTTTTCTTTTTTTTACAGAGTGTTGAAAGGAAAAAGAGGATCTGAGGCTGTACTTACTCATCTTGGAAGCTCCTAGACAGAAGTGGAAAGTGTTCTGGACATTAGCAGTAATTTGGCTGCTGGAATTTGTCCAAAGTAGTAGCAATATGGTCTTGCTCTTTCTGAAAAATAAAGCAGCAGTTCTTTTTTTAATAAACATAAGTCAGCCTGGTTCTTGCTGTAGAGCCTGTGTGAAAGTCATCACTTCTAATAGCCCGGAGCCTGGGGAGCCGGGCAGGGCATCGATTGGCTCTGCACTGGCTCAGGGAAGGCAGCTCCTGCCAAACTCGCTGACGCTGCTCAGCTGGAGAAACGATGCAGCTAGGGCTGCGCGCTGGCCTGGGAGGGCGTCCTGGAGCACCCTGCTCCCTGGAAGCGCCGCTTCCTGGCACGGTGGGCCAAGCCATCCGCCCGCGCGAGCCTGCCCGTCTCGCGGGCGCGTGTCCCTTGCCTAAAGTCTTGAACGACTCCCTGAGGTTACAGGCCGGGTGTAGCTTGGCTGTTGAAGGCTTTTGCCAGGTGTTAGGGTGGGGATTTTGCAGCCTACTTGCCTAGCAAGTAGTTGTGTTGAGGCTTCTTCTGCACGCTGCCTGTAGCCGTGGGGCTCCCCGCTCCAGCGGGATTCCTGGCTGACTACTGACCTGCCTGCGGACAAGGTCCCTGAACCCGCGTCTGCCTTAGGAATTAAAACGAAAACCAAGAAGCACAGGGCGGTTATTTTTAAAGTGCTGTGGCTTCACGTGGGCCCGGAGCAGGCGCGTGCAGACAGTGCAGCATAGTCGTGCTGGAGAAGCCATTGCAGGGAGATAGAGTGTGGAGAAGAGAAAGAAACCCTCAGAACAGCAATTCCCAGAGCAGCCCTGGAGCAGAGCTGCAGCCGGGGCCGCACAAGCTTCCTGCCTGCTGGGCTGCTCGCTGAGCGAATTCAAACTGCAGAGCTTGTTTTTCGGTATATGAACAAATGCACGCTCACCAGGTAGACGTTTTTGTTTGAATCCATCCCTAGTGGTGGCAGCTCTCCCTTCACTAGCGTGTCATTTTCCCTTTCTGCCAGGACTTGTTTGCTTGAGCAACAAGTTGTATTTTAGGAATAGGGGAAGTGATGCAAATGCTTCAGGTGCCGCCCTGAAGCATCTCTCGAGCAGCAGTGATCACGTCGCAGAAGTGCAGGAGAGTTTCGTCTACCGCTCTATTTCACCATCTGTTCATTGCTAAGATATACTGAGGGTATTGCTGCTGGAAAGGCAAGCTTTACTTTTCAGGGTGTCGGAAACCTAAAGGAAAATTTATTTTTCCCCCACCCCTCCCGTACCGGAGCTGACAGCGCTGATTCCCAGTCTGCTTTTTGCAACCACCCTGGCTGTTGGTGGGAGGTGAACAACTGACGTTCTGCTGTCCTTAACAGGCATTTTATTGAATTATATGTTTAATTTTGGGCATAATCTAATCCAATAATTTAAGCGTTATTTGATAATGAAAGCCTGTCACTGTATTTCCTGCCATGGCTGAACAGGCATTTTCTTCCAGGGATTATTTCAGTTTCTAAAACTATTGGAGATTAAAGTCCAACAAAATATTCAAGTGTCAACAGAGGTGCTTGCTGTGATGTATTTTTGTAGTCCAAAATGATCTGTACGTAACAGTGATGGCTTTGGACTTCTGTCTTTTTGAAAATTCATAGTGAATAATCTTCATTTTGCTAGCATGTCTATGGGTGGATGACACTAATAGTTCAGCTCTTTTGGGAGAGAAAAAGGGACACATGCACTCAAAACCAGCCAGGAAATGTATGGGAGAGTTGGAGGTTAGAAAACGAATTTTGATTTCCTTGCTTTAGCTACCACGATCTTCCCTTGCATGCGTAAGCTAAGAGCTTTGTGAGCGTTCGAGAGCTTGTATGCGCGGGATGGGAAAGGCTGGAGTACGCGGGAAAATTCCCCTGGAATTTATTGTGCTTTAACCACAGGATGTGGTTGTTAAAATTATGCCTTGGGTTTTTGGCACTATCTGGGTTTCAGCCTCATTGTAAGTCACTTTACTGAGGGACTTCAGTGAAAGTTAGAATTCGGGCATTTGGTAGAGCGCCTTTTGCCCCATGTAACTGCTTTATTTCTCTCTGTGATCTGCTCAGAACGTGGAGGGGTTGAATCATGGTTTATCTTTTAGGAAACCACCAGCTGGTCAGACCCTTGTGCTGCTGCTTGTCACCCTTATCAGTCAGAGTTTTGTTAATGCACAGTGTTCATGAGAGCCTGCTATCTCTCCCCACCCCCTCAACATGAAAAGATAAACTCATGGGTTTTATGGAAGTTAGTTGCATTTATTAGTGGGTTTTATGGAAATTAGTTCTATTGCTTAATTACCTTTTGCTGCAAAGTTGCTGCCTTTTTCAGTTTAGAACTGGATATTTCCTAGATCATCATTTCTGATTTTTTTTTTGTATTTTTTTAAAAATCTCAGTAAGACATTGAGGCTGTTTATGAGTGAATAGTTCAAGCCCGCTTGAATGTTGCATCATTTTGGCATATTTTCTCTTTCTTTTGCTTGAACCTGCATGCTTTCAACTGCACAGTGCTTTTCATTCAAGCTCTTTGGGGTGTACATCTGTTTAGTATCTAGAGCAGTGAAGCCCTGTCACTGCCAACCCTGTTAAGATGCAACTGTCAAAAACCACCAGTACCAATATGTGGAGAGAGCCTTTAGAGGGATGATTCTGTTGTTGCATTTACTTTTTTTAAATAGTGTCCAATTTCAGATGTGAAGTAGGTTAGATGTGAAATAGTTTAGATATAAACTGCTTGCTTAAGGTTTTAATTAAATTTTTGTATCAGATTAAAAAAAAAAAAAAAAAACAACACCTATTACTCACTGAAATTTCAAACCACTCCTGCAGGGCTGCCTAGATGTGAACCTGTGAGCACAGCAAGACCTGGAGTGCTGCTTGGCTGTGCGCTAGGTCAGTGGGTGTTTCATCTCGGGCGTCCCACGTTCAGGAAGCAGATTAATTAAATATTACCCCGGGAGACCAGAAATCAATCTTTATCTGAAAGTCCAGCTTTCCAGGTGTCTGCAGAGGAGGATTTTGTGTCCTGTGGCTTTAGAAACACATTGGCAGCTCAAGGAATTGAGGGCTGCTCAAGGGTTGTTGTGGGTACAGTCAGGTTGTTGAGTTGAAGCGTTAACATGATATTTTAATAATCCAGAACACTTAATAAAAATATTTTGTTCAGTTAAAATTATTGTAATGAAATGCATTTCTTTAAAGTTGCCATAAAAATACTTCCAAGTCTATTCCTGCGGAACATTATGCCATTCTTTTGCCCAAAAGGTCATGAAATGAATTTTTGCATTTCAGTTCAGGCTGTTTGTTAATAGAATGGTTCAAAAATGATACAAGAGTTTAAAATTTTTCTCCTTTTCAGTTTAAGTGTGACTAATTTGAACAAAATGAAGTTATGCCTACAGTTATGTAGGTACAGGATGAGCATTCCGATTAAGGTTCCAGCAGGTTTGGTGTTGCTCTTAGGAAGCCTCATACCAGAGCAAACTTGAGACTTGTGACCACATTGTACTTTGAAGTTAATAAATAAACTAAGGAGATAACCAGAAACCTGTGGCAGAGTGAGATGTTTCTTTGTATATGTTTGTGGAGGGAGCTATACTCTGAAATAGTCAGGAGGCCTTGTATTTGTGAACACTTTTAAAAAAGAAAATCATAGCTCTTATCATTAATGAATTCTACTGACACTTGAAAAATTAAGCTTTATACCTCATAAATGGATGAAAAGGGGGAAAAAAAAGAGAGGGGGAGCTGTTTTTGAAACAGAAAAGTCAAGCAAAACTGATGTATTGTTAACTTCTGTATAATTTCCACAAGCAGAATGAAATCTGATTTTCCAGTTCACTAATATGCTAGTGAAGGTTCAGGAACAAGATATCCTGAAAGAAAAATGGGAAGAAACAAAGATTTTTGGAAATTTGTTTTGCATTAAACAAGTATTACAGGTGTGGAATTATAATAGATCTGGAATTTCATAACAAAAATAATCTATCCTTCAGCTTGGAGTTTCTCTTTTAGGTCAGATTTACTATTTTTGAGTATTTGTAAAATCAGCTGAGCTAGTCTGCCTTGTTTGTTCCCTTTATCTCCAAGCACAAAGCAAAAGAAAATCCTGAAATAAATAAATAAAGCAATAGGTAAGGTACTACTAAAGAGCAAAGAAAAAAAAAGATTTTTATATTGCACCTTGGCCAATTCCTGCCCCCACCTTCCTGATTTTACATTTTAGCTTGATAGAAATTGGCCACTTTGAAAAAAAAACAAACAACAAAAACAAAACACAAAAAATTAAATTGATGAGTGCTACAGGTACAGCATTGATCCACTCAAGATTGCATGAATAACAACTTGCTAAGTGTGAAAAGCAACTGCTGTTGGAGCAGCAAGGTGTAGTGCTCGTAACTGGTTAAATATTCTTCAGTCAGAATGAAAATGGCTTGCAAAACTTGCTAGGGAAATAGGCGCCTGTGGTTAGTGTTGAATGCAGAGAGATCTGTCTGTCTTGCAGATCAAAAATTGGCTGAAAGTTCTTAGTCTGTGTGTCACGTTACTTCCTCAAACTTGCGGCTTGTCAGGAGATACATGCTCTCAGTTTCTCTTAAACAATTTAGTTACAAATATATAGGAAATCTTATTTATTTTGCTCTTTATGTTTTGCTGACATGAGTGTGGCCTGTCTTGGTTTAATGTGTGTATGCTGTAAAGTCTACTGTCCTTAGGATACACCCAGTAGAGGCTTCTGGGTGAGCAGCTTAAGCACATTTATGTGCAAGACTGCTGGCAGACGGGTAGAAACCCTGCTAAAAATGTTTTCAAGCATATATTAACAGTTACAATAATGCAATGAGATGATTTTTTTGTAAATTTGACGGTCTCCAATGTAATCCTTCTAAGGCCAACTTGTGTTACAAGTACGAATTACCGAAATTCAAACTCTTCAGAAACACTGAAAACAACAACACGAGATCCTGTAGATCCTCTGTAAAGTCCCTGGAGTGTTGTGTTGTTTCTGGTGTGATTTAAAACGCTTTCATAGTATGTTTTTCTACAAAGCTTTGTGAGTTCTCTGGGACAACCTTCATGTTTAGGTGTTCTCCTCGCTTTCCCAACGAAACACCACGGAACAAGTATCCAGCATAGGTCTCTGGTCAGCACTAACCTGTTTCAGAGGAACCAGGGCCATCTGCTTGCCCACTGACCAAGACGTTGCTACTAACTAAAAAAGAGAATTCAAGGATTCAGTCATTTTCCACCAAAGAGCAAATTGGTGCTATATAACCTAGTTTTGAGAAGTCTCTTAAACAGAATGTGCAGATTTCCTGTAGATGCATTGCTGCCGCAGAAGTTCTGTTTTAGTCTCTGGGTTCTCATATTCGGTTGCCGTGGCTGTGATGTACCCCTGAAAAGGGGAAACAGGGACCTTGGGTGTATTTCTACCCAAAATAGGAAGTGTCACTGGTATCACTGCTGGTCTACAGGTTCTGCAGGACTGTGTGTAATTCCAGCTGTCCATTTTCAAGGGACATTTAGAATAAATTAGCAAGATTATTGAAGAAAAGAGGTGCCTATTTTATGAGTGAAGATTACAGCAGTTTGTTTATTCTAGCAGAAGTTTAGCAGAAAAAGTAAAGTTCAGGTATATATGAAATCTTTTGCAATAAAATTCCCCTCTGCCAGGTTATTGGGCAGTTCTGTCTGCCGTTCAGCTCCCAAGGTGGGTGATGTAGACGTCATGAGCTTTGGGGTGCCGATAGGTTCCCACTGCACGTAACTAACATCCTGTAACCCCTGTGAACATGATAAAGCAGCGAGGGAGGAGGGCGAAAGCCACGAGCCGTCGTGTACCCCGTGGGTTCCTCTGCCAGAGGGCTGCATTCGAGGGCGATAATCTGTGTCTCCTGCTTGCTCATCTGCCAGGAGATGCAGCCTTCAGTTCACTGTGTCCTGGGCACGTGCCTTTCTGCCCTGCTGTGCACAGGTCTTCAGCTAAAGTTGCAAGGGGCAGGGAACACTTATTTTTAAGTGGTTGTCACATTTGTGGATCTGTGTTCTGAAATCCCAAACTACATATTCTTTTAATTTTACACTGCTTTGAATCATGCATTGTTTATTCAAGTTTTCTTTTCTTTCTTTTTGATTTTTGCATTGCTTGTATTAGATCTGGTGTTTAATAAAATGTATTAAAGAACTTATGGCTTTCATTATCAAGATTGCTGTGCAAGTCAGTAAAAATATTATTCTCCCATTTTTCTCGGGACTTATTTCCTGTCACACAGTCCCATAAAAATACTGAGATTAGTACACTAAGAACGATGCTTCTCATCAGGTTGCAACCTTTAACTCAGACATTTGTCTTATCTTTCAGTCTTTCATTGTGTTCGTTCATTCTGCAGATTGCCACAATAGAGTTAAGAGTTTTTTAAAATTCTGTTGATTGCCTGAGTAAAGGGTTTATAATGTATGAAGAGAGACAGTTAAGTAGGGTTTTTTTCTTGAATTACCAGGGGAAAAAAACGGAAGCACCCTTAATGTCTGCAGTGGTCCTGGGAGTAATGACGCCCTGTGTTGCTGCAGGTCGGCGTGTGCGCTCCGAGACGCGGCGTCGAGGACTGTTCCGGCCGGGCTGCGCGCAGCTCCGCGTGCTCGAGGTCCCGGCGCAGAAACGCTGCTGGTGCCGACGGATCCCAGGCGCCGGCAACGGCCAGCGAGTGTCCGGGGGTCCCTGCCGCCTGTGCGCGGGACACCTCGGCCAGGGAGATGCGACGGGCGCCGCTCCCAACTGTTCTGAAGTGTGTGTTCTTATGCAGTGTGGCTGAACATACAAAATGATAGATGTTTGCATCTAATTGCCACTAATTTTATTTTTGAGTGAGTATGGGATCATATTTTGAGTATGGGATCTTCATTAAACCCACTGTTTGTAAAACTTTTTTTTTTTTTAAGGACATGCTCATTTGATTTCTGTGCTGTATTGAAATAGGGCATGACTGCAGAGACAGTGCTTCCCATTAGGAGCCTAGGTACATTTCTTTAATGGTATTTTAATATTTAACCTTCAAGGGAGGGGATCTTCCTTCTTAAGCATGTGTAGTTTTAGTTTTGTTTTTGGCTGTGAAGTGCGGATGTTGTGGTGTAAGAAATATTTCATGATTGTCTTTTTCAAGATTGGGGAAGACTAAAATTCTCCTTCAAATGCTAGTATGTAGCATTAAGATTTTAAAAACATGCACTCAGTGGGGATGACTAGTGCTTCGAATTAAATCCCAGGTGATTGGATGTGATCTCTTTGTCTCCTCCAGCTTGTTTTCATAAATGGTAAGAAGGCTTTGATCTCTGAAACATAGAGGGCATTTTGTATCTTCACTGAACCCTTTGTGCTGTAGTAGCAGCCCACGTTTCCATTGCTCCAGGTGATGCACAGTTATGTTTCCACTGCCCATCTGTTGGCCTTGGGCTGAGTTTTTTTTCCTAAAGTGAAATTGCCTGTGAGTCTGACTCATGAGGAATATGAAACCAAAGAATGGGGCAGATGTTATGATCCTGTTGAATACACAAAAATTCACATGGCAAGAACATTTTTTGCCTTTGGCAGCAGACACAAGAAACTTTGTTCTTGCATTGCAGTTTACTGTTCCATTTTGCTTATGCTGTTTGTTAAAAGAACTTTAAAAAACAGTTAGCTCAGTAATAGCAGTGGATATCAGAGCATGGCTGGGACATGGTGCTGATTTATGCTTTGAGCAGCCTTACAGGTCCGTTGTCTGCTGTTCAGTGCAGGATTTTCAGTGTACGTAGCTATGTTGGCTCGACTGAAAAGCCCTAAGCAGCCAAAGCTGTTGTCAGGGTCACTGCATTGGTTATTTCACCTCTTCAGATGTCGTTCTACAATTTCTCCACTGTGGAAGTGAGTAGGTAGAAGAGAGAGGATCTTGTCTTTGAGCCTGATACCTGTTTACTGTTTCTTGTTGGACTGAAGCTAAATAGCAATTGATTCCTAATCTCTGTCAGGACAAGTTTTATCTTCTTCCCGCCCATAGTGTGCCCTTATCCCTTCGTGGTGTGATTGAGGCTGGGCTGTGCAAATACTCTGTTTACCCAGGAGGAGGAAAACACACATTTCCATGGGAAACTGCAACACTCCCCCTAAATAAGTAAAGAGAAGTGGGGGGAAAGAGGGGAATGAGTGATGCCCGTTACACCCTGCTCATTTCTAGCATCTTTGGGAATCTTGCTGGCGCTGGGCGAGTCAAGGGACGTCCTTGCGCTCTGAGCTGTCACATCAGCAGGCTGCGCTTCCTGAGCGCTGCAGCCAGAGGGAAAAGCTGAGGTGCATTAAAACACTGCTATGCAAACAAGCATGGAGATTGAACTGTAGTGTAATTAGGGGATTATGTTGTGCTTGAGAAGGTTGTTGTCAGCCTCAGCACTTCTTTGTTTTTCAGGTACTTATAATTCTGTATCTGAGTAATATATGAATTTTTTTTTGTGCGCTTGAATATTACTTGAAGTGATTTTTCTTATTACTAATTTCAATGTAGACTTAATATTAGCTAGTGTAATACATTTCTTAAATAAATCTGTTTTCTGAAAACAACAGGGAGCTTGCATTTTCCAAAAATCAAATGAGTGTTTTAATAAAGATTGTTGAGGCTTTCTCTCCTTCATTCCCTTCATCTCTATTCCTATTTCAGCTGGAAACACTATTTTCTCTCCATAATGTTTCTTTCTTTTTGTTTGTTTTTTTTTCAGTGTGTTTTCTTTACTGTTAGTAATAACCTCAGAAGCGTTCAGGGTTTTTTATGTAATTAAGCTGAAGTTATACAATGAAAAGCTGTCCTGACTTGTGAGGACACTTATGTTCAGAGATGTGAATTTTAAATAGGTCACTGAAAACTTAAAGAATAAGTGGGGTATTGATTTGTGTAGTGGTAAGTTCAATTATAAAGCAGGCAAAGTCAGAAAATCCATCTGTAAGATACAACAGGGTGCCTGGGAGCTGTACAATAATCACGCAGCTCGGGAAGGCTCAGGGCGCAGCCGAGTCACTGGTCTGCTGGGTTGTTTTACACCCTGCAGATTGCTGCTTAGGAAAATCAGTATTGGGAATCCTGCTGCGATAGAAGCCGGAGTTAATTATAAGGCTTGGTAGCTTTCTTGGTTGGACTATGTGTTTGTACAATAAACTACTCGAGAACCGTGATGAACCCTCCTGTCTGATTTGCCAGTCTGGTTACGGAGCTTCTCCTTTCTCCTCCAGCAGCTAGTTTGTGAGCTGGCCTGAAGTTACAAATCTTCACCGTGGTTTGCTGAGCCGTTCCTGCAATGCTCACTGTGTCCCACCTGCGTCAGGAGTCTAGAGGCTTCTTACTGTGGCTGGTTAATCGGCATCCTCAGAGCACATCTCATAATAATGCTGGTGTTTAAAACAGGCAAAAAAAGGTGCAACATAGAAGTGAACTAATGATACTGTTTTCCTGGGCTTTGTAGAGATGTGATGAGTCAGTTTAGGGGCTCCCTGCTCCCAAGTTTGCAGTGGATGCTTTCCTTCCTGCATGTCGGGCCAGCTTTGGGGCTCATCCTGCACCTCCATGAGGTGCCAGGCTCCGCTGCCCCCACAAGAAGGGACCCACGCAGACGTGTGCTCTTATTTCCACGGGCTGGTGAGCTCAAGGGCCGGGGCTGGGTGCTGGGGCAGGCCCGGAGGGGAATGGCAGTGGGGAGACCCCGCTGCTCGCGGTGCTCCCGGTGGGTGCCCTGGCTCCGGCCCGTGTGAACCCACCCGCTCCGCTGCACGGCTCCTACTGCTGCTGGTGACTGCAGAAGCTGCTCCTCGGTCACCCACTGCACGGCTTGAGTGGGAGCAGCTTTTGGAATAAGTGCTATGAGAAGAAACAATCTACTGAAATAAGAATCTGAACAGAAAAGCCAAGTGTGAGTGCTTGCTTTGCGGAGCATTTAGCGCCATCACTGCTACACTTTGCAAAGTTTAAGTGCATAATCTAGGTTAAGTCCTATTTAACTCCGTGCCTTACTTCATTAGTAATGGTTGTCTTGGCTGCCTCCTGAATGTTTTTTGAATGACAGACTTTTTTCTTTTTTCTGGTGTTTTGGTATTTTTTTTCTCCCTCAAGAAGTAAATATAAGTAAGATTTTTCTGTGTTCAAGAGAAGCTCTTTACAGATTAAGTGTAACTAAGGAATGTGAAATGTCACATGAGAAACTTCAAAATGTGAAGAAGTTTTAGCTTTGTTAAGAAACTTATGTACAAGTAAGGTTTGCTGCTGATATCAGATACATCATCAAAAAAAATCTGTTCTGCATTTAGTCCTTCTGTAGGAGTAGAAAAAACTAACAATACTGCAGGCTAGCATTGAAAACTAGTTCTAAAAGGAAGAAGTGTTGTCTTTAACACAAGCGGTATTTCCTGTGGTGACTGCTGTAAAGTGCATTTTGGGTTGCTATCATTCGTTTCCTAGACTGAATTAGCTGTGCAGTCCAATTGACTGGAGTTTATTTTTTTGCCCGAGATTCATAATTCATGTACTTGTTGCTCAGTTACTCTGATGCTTATAGAGAGTGGTTCTCTTAATACCTGCTAATGGGTAATTATGGTTGATAATAAGGCCAGTCATGGCAGCTTTGGAGTCGTTTTGGAAGCCCTGTGGTCATCCATGTGAGCCAAGCTGGAGTGGAAACCAAAGCTGTACCCTGCTCTGCGCGGCCGAGGGCTTCAGGAGGGGCAAACTGGTTCTGCTTGCTTCTGTGCTGCGGCTGCTCAGGGGAACAAAGCAAGGTATCTTGTTTTGCTTGGGTTTTGTTACTGGGTTTGTTTTAATATTTCATCACTGAGCCTGCTTTTTAAGCAAGCAGCTTTCAGCGAGCAAGGCCAAGTGCTCGGCAAATAAGTGGCTAGCTGGAAAAGCAGCTGCGTGAGGAGCTCTGCAGGCAGCGGGTGCCTCGGTGGCTTCCAGAGGAGGAGCAGAGGGGCAGGAAACCCCCCTGCCCCTCTGCGAGGCTCGAGGCGAGCGCGAGCTGCGGGACGGGTCAGGGCTCTGGTGCCACCTCCGTGGGGCAGCGGCAGATGGAGAGGAGGCTGCACAGCTTCCTCGAGCCGCCCCGCGGCTTCACGCCCAGCTAGCACCCGAATTGTTTGTGCCCTGTTAATGCAGAGAATGAAGACAAGCCATGTCTCAAGAGCTGCTTTGTTATCATCATCAGTGTGATTTTGCTTGCAAATAGGCCATCGTTCTTTCTGTAGCTCCACCTGATGTTGTCCAGAGGGGAAGAGGCGATTTGGAGCCACAGCTCAAGAGAAAAGGCCCTGTGATAAGTAGCACTGGACTGCACTCCATGGAGGCTTTCGGTGTTCTCTCCGCTCTCCCCCCTTTCCTCCTATGCTGCCCCTTTTAAACAGCTCCCGAAGAAGGAGGTCCTGAAGCATCCCCAAAGAGCACTGCAGCCCATGGATGCTATTCATATTTCAAGGTAGTAGAAAAATTAGCAAGCAGGTTTTTTTACTTGTCATTCAGTGCTTGTTTCAGCTGTATAGATTGGATTATACATGTGTAGGGCTTAATAAATCACTGGACAGCAAAAATGATCTCCCTGTCCCAAAAGTTTATTGCACAAGTGGTCACTTGATCAGAGAAGGAAATTTGAGGTACCAAGAAACCTAGTTGCATGATTGCCAGCTATTAGAATGGAAATTACAGTGCTGATGCACCGTCCAAAGTAGAAATAGCTTGTTTATAGAAAGTCTCCCTTTTTCTTTTAGCAAATGTGAGAAATGCCCTGGCTCTGTAGCATGATGTATAAATATGCAGAGAGTTCTGCCGCGTGGGTGAGTGCTGCAGCAGGCAGTTGAGGACCAGCCTTGCTGCTCCGGAGATGTTGTCGCTCCATCGCAGACTGTTCGTCTGCACCAGGCTCCTTGCCTTGCCATGGGGAGGAGGCGATCTATGCGATGCACATTCCCAGAGTAGTTTTCCCAGTGAAGGCACTTGCTTTTTCAGTATTTACTTTATCTTGAGCAAACTGCAAAAGAAAGAGGCTTCTCTGATTTTGTACCGTGACTTGTTAGCGTAGCCCAGGCTATCGTGTTTCAGTGAGTTTTCTGTAAAGCGCTCGGTCTCTGTAGGCTCTGTGGATAGAGTCGGGTCTATTCTGTGCTGTTGAGTGCAGGCCAGCTCTTAAGAAAGTGCTATGTATTGACACAAAGCGCTGTGGACAGTTTTAACTAGTCCAGGAGAACAAAAGAGCTTCAGTCCAGCCTAATAGCCCAATTCAGTGTTTGTTCTTGCATTTTGCTTGTAACAAAACTCTTTGGCTTTCCAGTAGGAGACCTGGGAGCTAGCGGTACTTGACAGCTCTTAGGCAGCGGGAAGGAGTGCTTAGAGCAGTCAGAAATAGCCACATTGGTGGAAATCAGAAATGCTGTGTTCTGGCGTGCGCGTGAAGGGTGGGCTGGGCTTGTTTGCCCAGCACCTACCTACCTGTATAAGCTTTTGCTCGGGACAGACTTGTGCCCCATGGCTTGAAGCAGAGCCATTTCCATTCATGCTCTGAAAAAAGCATCTTTATGGATGGACCTTTTTTTGCCTGTCATATGCTCAGTACTCTTTATTAAATGGTCACGTTGCTTTATTTGATGCAAAGGTCTTCATGTGGATGGGTATGCAGCCAAGAGCGGAGCTTAGCAGCTCTGACAAAATGTTGTTCATTCACTCGCCACACATCATCGCCCACTCTCAGCTGTGTCAGCTCATTCATGCTCCTGGGATGATTTCTTCTATGCGCTAAAGCAGCCTCGTTGGCAAATCAGTCCTTCTCCTTTCCAACTCTTCTGGATGCAGTGGAGGCTGCTAAAGAAATATGGCTTTTTCTTGAGAAACCATTATCAGAACTTGGTGGCTTTATGGCAGTGGCTCAAATCCAACCCCACGTCAGAGAGCTGCTGGCTTGGTGCGATCACAGCTTGGCCGCGTGCTTGCTCTGGGCTGGCTCAAAGGTGCCCAGCTCATGGTGCCAGGATGCCAAATCTGCAAGCCACAAGGACCAAAACACCTCAAAAAAAAAGAGAGATTGTGTGATCCCTGCAATCCCCATATGCATAAATAAGAAGGTGTTAAGTTGGAGGGTTTTGCTAGTGGGTCATGATGTTTGTGTGACAGGATATTCTGATCTCTCTCTGTCTGCCCTCTATGTTTTAAGAAGGCTGTTGGAAAAATTTTGGAGAGGGAGGAAGGACAGAAAAAATGGAAACTTTTGGCTGAGTCTGTTAAAGTTCCTTAAAAACAAAAGCTTGACTTGTAAATCTGTAAATGGAAAGAATGAGTGCCAGTAATGTAACCAAATTTGAAAACTAGAGACTGTTTAAGTGCTTGTAGTGGTTTTGGAACTACAATAAAATTCCTGTACTACTTTTTTTTTTCCCATTTTGGATTCTAATAAGATCACTCATGAGTTGTGATGAAGTTCCTCACATGTAACCACATGTTGATTGA
The DNA here is from genome assembly GCF_000705375.1 of Tinamus guttatus. Next base: position 160,220 of record NW_010580603.1, read on the forward strand.
GCTAATACCTAATAACGGCATGATTAGCAAATAGTTTCTCTGGTGAGCTGTCAGGCATTTGCTGTTTAAACCTTATTCAATTGTATGCATAGAGAGAGTGCAAGTTGCTGTATAGCTTTTAAAAAGTGGCAATAGGACAAAGGATGCAAATAGAAACTGGTTCAAAGTTGAATCATTCATTTCAGAGAAAGTGGCATTTGTGCAGTGTCTTAGTGCTTGTGAAAGCAAGAGAGTCCTGTCCTGGGGTTTCTTTACCCAGGTTTTGTTTTGTTAAGGAAAAGCTGGACCCAGGAGTCACTACTAGTAACGTGTATCAGTGACTGCTGGTAAAGGAGTGCACAGGTCTGTAAACTCGCACTATTTTATTAAGAGGGTTGAATCATTTAAGAGACATGTCTCGCTGACTTTGCCCTTTAAAACTCTTTAATAGCACCCAGAGTTGGCGCAAAGCTGATACATCTAACATCTCTTCCGTCTTTCAAATGTTAGATAACTGAAGCAAAGCCGTTGCACTTCTGGAGAAGTGAGATTGTCCTTGGTTTTGTTTGTTCATCAATTTCGCAGAATCTAATTGCAGGGGTAAAGCTGTAGAGATGTTTTTCTTGGATTTTGAGATCAAGTAGCTCAAGACAGGATTGCTTTTCCTTCATAATGGTTAACATATTGCTGCTTAGCAATTAATAGTTATTCTTAGAAAATGGTTTTGGTTCTGCAAACTGGAAAATAAATTTTGCCTTTCAAAGTATCTGTCATCATGGAAATCACCCTGTGACTACTTCGTGTTGGCGAGCATGGTACAGAGCAGCTGGTCAGGTTGCTGTGAATTCCTGCTTTGGAGGGAACTGGGACCTCCGCAGCTGGGTGCTCCTGCCTCCGGGGATCGGGGGGATCCGGCAGCCCAGGAGAGCCCTGCGTCTGCCCCAGTGCTCAGTTTTGTTGCTTTTGTTGCTAGTTCAGATTGAAATATGCCCCCTGCTCTGATAGATCTTTCTGAATAAGAAGCAGGTGTGCTCCCAAGTGAGGTAATTCTGCAATCAGGAGTGTGATTTGGAAAATGAATTACAGCATGATTAGGATCTTTGAACTTCTTCCTTGCTTCTCCTGTAATTTGAGTGTCAGATCTGCTTGGAAACTGCAAGTGCAGCCCTTTGCAGGAGCCATGTGCCTGTGCAGAGGGTATCAGGGAAAGGAGGAAATCTTCTAAGAAGACCTAAGGGAGGTCTTCTAGTTATAAAGTAAAGCTCAGTAATAACAACTAGTGTGATTACTTGTGAAGTAAAATTTGTGTGTCATTAACTATAGGAGGGAATGCTGACATGACAAAAAAATCCTCTTCATGTATGCATACATAAACATAAAATTTTGAGTCTTTAGTTTTACTTCAGCTTTCATTATGCGTGTGAATTATTCTGAGTGTTACTGAATAAACGCAGGGCGATATATCCTGCTATCCTTTTGCTTAGTGGTTAATCCACATTTGAGAAACCCCTGGGCAAGAAGCTGCAGTTACTGCAGTTTTGCTGCAGAAGTTCCCCGCTCGGCGCGGGCCGCCTCGTGCCCGGTGCCGTTACCGCAGCTCCCTCGCGTGGGGCGTCCCCGTGTCCCTGCCCTCCCGTCGTCCCAGCACACGAATGTGCTCGAAGGTGTCACCCGCTCAGCCCCCGGCCACAGCCCGGCCTTTCTGCGAGGCCCTTGGCGGGCTCCTTCCCCCGGCAGTGCCGGGCTCCATGGTGACGGCAGCCTGGCAGCGGGAGCCGCGGGCCTGCTCGCAACTTGTAATAAAACTTCGCCTGGAATCCCGTTTTCCACGCTTCCCTCCTTCCAGCCCCCTTCCCTTTTGTTTTACGTCTGTTGGCATTGGGTGAGCTATATTCATAAATCTGTTTGAGAAACCCTCGGTTATTAGTGATTAACAATAGAGTTCATCGCTTAATGTCCGTTGTTAAGAGAACGCGCCCATTGCCATGGGAACGGTATTAATTAGGCTTGAACGAAAGGCGTAGAGTTAGATGGAAAGTGTCTTTTCTGTTTCTCAGAAACTTAGATCTGAGAGTTGTGGCTTGGATAGCTGCGTTCTTTTCTCCTTTAATTAAACAAAGTGTGAAAAGAAAAAAAGATTATTTTTTTAAAAGATGCATATCAAAAAGAATCCAGGCAAGCCAAGTGTACTGTGACCAGAGTGTGTCTCTGTATGCAGCTCACTTTAGAAGAACTGCTCAGTGCAGAGCTCATGCCCAAAGGGCAGCAGCACGCGCCCGCGCAGCGAGCTTCCCCATGCCCACCAGATCCCCCTAACCACCGCTGCCATCCCAGGCAGCTGAGCCTGGTGACGCGGCTGCTCCTGGAGGCCACGTCACTTGCTCAGAGGGAGCAAGGAGTATTTAGCAGCCCTCTTGTAGGGAGGGAGTTTCGGCTGCTGGAGGAAGGCAGTGCGGTGCCAATGACCGGCCCCTGCGTAGAGGGGACGTAGGCAGCACTGAGCAGAGGAGCTGCTGTGCACCAGCAACAGAGAGGGGGTATCTCCTGGCAGAGCACGCGGATAGTAAGTCTAGGGAACGTTCTGTTTCCTTCTGGGGCAAAGCCTTGTGCCCTTAGCTAAATGCACTTAGTGTAATGATGCTCGCTCTCTCTCTACAGAACTCATCCCAGGAAGGGAATTTCAAGCTTACGGGAAGGCGTTAGAGGCTGGCAAAATAAAAAAGGCAAAACCCCCCTGCACAAGTGTAAGCCGCTGCGGAAGTTGCATGGAGCTGGTGATGAATAGCCCGTGGATTTGGGGAGGGTGACTCTTCTACCGTTGGCCGTATTGGAAATCAGAAGCTAATGCTCATGAGCAGTAAAAGCCCAGCACGCGGGTCACTCGCTGTGGCTGAAGACTGCAGGAGCTGCACAGGAAACACACAGGTGCACTCTGAAGAAGGAGCTTCAGCTGTGTCCTACTGTGTTCACTGGGGATCGAGTGAAAAGTAGCAGCCAGGTGGGGATAAAATGCCAGCAAAGGGTAAATACTTCTTCAATGAGAGCGACGACTGCAAGATAACAGACCCGCTCTACGAGAAGTACCGCTACACCAGCCAGCAGCACCCACTGCTGCTGCTGCTGCTCTTCATCGCAATCGCCTTCTGGACTACGCTCATCGTCATCTTTTTTGTCACAGATGTGAGTATAGCTTTTGGGTTGCGCTGTGTGCTGTAGAAGCCGAGGAATGTGTATAATGGCACAGAAAACTTTACTGTGTAAATATTTTTTTTGGAGCTACTTGGTGTAATAACTGTATTGTTGAAGTCAAGTAGCTGTGGGTGTTTTTGGAGGGATGGGGAGGAGAGGAGCTGGACTGGTCAGAGCCACGCACCCTTCCTGGAGGGATGGTGCTCCCCTCCCGTGTTTTCCATGCTCAATTGTAGCTGTGCTAGCAAATATATATCCCTACTAAAGTGATCAGGACATAACATAGACTTAAGTTAAAATGTTCTGCCTCTCTCAACTTTTTCTTTTCAAATTCAAGTAAGATATGTGAAACCATGCGTTGACTCCCTGGTTATAAATTCCTGAGATGATATCTCTCTCTGTGTGAATATTATTAAGAATTAATGCTGCCACATCTAGACTATTTAGGTTCAAAATATGCTAACCTGCGTTCCAGTCTCAGCTGTTTTCTGAACTGTATGGATGCCTTTTCCATTTTTTCTAAAGGGGAACATTAGAATAAATATAACACTTTGTTTTGCTTTTGCAGGAAACACGTAATCATCTTGCCTTCATTATTACAGTATGTACTGCTCTTGTCGTATTTGCAGTCATATACTTGCTTTTATGTATTGGATCCTTATTTCGGAGATGGCTAACATTATTTGGAGTTACGATTTGGATTAGCTTCGTAACCATAGGATATGTGTCTATTTTTGAAAAAGAAAATGAGTTTCCACCATGGGAACAGGTAGGTATTTCTTGTTTATTCAGTGGAACTGGTAGCCAATGTGTATGGGTATGGGCATGTTTGTATTTTTATTTTTTCTTTTTTTTTTTATGAACATTTTAACTGCATAATTTTGTGTTTCTTCAGACTTAGGCTCACTTTTCCTGTTTGTTTTTATTGATTTGTATCATGATCCATTCTTGTTCTTTACTCCAGTGAGAATGTAATACAGGTGAGAAAACTGAATACCTGCAGGAATCCATGCAGGAGTTGTACCCTCAGTTTGTAAATGAAATGCATTTTTGTTTTGACAAACTAAGCCTTTATTATGAATTCATCTTCAGGAGAATTTTCTTTAGTAATACATGCTTTGCCCATTCGCTATGTGGGTCAATGTGGTGTTCAAGAAATTTGCAAGGGCTGTGTGCTGGGCGTGCCCTGGGGAGCGTGTTTTCACATGGATGGGAGAGGTGAAGTGAACAATAAGCATTAATGACACATCCTGGCATAGCTGGGTGCGGCTGAAGTTCATTACTTAGTATCTCTGATCAGAAGACAGCGATTTCACAATGCCAAAAATATCATAATCTGTAGGAAACTCCTCCTAGGCTCTGGTAATGTAAACAGAAGAGTTTTTAATTAAATGAAAAATGACTTATTATCTTGTACTGACTCCTCCTCTTCCCCCCTTTATTCCAAATGAAGAAAATTATAAATTATCTGTTAAACAACCAAAATCTGATTTGTATTGTGGCGTGGATCCAGCAACATGTATTTGTAGTTGCTATTCAGTATTTTTAGCTTAAGAAAAATCTCACCTTAGGAAAGGAAGATCCCAAATATGTTGCTTTTAAGTACATAGACTTCTATCTTTGACTTCAAAACTACTGTTTAAATGAAGATATGATGTTTGATGTCTGTATTTCCAAAGCTATTACATAGTGTTCCAAACTTTTTGTGACTGTGGTGTTGTGCGATTGACTTTATTTTTAGTACAATTAATCAGGAAAGATGAGCCGATTGATTTACATATTTTGGTCACAAACAAACACTAGTTACAGTGGCTAAAGGTTTAATGTAGTCCAAACCTGAGGCTTCCTTGAAGGGCGCGGATGTCTGGAGGGGCAGTGAGGAGCAGAGCTGATCCAGGAGCGTTGCCATATGTCTGTTACAGTATTTACTTTTGCTCACGCTGTCAGGTTCTGTAAGTACAGACTAAGCACGGTAACAGCAATCTATAAATAAGCATTTAGGTGATTGGCTCTAGTGGCTCCTACCTGATCCCCAGCAGTTTAGTGGGCCACTGTGCTTTTTGTAAAGGCTGTGCAGCTTACAAGGTAGGTAGTTGCAATAACCATGGTTCTCTTCTGTAGGCACTGGAATGTGTTCTTTGCATTTTTGCTTCTATCAAATGGAGTAAACAGAAGTGATCTGGTGATGTTATTACCATTATGTTTTGGAAAATATGCATCATTTAATGCTAGTCAATATTGCTATCTTGCACGGTGCTGTTCCTGATACATAATGTACAAAGTGCACCTTCTGTTGCAATGGCTAAATTAAGGGTGAAGGGCAAGGACAACTGAACAAGTTACAGGTGATATGTCATGTTAAACAGCGGGGTTTCTGTGCATCTGGAACTACTAATGCCATCGAGGGTTTTAACACTGCTACCATCCTGGTATTTTAATAGCATTTTTGAAAGGTCAACATTCATGTGTATGGTCTGAAAATGAATGAGAACATTGATGCTTTCCTCCTTATTCTGTAGTGATTTTTGGTAGGCATCCAGTAATACATGTGGGTTTTCCTGTTTGTTTCTTTCTTTCCAAAGGTGCCGTTCTTCCTATTCCTAATCTTCACAGTTTATACCATGCTCCCCTTTGGGATGAGAGATGCTGTCATACTTAGCAGTCTTTCTGCCCTCTCCCACATTATTGTTCTGAGCATTGTTGTACCAAAGAATTCCCCGAAAGAAAAGGAATCCGTTCTCTATCAGGTAAGGAAATACTGTGTGGTTAAGTAATGATGTAGTCGTATGAATGCTTGCTCTTGGCAAAGGCTCGTGTTCAGCCAGCTCCCAGACTTGCACCCCGTGGAGGGTTGAGGAGCGTGGGCACGCAGCTCGTTTGCATGCTTTTACTGAAGATGTAATCGTTTCTAGCGCGTCCTGGTTTTCTGACCTAAGCAGAAGCAGCAGCCTGGTGTGGTTAACCAAGTAACGCAACGCAGGGCAGACTGTGCTGCATTCCTCCCTCCCGGCCTGCTCTTCCAGGTGCCTCCTCCCTGGCTCCATCTGGGCGCAGGGGGATGAGAAGGGGCAGCAGATCCTGGGGGCCGCCTGTGTCCAGAGGAGCCCCCCGCACCGCCCGGCACCTCGTGCGCGTGTGGGTCTGAGTGGCTGAGGCTGGGTCCTGCCCGAGTCCCACACACCCATCCACAAATAACAAAGGTTGAGGGATAGCACAGGATTTTCTGTGTTTCAGCATGCTCTTGTAGGAATGCCCACCCCTTTGCAAGTTACCTTGTTTCTCCTGTACATCCTGGCTAATTGGGAGCTGTGATTTGCATGTAAGAGAGGGGGTAAGGGAAAAACTGGAAGGGGCACTGGGGTGGTTTGTTCTTAAGGGAGTAGTCAATATACCAGTGAACTATCCGTGGCTGTTCTGCAGTATGTCAATGTCTTTTTTTCTTGTGCAGTTACTTGCCAATGCAGTCATTTTTCTTTGTGGTAACTTGATGGGTGCATTTCACAAACGCCAAATGCAGGTGGCTTCATGGGACCTATATAGATACACATTAAAGTGCATTCAGGTCCGAATGAAACTGAAGATCGAAAAGAGACAACAAGTGAGTGAAATGATTCATTTTTTGTGTTGTTTGTTTCTGTTTATAAAGTCTATATAGTTTTATAAAGTTTGTGATTAATGCATTTTAAACGTCTTGGTATCATCTCTGTGATAGTCTTCTACTATTTAAAAAAAGGAAATAAAAGGAAAAAAAGAAAAAAGTTGTGCCATTTGCAACAAAAGAAGGAAGTCAAAGGGAGGAAGCTCTTCTGTGCAGGGTTTGTCTATACAAAAAAAAAGCACATGGCATTTGAAACAGGAATATGATTGGCAGTTATTTTAGCTATTTTTTTTTGCCAAATATAAAAAACTACTGTATCTAACCTAAGGTAACTTAAAAGAAAGTGTCATAATGCCCGGAGAAATAGCTTCTAAGACATGATTCCCCTGGTCACGAGGGAAGTTCTCCACTTATTACTTGTTGCTGTATTTTCTTGGTTTGTAAAGTATTTTTATTTTGCAAGAAGGAGAAAATAAGGACTAAAGAGAGGAAATAGTCATTTAAAAACTTACAGTATTGTTTGGAGTCTAAACTGAAGTCATATTCAAAGAAAAAAAAGAATGGCTGTAAAGAAGTCTCCAATCTGAAACCAGAGCACCTCTCTTGGGCCTGTGCTGGCCCAAGCAGGGTGCAGAGCAGCAGCTCTAGAGCGCCCAGGCCTCTGCCACAGGCTCCTAGGTGAAAGGAAGGGGCTGGAAAGGGACTGACTTGCCCCCATGGCTGCTTGTTGAGGTGTGGATGTGCTCAGCTCCATGGACAGCTCTTTCATCTGTGCAGTAATTTGTCAGGCATAATTCTGTGGACCCCTTTGCACCCACTTTTTCCCTATGAAGAAGATTGTCCCTTCTTTGGAAGCTGTGGGGAGGTGGTTTTAGTACCTCACAGATCATAGTTACAGAATATATATTTTTTTTCTCTAAGCTTTTATCAGAACATGCTAACATAATACTGAAGAAGACAGATGGGTGAAAAAGTAAATTCTCATTAATACAAAATTGTGGTAGTGTTGATTTTTGTGCATTTTTTTTTCCACAGTAAGAGAGAGATGTAGCATTTAGGTCATAAGGAACAAAAGGAAAAAGAAAATGTACAACACCCTTAATTAAAAAATCAGTGTGTTTGATTTTTGAGAACCTAAACATTTTTTTTTTGAGAATGTGATGTGTTCTCAAAAGCTTTTTAAATAAAGAACAAATTTTTAATTTGTTCTTACAGTCACACTGAAATCCTGCAATTTAAAACTCACTATATTAAGAATTTACATCATTAATTTTTTTTCCTCTCTTTTTAGGAAAATTTGCTTTTGTCCATCTTGCCAGCTCACATATCTATGGAAATGAAATTAGCAATCATAGAGCGACTAAAGGAAACCAATGATAACAGGCAAATGCATGACAACAACTTCCACAGCCTGTATGTAAAAAGGCACCAAAATGTTAGGTAAGTGCAGAAACTTTAGATCTAACTATATTAATGTAAACTGATACTTTTTATCAGTGTTTGTTGTTGTGGGATTCAAATCTGGAAGTAGATTTACAGGCTATAGTGAACCTTTTTCCCTGTTGTTTGGTGGTAGAAAGCAGCATGTGTTCAGAACGCTAAAACTAGTTGAAATATGTAAGCCCTTTTTTTCCTGGAGTTATTTTCCGAAGGGAAAGATGTTTTCTATTAAACAGGCTTTAATATTTAAGCTGACTGTGGAGGAGACTTATTTTCCTATTTCAGTTATGCTGTTTTTGCCTCTTGTTCCTTCCTAGCATTCTCTATGCAGATATTGTGGGCTTTACTCGCCTTGCCAGTGACTGCTCTCCTAAGGAGTTGGTAGTGATGCTGAATGAACTTTTTGGGAAGTTTGATCAGATTGCAAAGGTAAGTGCTGCAGTTTGTTGCCCATGTAGGGACAAATGGCACCACTGAAAAGCAGCTGGACTTTCTGCCAGGCACAGAAAATTTTAATGGACCTGGAAAATCATGGTGTTTTTGTGTCTGTGTGTGTTTGAAATTCTATGGGAAAACTGTAAAACTAATATAACAAGATGTTGAGAAAGCAGTTTTAGTTAAACCACTGTGGATGTGACCAAATAAACTCTGGTTAAAAACTGCCTAAAAACTTACTTTACTTTTTTGACTAATAAGTGACATTGCTAATCTTTATATAATATTGCTGTCAATTGAATTGTTACTAAAATTCCTTGAGTACCAGAAAACAAGAGGGTTGTACTAGCTGTATTGTAACTGCACTGCTATTAAGAACCCACAGGATGACATGACTATTAATTCAGTTAGCACAAGTTAGTGTTACAGTGGAAGTTGAGATTAAAACAAATGTCCTGTGAAAGCAGAAACGGGGACATTGTTTCTAACTATTCCTCGGGTACAGAAATATAGTAAGCTTCGAAATTTGACATTTTCGTTCTTGATTTGTAATGAGAAATTACACTGTTTAGAAAAATGTTTGGGTTTAGTGACTCAAGGACTTTCACAACTCTGTGGTTGAGCCGTGAGAAGATTCCTGCCTTCTGTGCTATTTCTGTCATGTCGGGGCCTGTTCCCAGTCATCGTTTCTGTCGTATAAGAGCCCCGGAGGCTCTGAACCTCCCCGGGTCGCGGGCTGAGCTGGGTGCCAAGCCGTCCGCGGCGCGTGCCTGACGGCGCCGCTCTTGGAGAGCGATGGATGTGGCGTTGAGTGAGGGAGAACGACTTGGGGAGCTGCCATCAATGGGGGCTGGTTGCAAGTTAGGGTGCTTGGGGGTTGATTGGAGGCCATTCCCTCCCTAGCCGGGGTTGGTGACAGGATCCTCTCTTGCAAGGGCAGGAGAAAGTTTGCTGCTGTCGAGCGGTGCTGCTGCTTTTGTGCTGAGCCGCCGGCAGCAGCGTGACTGCCCTGTGGGCTGGCTTCCTCTGCACTCATCTGAAAAACATTTCCTTCTGCAAAACTACCAGTTTGGCAATCTCCATTCCTGATTTCTCCCTAAATTCTGTGCAGGTTTTGGGACAATGCTGTTTGTGAGGCTATAAGAAATATGTTCTAATTTTTGCAGTTTTGGATTGCTAATAAACTAAGCAGCAAAATAAAAATACAGATGAGATGAGTTTGTGTTTTAGGTAGTAAATTCCGTGGTGGTTCTTCATTACTATAATTTTATTTATGATTTCCCAGTTGCAAAGAATGAAGTCAGGAATCGATGTTTTTCTTTTAGAAAAGCTTCAAGGGAGCATTTCTTCCACCCTCCAGTCAGCAATATCCAGGCATTGGGGTGTAGGAAAAGAGAAGCAGGGTTTGCTTCAAGCTGCATTACTCGAGACCCAGCTTCTTCAACCAGATATCGGGCACTTTGGGTCATCAGCTTACTTGCAGTTTGTATTTTCCTGTTGAATCTCTTTACCCTTATTTCACAGGAGAATGAATGCATGAGAATAAAAATTTTGGGAGACTGTTACTACTGTGTGTCAGGCCTACCTGTGTCCTTACCGGTTCATGCCAGAAACTGCGTTAAAATGGGACTTGATATGTGTGAAGCGATAAAGTAAGTATAGCAGCCAAAGGCTTTCTAAAGTATAGAGGCTCTGAAGCTATTGAGTAAAGTCATTCTTATTAGAGGACACTTAAAATGTATTTGTTAGCTATAGTTTATGATAATTATGTATGCTTTAGGTCATAAGAGTTTTAGTCTCTTGTGTTTGCTCTAAGTATATCTATAATGATATTAATTTGTAATATATCTTTAGGCCTTACAGAAGAAGGAGAGAAAACCAAACATAAGTTGCCTAGGCACATTTATATTCAGTGATGTATAGTTCAGTGAAAGTATATAGAGCTAAATACTATATTAATCCTCAAATTACATTAGGGATTCAGTAGTATTTAACATAATAGTTATAGACTGTATCTTTTTTCTGCCAAAGTCTAGAGTAACTGTTTGGCAGAAAGCTAAATCACTTATTCTAGACCAATATATGCCAAAGACATTATTTTATTTTTATTTTTGTTACAGCTGGTCTGAAATGTTCTAGCAAAACAGTTTTGTTGGCAAATGCCAGTTCTTTGATATACAATAAAACAATACAGTTATGTTGATATTAAGAAGAACAATGTTGGCTAGGCCATTATAATACTGTCATGGGATTTTTGCATTCCAACTTGGTTATTTTTTACATAAGCAGAAAGAGCGTGTATATAACAATGCTTAGCAAAGTTATTTGTGGGAACAGCTTAATGTGTAAATAACAAGAAACAGCTTTATTTATATGTGAAATACATGTAGATTTTTATTGTAATTTAGCTCTCCACTTTTGAAATCTTTTTACCTTAAAATGGCAAATGTAGCCCAGTTCAGAGATTTTTAGAACTGCTGGTTTGAGCTGGGTTTCACTGAGAGCAGTATTAGAGCAGGATTTGGCATGCGCCTAGATTTTTTTGTTTGTTTGTTTTTTAAGTTTTCCCTTAATGAATGAATGAAAAATTCAATCTATTTGGAAGACTAGTACAAAAGCAGTAAAACTGAGGAGTCTTCAGATGCAGGAAATAACTGTGCAGAGGGGTAGTTTTCTCTTCACCGTTATAAGCAGTTCTGAGTTGTGCAGCCGCTGATGTGAACTCTGCTGCCCTTCCTCTTGCGCAGGCAGGTGAGGGAAGCCACCGGCGTGGACATCAACATGAGGGTTGGCATCCACTCTGGGAACGTGCTCTGCGGTGTCATCGGCCTGCGCAAGTGGCAGTACGACGTGTGGTCCCATGACGTGTCCTTGGCCAACCGCATGGAGTCGGCCGGAGTGCCCGGGTAAGGCAGTCGTGCCCGTTCGCTCCGTCCTCGCGCGTTCCGAGTCACAGTGCGGGGCTCTGGCCTTTGTGACTGCTGTTAGGCAATTCGTGAAGTGCGATGGTGGAAATAGGAAAAAATGTGAACTGCAGTTTTAAAATGTCCACATTTTCTGATTCTTTTTTGATTAACTATAAAATGATAGTCTGGGGCAAGTGACTCCTACTTGGTGCTCCCTTCATCTGAGAAAACTGTATGCTTTCAGCAGCGTGTTATTATGTTGACTTGTTTGTTCGTGTTGTGCCTGGGGATAATGCCTTATAGGTTAGTTTAGATGAAGGATATGCTACCTATGTGGCCGAGGCAAGGCTTCATATTTGCAGTGTTCACACTAGCTTTATATTAGCTGTGTATTCAAAAAATGCAGCCTGATGAGGGGTGCCCAAGTAACAGGAATTCTGCTTGCTGGTGGTTGTGTGTTCTCTCTGTGTTTGTCATCAGTGCCTGGGATGGAGGCAAGGATGTGCAAGAGCTGAAGCCAAGCAGTAGCAGAACATACCATATGGTGCTCAGCTTTTAGATACATTCCTTTAATTTTAAAATGAATTTCTACAAATTTGCAAGGGGGTATGATTATGAAATTATTTGTTCACATTGATGACTGAAACAAACTCAAATAATTGGAGGGTGGTTCCAGTTGCAGTACCCTGCATGCTGAGTATTTAATTGGTGTTGACTCTCCATGGGTTAAACAAGAATAAGGAGTTGTGAAGTTTCTTTTGTTCATAAAGCAAAAAACATGACTCTGAAAAAACACAAAGCTATATATATATATATATATATATATATATATATAGTATTCTCAGGATCATTGCTTCATCTTAAAAGCTTTAATTATTCCATTACATGGTGCTTATGTTTGATGATCTGTTAAAGGTCGCAGCTGTTTTAAGTTTACTTATTCTGAAACATTGCACTGTAATGCTTATTATATCCATACATGTCTAGCACTTGGATGCCATTTTTGCTTCAAAAATAGCAAGAGGAAACTTTTTATTCTTGGAAGATGGAGCCTCAGCGGGAGGGAAGGTGCCTCCCTGGTATGGGGTGCCTCTGGAAGAAGGGTCCCTTTGGGGTTCCCCAGTTTTCAGTGGTAGCTAGTCCTGCTCATGGGGAAGTCAGGGAATGTTTCTGTCATCAGGAGCAGCTTGAGGTTTCCAGAACACTCAGTTGGACAGATGGTACCAGACTTATATTTAAATATGAAGTATATCTGGTTTGGACTTCTGTGAATGAAGGCAGTTTAAAGGCTATTAAAAGGACACAGGAAAACTTGTGGCTGTATAAATATTTCATTTCCATTGACTGCGTGTCCTTGTTCTCCTCTTCCTCTCTCCAGTTTGGAACATTATTTGCATATATAGCACCGTAATGCACGGATAGAGCAGGAGGCACCAGGGCCTCCGTGACGCTCGTGCGCAGCCTGGGAGGTGCGGGGCGCCGCGGGGCAAGGGGCAGCTCGGGGCACCGTCGGGGTGTGCGCGGCCTGCGGCGGAGCCGAGAGCCCGGCCCGCTGCCCCCACGCAGCCAACCCGCTGCCCTGCGGGTGGGTCCTGAGGCCGTAACACCCGTGTGGGCCGGTGGGGTGGAAGGGCTGCTGCAGAGCCTCCAAAGTGGTGGTTGTGCAGAGGGTTCTTTGCTGCTGCTCTGCTCCGTCAGAAAACACAGGCCTTCAAAGCAGTCCCTTTCCAACCGTTCTTATTTATTTATTTATTTCTGTCACCCCTTCCTCTCCTCTCCTCAGGCATTTCTAGCATGGGTTGTCCCCTTTAGACAGTCTCATTTCTGTTTTGTGAGCTTTCCCTGCAGCTCTTTCCATCTGAAACAACCTGCAGATGAGTCTCTGTCTCTTTGTCAGTCATCAGGTCTCTTTTGACCATATATATATATATACATTTCTTCTGTCCTCTTCTTGCTGTATTTCACTTTAATTTTATACTGTTTCTATCTCATTCCAGTAATCATTTTTGGCATACTTAATATTAAGAAGAGTAACAGAAAAAAAGCAGTGATAGGTTGCTAATATGGTTTTAAACACTGGCAAGATTTTGGCTGCCAAAGCTCAAGGTGGATGAAAAGCACAAAAAATGTCAGCAGTAGCCATTGAAATGTAAATGAAATGCTTAATCTGATCTTTCTGTAAATGTTTGGGTCTCCTGTTGTTTTCCCTTCGCAGTCGTGTGCACATCACTGAAGCAACGTTAAATCACCTAGGCAAAGCCTATGAGGTAGAGGAAGGGAACGGGCACCTGAGGGATCCTTACCTTGAATCCATGAACATCAAAACCTACTTGGTGATCGATCCAAGGGTATGTATATGGTTTTTAAACTTGTTTTTGTGTGTGTGCGTGTATATAGTATGTGTGTGTGTGTATACACATACGTAAGTATCTGTGGCTCATACAGTTATCTTCAATGCAGAAGCTTCCACAGTGGTGTTGCTGCATGAGTAGTGCCTGGCTGCTCACTTGTGACCCAGATACAATCTAAGGCCGAGTCTGTCATTTGCAGGACCTTCTCCTAATCACTGTTTTGATCCCCCCTAGCTCAGGAGTTAGGATCTGTACCTCCCTGCAGTTGTGCTGACTTCAAGGAAACTGTGCTTATAAGATCCTGGGATCTCCTGCATCATCATAAATCAACCAGAAGCTTGAGAGCTGCACAGCTTTACAAGCAAAGACTTGTAAAGGCAGTTAAGGCAAATTCATCAAGTCATGATTTGCTTGAGATCAGATTAATTAAATGAGATGCAGGAAGCATGGATGGCTGATGCATTGCTGATACATGGTTAGAGTCCTACTAAATAGGTAGGCAGTTTTATCCCTAAAACTACTTGTTAAGCAGTTAACAGAGCTTCATTTGTATGTAGTTTTTATCCTGTTCTGCTTTGTAAATGAGTATCTTTTTCTCCTAGTCCAAACAGTGTGTGTCAAATAATCATCTCCCCAAAACAAGAGTTAACGATGGGCTGAAGATGCGCGCGTCCGTGCGGATGACGCGGTACCTGGAGTCCTGGGGAGCAGCCAGGCCCTTCGCCCACCTGAACCACCGGGAAAGCGTGAGCAGCGACTCCTCTGCCTCGCAGGGGCGGCGGAGGAAGGTGAGGCTGGCCGGGAGGGTGCTCATCTCACAGCTGCAAACCATTCTTTGAGTGTCTACGACCTGATGCCTGCGATGTTTTTGTAGATGATGTTTTGCCCTTATTTAAGCGTACATAAACAGTGATGCGTTAAGTACAGACAAATAAAAAGGCAACCGTGCAATGATTATTCCTGTCAGAAGTTAGATTACAGCATTCAAACTCTGCTAGTATCCAGCATGCTACTGCCATTTACTCCAGCACAGTGGTAAATTCTCTAAGTCAAACTTCGAAACTGTACTTTTTTTGGACGTTTTTCCATCCTTAGGTCCTGGTTGCTTCAGGGCTTTTTTGAAAAAAGCTAATTTATCCCAGCCTCTGGGTGCGTTCAACAATTATTTAAAATGTTTAGAAAAGAAACAATCCCTCCACATGCACCGTCTATGCCAGGATTTTGCCAATAAACAGTTAAACTCGTTTCTCCTTCAGTCTGCATTTTCTGGGAGCTGGGAGGGGATGTGTTTCCTCTCAGGTGCGCTCCTGAGCTCCTAAGCAAGGCTCTGCTTACCTCTGTGACCAGACAACAGCAGTAGATTTTAAAATGAAGTATCCCTGCATTCACTTTTGTACACATGGTTTCCAATTTACTTGTCTCTGCTGCTGATCTGCTCTGATCTTAGCTATTTCACTGCGTGGAGGAAAACGAGTGATGTCAGACCTGTTCAGTTATGTACTAACAGCTGTTTGTCAGAAAATGCAAACTTGTCAAAGCAGAAAAGGTTGATTCTTATGACCGTTTTGTATTTGAGAATGGTTCTGAACTTTTGTGAATAAAAATGATTTTGGCTGCTGCTTCATTTTCGATTGTGGTCTACAGTTAAGAGTATGAAAGTAACTTATTCTTAATTCCTTGTTTGGTTTAGGAAATACCTTTGTGTTCCACTGGGCGCCAGAGGACTTCAGATAGGTTTGTCCAGTACTTTCATCCTTTTAACATATAATCTTAAGCTGCTTTTCCAGTTGAATGTACTGTAAGCATGTCACTTTTTGGTTGATTAATGACTCTGATAGCTGTTAAACTATTAAGGTTAAACTAAGCTAAATCCTTGAGCTTTTAACAAGCCTCTCAGTTGCCATTTGGTAGGAGTGGCAGTTCCTCAAAGGAGCTTCCCTGCTCCCTGTTCTCAGCCCGTCGCTCAGGCAGGATCCCTCTCGCTGGCCAGTCCCTAGCAGGACGGAGCAGAGCTCGGGAGAGCAGGCTGGAGGGGAGCAGGCAAGCAGGAAGGTCCAAGTAGCAGTCATGTTTATTCTGTAACCGTGTGTGTTACCTCAGCTTTCAATTTTATTACTGATAAGATGCCTTTTTTTTGTTTGCAGTATTAGGGAGTAAAATAAATATGCTACAATACAAGTAATATATATTTACTTGTAGTATTTATTGTATCTTACAAGATATATTTTATCTTTAGTTAGTGTTATCGATGTGTGTTAAGGTAGTGTAATCAAGAATTGCTGCTGTATCTATAAATAGATACTGCACCCCTTGGTGCAAGGAGGTACCTGCGTTCCTTGGTGCAGGTACCGTTTTAATGAAGTTATGAAACAGCCCCATGCCTTAGAAATATGGGACTTACAGATACTTAGCGCTAAAAGGCTTTTGCAGGCTCCCTGCAGCACAAAGTGTTTCTGTTCGCTCATTTCAGGTTCCCAGGCCCCGACGTGATTCCTTAGCAATTATGGTTTTGAGTCAGTGACCATTTGTTGTCAAAGTGGCTCAAATACCTCCCTTTTCATTCCTGAATTTGTTGTCCTTTTAGCATTATGAGCACTTATAGTCTATGTTTTTATAAGGTAGTGAAATAGCTGTGAAACAGCATGGAAAAACTGAGAAATTGATAGCTTTGTCTTTGCTTTTTCAGATTTTCATGATCAGCACTAGAAAGAGTATCTCTTATTGGCTTGCTTGTTCCTCTGTCAGAGTTTTGCTATAGTTAATGTATGTTTGACATAATGTATTTGACTTCAATTTATAATAAAGATATTTGAAGTGTCTTTTTTTCTGATTTTGCAAAGAGCCTGCTGTGATTTTAATATTTTTAGGATGCTTGCAATGATCAAAAAGCTTTGTTTAAATGAGATAAACATGTTTCATAATTTCACTGTACTTAAATTTTGTATATAAGAAGTATAGATAAATAGGAGTTATATCTCAGAGGGATCTCTTGTTTCTGAATGTCATTTCTGACATGGGCTTTGTATTATTCCTAGGAATTCATCTCAGAAGGGAAGGATAGAGGAAGATATTTATGATGAAATGATGTCAACCATTGAGGGACTCAGTTCAACCAAGTATGCACTATTTTATGTTTTCTTGATGCTGCTTTTCTTCAGGAATAATCTGCAGTTTCAGTTTTAGATCTAGATGCAAAATTTATTTCTTCATAAATTCGGTCCTCCGCTGCGGGCGCTTCTGAACTGCCTCTCTCTTGCACTGCAGCCCCTGGTGTGGCAAATCCGATGACTTCTGCGGATTCTCCCTCATTTTTGCAGAACCTGCACTTGAAAAAGAGGTTGGTAAGAGCAAAGCAATTGTTTCTGGTGACCTTTGAGTGGCACTTTATTGCAGCGTAAGGATGAATACCTTTGAAAGTCTGTTTTGGTTCTTGCCTTGGATCCTGAGGTGCCTGGAGAGCCCCGGAGGTCTCCGGTAACTGGTGGCAAATGGAGCTCAATATTCGTGAGTCCCTGCCCTGGGCAAGGCCCCGTCCTGGCGCTGCATGAGGCTGCCCCTACTCTGCGCTCAGGCCCATGCAGCAGGGGAGCTGGCAGGAGCTCAGGCAGCCTTAGCTGCCAGCAACTCGGAATAACGTTGTCCTTTGTGTCCGGGATGGCACAGCACAGAAAATTAATCATATACGTGTTCACACTTATCTGTGTGCATGTACTTTTAATAAGGGTTTTGATTCAGCGTGGCTGTGAAGGCCTCATTTACACAGTGCTCTGCAGCCAATTTCCCGCCAGGTTTGAAATAGCCCCTTTGGACTGGGCTGTTCTTGCTGGCAGCCCCTGTTCACGTGGTATTATTTGATGGTTGGTTTTGTTAGCTCTCTTTTAATTTATGTATTTGAATTTAATGTGTAAATGAACATATATGTGTAAACATATTTTCTATGTAAATGAATTCTATGTAAATTTTCATGTAAATGAAATAGAGTTAAAAACAAACAAACAAAACCCCCTAAGATTATTTTAATCTGCTTTTCAGTATCGCACTATTCCTATTCTAAAGCTGAAGAGTTACTTCGTGTGTGCCAGTTTTGTGTTCCTCTGTATATTTTTGATACAGATCTTTATAATGCCAAAGTAAGTGTCTGTATTTTAATATTTATATTTTAACTTAAGCTGTGGATTATGTAAAACGCTAATGTGCAAGAAACTTCTTAGGTCTTTTGGAGTTTCTGAACATTTAGGTATAAGAAGTGCATGTTTCTTAATTATAATCTACCCTTTAATGAAAAAAGTGCATTTGTGTGCTGGCCTAAAAGCCCAGGCACTAGTATGAAAAGCAAGTAGAAATATTTCTTCAACATCATGTTTGACTGCTTGGGAAAATGGGATTAGGTAAATAAAGTGTGCTTGGTGATTCCCACACTGAGGGAACTTGCAGCCTCAACTCTCACCCCTGAGAAAGCTGCTTTATGGCATATTTGTTTTTCATGGCTGTTAGAGTAAATTTCTACAGAGTTACCCTTGGTGTAATGGTGCAAACTGCCAGTGAAGGGGTGAAAAATCTTAAAGTTGTATTTGTGCAACAGAACAAAAATACCCTGTAGCACGGTTGTCATTGTTCAGCACTGTAAGAACAATTTTCTTTAATTCTTAAGAAGCTTCTTAGCAAGTATTAGCTAGCCTGATGAAATGCAGCTTGAGATACATTTTCATTTAATACCGTGTTGTTTAATGCTGCTTTTTTCTGTTTAGAACTGCAAAACTGGGGATTTCCTTTGGCGTTGTCGCAGTCATAATTGCACTTATTTTGTTAGTGTGTTTTGCTGAGAAATGGATGGTAAGTAACGGTTTTCCTGTTCTCAAAACTGAATGGATGGCAACAAAGTCTTTATTTTAGAATGATAAATCAAACTATTAATTTCAAGGAGAGGTTGAGGAACTTGACATCTTACCAGAGTATTTCATTGGCCAAAAGAGAGATTTAGATGCTGAACTTCAGATACTCATGTTTGAAAATTCTTAGTAGAACTTGTATGTGCTACTTCAGTGTTATATGGATTCTAGAATAGGCAGTAGGAGGGAGGAGGAAGTTGTTAACATGTGCTTCTGCAGGTGGGTTTTTTGTTTTGTTTTGTTTTTGTAACACAAATTTCTCAGAGTTTTAAAATGTTTGTCTGTAATAATATTTTTAGTTGTAAATTCTGTGATTTTCTACACTGGAACCAATATTAAAATCAAAAGAAATATGAATACAGGGTTATAATAATTGATAAAGTCCCATGGAAATTACAAATGTATGAATAATTTATTGGCAGCAATTCCATAGCTGTTAGGTAGGACTCCAAATGTACCATTACATCAATTAGGACACTTTGCATTTGGATTTCTTTTGCCTTGCATTATTAAATGCATGCAATTACTGCTTAAATATAAATAAATAAAACAGTCTACAGTGATGTAGAGTTTAACTGTGTAAAGTAGTCCTTCTTAGCCCAAGCAATCGCTGGCAGTGGGAAGGTGAGAGGAAGGGACTTCAGGGATGTCCATAAGCTCCTCAGATCTGTTCTGTGGCAGAGCAAGGGCAGGACTGAGTTCTCAAAGTCTTTAGAGAAGGTTCTGCCCTTGTCTTGTTGCAGAGCAGCTACAGCCTCTCAGGGAAATTGGTGCTGGAAGAGCTTCCTCTTACAGAGCCAAATTGGAGCCATGTAAAGACTAAAATGCCTCAGTCGTATTAACTGTGCTCTAAATCTTCACTGCACACAGTCTTAACTTTCTCTTGTATAAGGGACAAAGTATTTTTATACACATAAATATTTCTTACCATGTGTAAAAGTCGGTTATCCTTCTTATTGAAATAAATCAATTTTGTTCCCAGAAATGCTGCTCAGAGCAGTGGCCTTTCTTGCATCGTCTGTGTGCTCTCTCAGAGACGGTGGAAACGATGCCTTTGCTTAGGCTTCCTTTAGCGTTCATCACCATCAGTGCCTTGCTCATTATAGCTGTTTTTAACTTGGTAAGTAATCGTTTTATCTTCATTCTGTGAATTTATTTTAGCTCCATAGTCGGAGCCACTTCCTGTGCTCTTTTTATTGAGTGCTCTGCTTTTAGCTGCCTTTTCTCATGCCTGATTGCCACCCGAGTGGGTTGACGAGAGGACGTGCCGTGGTTGCTGCTGGGCTGTGTAGGGTTAGCTGGGCTCCTGGTCCCGCAGGGTTGGCATTGTGGCCTCCCCTTAGCTGCAGTCTGAGTACTGGTTACATGTGGGTCCCTATGTCTGAAAAAGAGACCCCCCTGTAGGAACTTCGTGCTCAAGACAACTCTTTTTGTTTCCTTTTTTAAAAAATAAGCTTTATGTCAGATTGTGTGCTATGGGTTAAACCTGTCAGGGCTACCTGCCGCTGAAAGGGGCAGCCTTCCTAGCCCGTGTGCCGGCTGCGATCCCGGGAGGTGCATTCCCAAGGATCACGGTGATTCTGCTGCGAGAGGATCACGGTGATTCTGCTGCTAGGGGCTGCTCTGCAGGCTGGGCTCGTGGGGTGTCGTGTGGGCCCTGCCAGAGCCAGCCCGAAAGGAAACACTGGAGCAGCAGCCCTGAGCTGGGAGAGCTGCTAGAACCACATGTTTGTGCCCAATTGCTGGTAGATTAGCTTGGGCATAGTGTTAACTTCCCTCCGAATGAATTAAAAAATAAGAGAACACACAGCAATTTTCCCTTCGTCTCATTCCTTGCGCGTGCATGTATGTATGATAAAGCTATATGGGACTTCGTGGTGTTTTAACATCTGTATTGCAGTGGTGCTGAAAGGGCAACCATGCCATGACTCGTTGTACAATATATGGAGAACAAACCTTAAATAAATGACTACCTGCTAACCAGCCAATGTGGTTTTTTTCTTCCCAACAAAACAGACTACTGAAGGAAGCAACCCAGCAAACGCTACTGCATCAAACCTCCTGTATGCCACCACCTCTGTGAGTAGAGCACTGCCTTCTGAGTTTGGTTTCATCTTGGAGGGAGTATATAAATGTTGAATAATGGCATTTTCATATCTTTCTATCTTTTATATTTATTTTTTAATAAAGATAGAATTTTAAAATCATTGAACATAGAAAAATCTACTCCTTCCACAAGGCAGTTTTGGTACTTCTCATAATATCTGCTATCATTAGCTGTGGTTTTGCTGTGTAACTTTTAGAGATCTTTCAGAAGTCTGGACTACTCATGGATGCAGCTTAAGTCTTGATTTAGTTACTCAGCACCTCTTAAAGTCCGGTGTTTTGAGAAAATTAATACAAAACAACTCAGTTTATGCTGTATTCAGTTTATACTGATCTTTTGTTTTAATGCTAGTATAGAAAAACTTAATTCTTGTTCATACTCCTGTATTTTTTTTAGTTGGCTATCTTAAGGGAAAAACAGAGCTATCTATTAAAAATTGAACTCTCTTCTAAATAATAGTTAGTATCTATTTAAGCATGTATTTAGCCTAGAAAATGATTGTTTGTGAGGTTTTCAGTTTTTACTTCTTTAATGCCAAAGTTTATCCATTCTGTTCTGAGACCGTTCAGATGTTTGGGGTGCTCCTGTGTCCCCGGGCCCCCAGCTGCTCGTGCTGGTTACGATTTTAACAACATGTGCAGGAGGTTGTGAGAGGACCTTGTCATTCAGGGCCGTGTGCCAAGTGAAAGCTGCACATACATGATGCTTATTTTACTCACCTGATTATTTCTGTTCTTGCATGTTTGCAAACCAGCCTTTTGGGAATACAGCTGAATACTGCATCGAGGAAACTGTAAGTAGTAAAAATATGTTTTCCAAATTTCAAACCCAGGTCTTTGAGTACTGTGTGTAGTATTGATACCTGGCAGTTTGTGTTTTTTTTTTTTTTTTTTTTCCCCCTCTTGCTTTTAAGTATTTGAGAGCATAGATGTTTTTCATAATATCAAAAGGTTCCAGTTGCCTTTGCTGTGATGAATTGCTTTGCATCTCACCCTTTTTGGAAATTTCAGACAGAAAAGTTCATCTAGAAGGTTGAGGAAAAAGCAGTAGAACAGGGTGATGTTTAGGGTCATGTTTCAGAGGTGAGAGCTACTTTGTTGATACTCTTGGGCGTCCTGAGAAATGGCACGTAGACCTGTTGGAGTTCTCTACGTGGCTGTTTCTGTTTCAGGGATTGAATTGAGAATGGGAGCGTTTGCTACCTCTGAAAGTAGATTCACAGCCTTTAGGATGATGGAATTGGTACAATTCCTTATATAATATGCTCTGATTCCTAGTTTACCCTATAAATTGCTCATTTCATTAATTTCTGCAGAAACGTTAAGAGTTTACTAAGAACCTCCCTGGGCTCTGTGGCGTGGCGCTCTGTTCCCTTCTGGGTGAAGGTGTGGGATAACGTGGGAGCAGAGGAGACGCCGCCACCGGCCGCGGTGCCCGGCACGAGCTCGGCCTTGTCACCCTGCGGCCGCGGTGCGCGGAACAGCCCCCTTAGCCCCTCAGCCACTGCCCCAACATCCGACTTCCTAGGAAAGTCTTTGTTAGCCTCAGTAGCAGAGAGCCCTGTGAGGCAGCAGGGGGAGGCTGCCCCGGGGCGCGGGGCGGCCGCGGCGCCCTGGGGCTGCGCGGGCAGCTCCGTCCCGGGCAGCGCCCGGCTCACCGCCCAGTCCCTGCACTACAAAGCTGCCTTAAATCAGTCTTCAACTTTAAATAAATAGTTTTCTGAAGATAAGTCCCCTGCTCAGCATTCTTCCATTTTTACCTGGTATTGGTTGTGTTTGCCTCGATTATTTGTTGTTTAAATCCCCTTTTTTCTCTTTAACCATTTTTTTAAAAAATGGTGAACTAAAAGAAGTCAGTAAATCTTTCTTAGTGCAACTCTTAAAGTTCAATTGTATTATCAACTAAATTATCTTTCTTGTATTTAAATGATGTTGGTAATGAATTTCGAGCCTTTCCTACTCTTTGAAGGTCTGTTATGTGTAAAGCCTGAATTATGCAACTGCTCTTTAAATTATTCTTTTACAGTATTACACTTACTGCTGCATATTAGCATTCATTGCTTGCTCCGTGTTCCTCCAAATGAGCTTCGAACTCAAAGTTCTTCTGCTGTCCATCGCTGTGACCATTTACCTCATCATTTTTAATACCCTTCAGCATATTCACATGAGCGTCTCTGTGAATGACACCAGGTACCTGCCAAGCTTTTTATAATACACAATAGAGTTCCACTGACGGAGGCACAGGTTTTTGTGAACTTTTGGATTTTTGAAATAGAAAAATCACAGAAGTCAAAAAGCATTACAAAGCCTTTTGTAAAGTTAATGACACAGAAATCATATTAGACTGCTATCACCTTAAGAAAAAAAAAAAGGAATTAAGAAAAATAGCTTTTTTTGAATTATTTTTTAAGGAAAAAAAAGCATGAAATAAAGGCTTCAGAGATATCTAGAACCTGAGCTTACACTGAGGCTTCTACTAAGAAGGAATGGGAAAAACCTCAACCTTTTAAGAGTGTTGATCTTTTAAAGCATGGAGAACAGCCTTTCACAAATAAAAAAGTAGTTCAAGGTTTTGCTGACTATTTCTGCAGAAACAGTGTGGGAGGAACCTTAGACCTTAGTTCAGTGGGAATAAAGATGCTTCGTGTCTACTCGAATGGCCACTACGCTAGTTGCTTAGCGAGGTTTGAGGGGCATTTCTGTCCGTGTTTGGTGCAGCTCAGGTGCTGCACTGAATGGTGGTCCTTTCTCATGGTCAGGGTAGGACCTTTTTTGCCAGAGAGCCTCTGGCACAAGGAGCTGATGCCAGTGCTGCTGGTTCTGAGCGAAGGCACCTCCTCCTGCTCTAGCCCACCCCGAATGATCATAGAATCACAGAATCCCAGAATGTTTAAGGTCAGAAGGGACCTCTAGAGGTCATCCAGTCCAACCCCCTGCACACGCAGGGTCACCCAGAGCACGTGGCACAGGACTGCGTCCAAGCGGGTTTGAAGATCTCCAGAGAAGGAGACTCCACAACCTCTCTGGGCAGCCTGTTCCAGGGCTCTGTCACCCTCACTGTGAAGAAATTTTTCCTTAAGTTGGAAAATAAAAACTCCTGATGTGGAGTTTTCTTAAGGATCCAAATGATTTGGTGTTGCTTTCTTGTTTTCAGGTTTTTCATGAAAGACCCGGGAATAATGACTAATTTATATCTGGTTCTGTTTTATGTAACCCTAATTCTACTTGCAAAACAGGTAGGTATTTAAAAAGCAATAGTTTAGCTCATTTTTACTTGCTGCAGGTATATTTAAGCAAAATGCAAAAGAATTGTTAATTTAAATTGTTCAAGAAATTTATATGTACTTCTAAATTCTTTATTATTTTACTTAGTTGAAGTCAATGCAGAAATGCTTACTGTGGAAGGGCAGGAACTCTCCGATTTTCCTCTCTAATGGAACTCCAGAAATTGGAAAGCAGAACTTAGATTTTTCATCCTCTAATTCAGGCAGTAATTCAAGATAAAAATAATCACTACATTATTAAAATGTCAGACTTGTAAACACACCTGAAGTGACCCGAGTGGCATTCGTTCATGCTGATTCCTTTGCATTTTTCTAACCTTCATTCTTGAAGCAGTCTCTATAACTATCACATTCAAAATGGCTTGAAGAAACCTTATTGCTCCTATTCTTATTTTGAATAATTTAACACTTCTTCAGTGAGGTGATATATGGATTTAATTTAAATATTTATTTTCCAGATTGACTATTATTGCCGACTAGATTGTCTTTGGAAGAATAAGTTTAAAAAAGAACATGAACAGTTTGAAACGATGGAGAATGTTAACAGGCTTTTGCTGGAGAATGTTCTTCCAGCACATGTTGCTGCCTATTTCATTGGGGAAAAACGAAATGAGGTATGTCTGATCTCTGCTATGTGAGGGACAGTAGATTGAACTTCTCTAACACCAGGCACAGAGAATACTGGAAGATTCTGCACACAGGTATCTTGTTTGCATTCAAAATCTTAAAAACAACGAAACAAAAAACCCAGGAATCTTGTACCCGCATGGCATCCAGGACATGTCATCTTTATTGTCAATCTCTGAAATCTGTTCTAGGAATTAGATATTCAGCTTTGGGAATGAGTTTGAGTTTGGCAGTTACTTAGGACGGGTTTACTGCTTTGCAAAGTCCATATTTTACTAGAGTGGATAGGCTTTCTTTCTAAAACAAGTTAGTTAAAGGACCAGATAATATTTCCTGAGTTACAACCCCAATGGGAAATGTTAATTGATAAGACAGATATCCCAGAAGAATCATTATTATGCCAGCACTGCAGCAGAATAAATACTGCAAATTTCTGTCCAGATAAGAATTTTGAGATACATGGATAACTTGGCTTTTCTGTAGCAAATCACCTATGTTATCACTCCTGATTTAAAAGAAAATACTTTATAAAGTTCATTACTTTACATTGTGCTATGGGATAATTTCATGGAAAAAATGTAATTTGATTAGTGGTAGCAAGCAATGATAGTTTTCATCAGTTCTGGTGGAAGGTAACTGCTGAAAATGTGTCAATATATTATGTTCCTGCAGGACTGGTATCATCAGTCTTACGACTGTGTCTGTGTCATGTTTGCATCAGTACCAGATTTTAAGGTGTTTTATACTGAATGTGATGTCAATAAAGAAGGCCTGGAATGCTTGCGGCTGTTAAATGAAATCATTGCTGATTTTGATGAGGTAATTAAGCTTCTGGCAAAAACGGGCTATGTTATGTATTTACTACAAATAAAATGTTTTGCTGGATCTGTGAGCATTGGGGGAGTAAAAAGGCGTTAGGCTGAACTAATCCTCTGAGCTCAGCCGTGCAATGTTGGAAGTAAAGTATATTCCCAACTGACAAGGTTTTTTAATTATATCATTTAACGCATTAGTAGTGTGGTTTGAAAGACCTGAATTTCAGAACTTGTTTCATTTCTGCTATGAGCTGGTAGAGCAGCTCCTCAGTGCTTTCTTGTCCAGCACTGATGTGATTAACGATGGTATTCCTAAAGATGCTCGCTGCTCATTGCAGAGAGTACAAGATTTCTGGTTAAAACTGAAACGTGGCATTGATGTGTCAACTCCCCTTTGAACAGCTGCTGTTAAAACCTAAATTTAGCGGTGTTGAAAAAATCAAGACCATTGGAAGCACCTACATGGCAGCAGCCGGCCTCAGCGTCACCCCTGGCCAGGAGGGTAACCAGGTAGGTTTGGGGGGCTCTCCAGTGCGATAACCAAACGTGACGAGATGATAACAACAACAGGGAGCTACCAGGAGTGACTTTCTGAAGCGTGGATGAAGATGGGAAGAGGGTCTCACATCCAATTAGTGTCTTCTATTTTCTCTCTTTTTTTTTTTTCCCTCCTCATCAGACATTAGACCTGTAAGCCCAGCATATTTTTTCCAGTAGCTTAGCATTCCTAGATGCATAACAAGAGTCAATAACCCGGTGGTCGGAGGATGCCTGCCGAAGAAAAGGCCAGCTCAGACTTTGACAAGAAGCTGTTTGTCATGTCTGAGAACTGGCACAAAAAGAAAATCCTGAAGTGCTACATGTTAGGTCTGAATTTGAAACATTCTATAACTTAGAAGAATTAAAATCAGTTTCTCAGCTCAGGCTTTACCTTCACTGCGGCAGGGCTGTGAGCGGCATTGGGATGTGTCCATGTGTTGTATGTACCAAGCATTTACATTAAATCTGAGGACAAGGGGAGAGGCACAAAATTGTGATCATAAAGGTCAGCTATATCGTGCTGGCCTTCTAGTCACTTCTGCTGAA
>NW_010580603.1:186980-205142 GCF_000705375.1 Tinamus guttatus
GTGTGGCCTCATCCTTAAAAACATGTGCCTTATTCATTAGCAGTTCTGGTTTGGAAAAGCCTGTGGAATAGCAGGGTGATACAAGTCAGTGTGGTGGTGTTCAGTCATTAATATGTGCTCTGGTCTGCCTAGGATAAGGAGAGGCAGCACGCTCACATTGGGATTATGGTGGAATATGGAATTGCCTTGATGAGCAAACTGGATGGCATCAACCGACACTCCTTCAACAACTTCCGCCTGCGCATCGGTAAGTGCGGTTTGACCTCTGCGGTTCCGTAAAAATGAGAAATCAACTGGATGGGTTCACTGGATTGCTGAGCACCACGGAGCCTTTCCCACCACCGAACACTGCGTTTGGATCCCTGTAAGCTGCTGACTAGCTGAAGGTGTTGTGGGATAGTCCAGCTTTTTAAGAATACCAGACTTTTTCAGGAATGTCACTTAGAGATTAGTGATCAGAAATCACTGGAAAAAGGAAAAGCAATATTAGACCTGGATGAATTTGGAGAAAACTATGGATCTGGATGCAGAGAGAGGTACCCTGCTATTAACTGCTGGCTGAAGACAGTATTGTAATTGTTCAGACATGTATTTCCATATATTAAAAGTAGAAAAGGAAGAATTTTGCATTGCAGTGGACTCTGCCCTAGCTTTTTCTTGGACTTCCTATTTTGCAATGAATGAGTCACTTCTGTAGCTCTTTTATTTTTTCTCTCTCTCTTTCTCTCTCTCTAATGAAATAATGAAGCTAGATATCATGTGATTTTGTACTTCAGTAATTAAACGTGCTTTTATTTATACAGGGATAAATCATGGCCCAGTGATTGCTGGTGTGATTGGTGCCCGGAAACCTCAGTATGATATCTGGGGCAACACAGTTAATGTCGCCAGCAGAATGGAGACTACGGGAGAGCTTGGCAAAATCCAGGTACACCCAAGAGCTTTGGAATGTCCATGTATTTTTTTTTTTTCCTAATTGGCCATGTGTGTGTGGTATGTGTTTGTTTTTTAAAGAATAATAGCATTTCACAAGAGTTTCTAATTCTTTTTACCCAAAGGTCACAGAAGAAACAAGTAAAATACTACAGGAATTGGGATATTCATGTGAATGTAGGGGACTCATTAATGTCAAAGGCAAAGGAGAACTAAGGACTTACTTTGTGTGCACCGAGACAGCCAAATTCCAAGGTATTGGACTGAACTGACCAATATGACTGAGTTCATCAAAGTAGACTTAGAACTGTCTTGCTTCTGTGAAGACTTAGAATTTCCCTCCTTATGTGAAGGAGATTATTCTAAAAACATAGACACGCTATTCATACATCCCAAAATAGGAGAAAGATATGTTTTGAAAGAAGTTGAAAATTTCCTAGGAGACACAAAACCACCTTGTGGACAGGACTACCTTTCCCTGAAATATTTTGAGGATTTAGCTGGAACTGAAGCATTTTCAGGTTCCTTTCCTTACCTGCACTGTGGGAGTCCAGCAGCACCAGTAACAATCTGTGTGGATGCACTGCACAATTAATAACTGTATTGAAACATTCCCTACTTCCTTCCTTGGTGCATCAGTGTTGTATCTGCTGCAGACCCGAGAGGATACACTGGGTACTGCACGCCCTGCTCTTAGTGCTCAACAGGCTTCGTGGCAGAAGACTGCTCAGTCACGGGAAGAGGAATGCAAGGAAATGCGAACGTACCGCAGCTCAGTTGTGCTGAGCTCCTCTGGGAGAAAAAAAATGCACAGTATTGGACCACTTTTTCAGTACTTTAGCCTTCTTTGTAGCAGTACCTTGTATTACACAAATGTATTCCTCACTTGCAGCTTCTCGGAAGTAACTTTCACCTAGCTCAAAGTATTTACATTGTAATACCTGCTCTCCTTTGTGCCTGTGTATTTAGCAGCTGCATGCAGATTTTTGTACACTGGCAGAGAAAAGGGATCTTTAACCTTCTGACTTTGTCAAACATTGTACCTGATCTCAAGGTGCACTGGGCACCTGCAGGTGATCCTGCCCGCTTGGCTGCAGAGGCTCTGATACCGCTGACGTCCTGGTGGGGATGCTGCGTGATCACTGCTTGCTTGAAGGCAGTTGTAGAAGAAGAAAATCTGTTTTGAATTGTTCTGAAACTGAAGAATGAAGAGCAGAACTAACAGGCTACTAGTAGAGACAGCAGCAGACAGAACTGCAGCTGAGGTGCTTGCTTCTGGTTTTGTTTCTTCCATCTGCCCAGCCCTGGCTGGACGCCTTCTAAAGGCAGCACAGGGCATGAAACAATCAAGTGCTGAAGATTGCGAAAGGATGCGCGGACAAACGTGCGCAACGGAAACGTCTCAGCAGCGCCTTGGGGCTCAAAGGGGGCTCCAGAGCATTTGCAAGCATTGACTTACTGTAAAGATAGTTTAGTGTGTGAAGTCTTTTTTTTTTTTTTTTTTTACTGGCTTTTGCTAATTTCTAAATAGGCAATTTTCCACTTACTGCACTCAATCTACTTTCTGTTGGTGGAGATTATAGTATTTTGCAAGGGTAACATCTTGTGCCCAAATATATGTAATAATTAAGGATTTTCCCCCTTACATGCAACATGGGGTATGAAGAGGCGGCACAGTGAGCTGTAATGCGAGTTCAACATCTGTTCTGTCAAGCCTTACTTTTCTACAAAGCATCACTTATTAATATTTTGGGGTTCAGTACTAAACCATACTGGAACAATGTTTAACAAGCAGTCGTATGCATCACTGCAGCTTTCTAATTACTGTGTAATTTCTTTAGAAGACAAAGTGACTATGTTTCAAAACAGGAACAAATCTAAATATTGTTTAACTGTGACAAAGGATTATGGCCTTTGCCAGTTTGGTAGGTCAAAACTGTGTTCGTAATAGTCTCCAACAGAAAATATCATGGTAGAAAACCTTGGTTTGAGGTTGTCTGGTTCATGTGTGGACTCTGCTGAAGAAGAAAGTTTAATACTTGGTGTCTTTCGTCCTTGGTGTCAGTATCAGGTCAGTGTTGTAGTTGAGTAAACTTTCAAACAGCTTCTACCGCTCTTGTGTGTTGTCTCTCTGTAACAGCAGATGCTCATCAAGCATTTGCTCCGAGATATTTATTTATTGTTTTGTATGGACCATGCCTGAGTCAACAGCTCCTCAGAGGCGGCTGCTGTTGACACCGTATGGGAGGTAGAGTGACTCCTGGCTTCACTAACCTACTCTGAAGAGTGCACTATGCAGGCTCTGAAGTGTTTCTGTTCACTGTAGTAGTAGACTGTAGACATAAGTTATCTGTGAAAGAAAGTTAACTGTACGTAACAGCATTTGGAAATGCTTTTGTTTACATTATGTTGCCTGTCAGGCTAGTAAGTCGCTTGGCCGTAACTTAACCTCATTTACAGAAGTGGTATAAAGAGCAATAGCTTTTCAACTGGATGACATGATTTTTCATTGCAATTTTAAAAGGACCTAGGCTGGACAAAAGGCTAGATAGTCTGTGTAAGGTCAGGAAGACCAAGGAAAAGGGGCTGTATCTGACGATGACTTTTTAATTTCCCATCAGAACTGGAATTGCATAATATTCAACCATAGAAAAAGTTCAGTGTAAGAGGTAATTATATTTAAATATTTTTAACAGTCCTTTCTCAAGAGTATTGTGGAAATTAAAATTATTTCTTCAATCTTGTTTAAAAATCCTTTTTATAGCATTACTGTTTTCCTGAACTAAAAAAAAAAGTGGCACTGTATCTAATTTGAAAAGCTAATAGCATCTTGAATTAATCTATTTTAAAGAACAAACTTTTGTTTTACCATTAAATAAAAACAAGTTTATGCAATTGGTTTGTTTTGTGGTTATTCTGAAGTGTTTGATATATTCCCACAAACAGGGGGCATGATATTTCTTAGACCTTTATACAGTTAATGAGATTGTTTTCCTCGCAAAGTAAACTTGATTTAAATGGAAAATATGTAAAGTGATGTACTTACAGTCAGCAGCTAAAATATAGTTTCAGCACTCAATTTTCTGTAATGCAGTTGAGTCATCTTTTACTTTGGCTTTCTACTGTGCTACAGCAAAGGTAAGTGACTGGAAATGCAATGCCCTAGACTGAGCTGGTAATGATGTGCCTGGCACTGTTTTGCATCTTGTCTTCGCATATAGTATGAAAATGATTTAAGTATTAATGGAAGAATTCTTTCCCTGGTGTATTTCAAAGTAATGAGCTGCCCTCAACAATGAATTTTTGGGAAATTTCTGAGTGTTTTATTACCAAAAAAAAAAAAAGGATTCTGGGACAATTGAAAACATGGAGGAAAAGTTCAGTCTGACAATTCAATCTCTTTAAAAATGAATTTCAATTATAAGAATCACCAAGGTTTATAAACAGAATCAAATAAGCCCTTTTACACTGCCCTTTTGAGAGGGAGGGAGGAGGGGAGGGGCGTCTAAGGAAGACGATGGACAAAAGACCTGGAGGGTGGAACTCGCTACTCTGCCTTACCTTTCGTCTACCTCTTTGTCTCAGGTTTGTGTCACTTTCCTCGCTTAAGCACTTTATAAATTGCTAATTGGATGGAGCTGAACAAGTAACCCATCATTCCTGATAGAGAGCAAGATGCTAGTGAACCCCTGAAATGGGTAAATAACACTAAAAACGGAGAGGGGGCTGTAGCAGAACTTATGTACAGCACAGTGTCTTACAGCAGAACGGGGCTAAAAATTAGAGTTACGAGAAGGTTACTGACTATGGCATAGACAAAAGGCTGCTTGTACAAGGGGCCTCCCCTCGAATACTGCAGTGCTGCTTGCATTCTTCTGCCTGGTACTATGCTGTCGGTCTCCTTTTTTGAGCTGACTGTTACTACTGGAATTCAAGTATGTTATTTCTTTCTAATACGCAAACCTAACAGCATTATTCAGATAGTGTCTAATAACACCTTCAAACAAGCAAGAGAGCTTTCTAGGTATCTTCAACCCAATTTTGTATTGCTACCTAAGTGTGGAATTTTTATGTGCCAGCAGCAATCATAAAATCTAAACCTTTATTTTAGAAACTTGCATGTTCAGATATTAATGTTTTCTCTGCCCCCATGCAGATATGGGTACACAGTACACATGACTTCTGCAACTTTTGTTGAATCCCTGTACCTTATTACATAGTGACCTTTTCACTTATGCTTTTGAGTTTTCCAGAGAATGCAAGGAAAACTTAAATGCTGTAGAATTCCCGTAAAGAAATTACTAACGTTGAAAGAATAATTTAGTACATTTATGTAGCAGAAGTAATTCTAATACAAAATAAAAAGGGCATCAGTTCCAAAATTTAATAAACAAAAGTAGTTTCCGTCACACGCAATATACACATGCTCAGTGAGTACACTTGAAGAGCATTTATCTGGTTCTTAAATAGAATCAAACAAACATCAGTAAACTTAACTGAAGCTTTAGACTGTAACTGGGCCACATTCATTTTCAGTGATGGTGACAGTCTTCTTAGGTTCCTGGAAGTCTGAAAAATTACAGGAGAGGCTTCATCAATCAGCAAATCTGATAGTCTTCAGCAAAAGTACACACACGGTGCAATACTTCTCCTCAAATCCTTGCTATTTGTGTAGATAGTCCTGTGTTAAACTCATTTTACACAACTTTTCAAGAAAATAATTTTATCTGGTCTGTTTTTGTTAAATAACCTCTCTTGCACATTGCTATGAAAAAGAAATTTTTTAGTTAAAATTTCTGGAGATGTAAACTTCTGAAGGAGTTGTGCTCTCTGAATTAAATACCATCTTTTGATGGTATGAAAGTTTCTATGAACTGTAGAGCATTTAAATTTGTTGTGTGTTGTGTGTAGCTTTCTTGAAGCTAAGTTTTTATCTTCTTTAAAAAGTGAAGACTAACACAATCTCTGGGTACACTTGGATAATTAAAGTGGCCTAATAAGCCACTGCCACAAGGGGGAGATCCTGTTCTGGCACCTAAATCTGACTGAACTGATTCCTTATTCTAGGAAGAACAGGGTTTTGCCAGATAAAGGAGTTGAACTGATTCAGTCAGTTTACAGAGCACTACAGCTGGCTCAAGTAAGCAAGAGAGGTGAGCTAACAGCAGCTTATGGAAGAAAGCTGTCCTCCTGTACCAACAGTGAGGAACAGAATCACTCTGAATGGAAAAGCTGGAATTTAATTGATTGCCAAGCTCGGAAACTTAGCAATGCTAGAAAACCAAGTTGATTTTTTGGGACAAAGTCCGAGAGAAGCAGGTTTAAATCTGACCATTTCTTTCACTATGAAGTATTTTACATATGCAAGTACAAAATTAAGCTTGTACAATGAATTTATGTATGCTATTTCAAAATTTATTATAATTTGATAATTTTAATTTGTTTCAGCTTTGTATCCCTTAGTAGGTTCTTCATCTTTTATTTTCAACCATAAAAACTGTGCAAAGGCTAAAATGTCACTATGAATGATTGAATGATAAAATAACTACATAGCTGAGAGCCAGTTCCATACATCTGAGAGATTAATTTTGGCCTGAGATCAAGAATCACAACTTTTCGTAAGACCAGAATTTTAGAAAAGGAAAAGTAAATGGCAGTTGGGACTGAAGTAATGCAAATTCTACCACGAAACAATCTAACAATTTGCAGATGCGCGTCTGTTTGAGCTGGACCATTGCTGCAATGCATTTGTATACTCACCATCTGTTAAATCTACCCAGCTGTCTTCTGTATCAGGTAAAGGAACTGAAATTCCCATTGCTTTCCGGATCCCATATGTACTAACAATATCACCTGGAGTCACTTGCTGTGCAAGTTCTTTCAGATTATTTGTTACTCTCTCCGCTAAAAAGATAAAAGTGAATATGTTCATCTGGTAAATGTGCATCAAAATTGTTCAAACAAGCCCTCCACCTGTAAACATATATACTATAACTAACAAACGCATTCTTAGGGACTGTCACCTTGGTTCACAATAATTTATTAAATGTTCACCATTGATCAACTCTTCAAAGCAAAAAAAAAGTAATGCTTACCCAAGTGCATCTCTCTGTAAGATGGAGCAAGAAGACAAATCATATTAGGGGGAGGTTTTGTACTTAGTCGTTCATTTTGAGCATCTTGGAGTTCTCTCAGAAGCTTTGTTGTTTCATCAAGTTTCCTCTGGAAGATTTCAGCCTCTGTTTAACACAAGAGGAAAAAAAAAAAAAAAGTCCTAATAATAAGAGAGTGTAGTTACTCATATGATCACAGGGTCAGGCTGAATATGCCAAGGGAGTGAGATCAAAAAATCTGAGGTAGGAAGAAAACTCACCCTCAGACTCAAACTCTTCCATGGGCATGCCGAAGTTTGTGACCGCTTTCAGTGCTGTAAGCCTGTCATTACTAGCAGCATCCAGCCTGCTAGCCATATCCATTTCCACTATCTAAAACAAACCAAACTCACTCAGCAGAATACAACTGAGATAATATTTGATCAGTTTTGAAACAGTAAAATTGCTTTAGGCAATTAGAAATTGGTGTACAGCTGGAAAGTTGAAAGATATGCCATGAAACTTACTCAGTTTACTATCCTAGGACATGTTCAAATAAAAGGGGCATCTGTCCAAAGTGCTGGGAACGTGCCCATAAAATGTAGTTAAGTTGAGACCAGCATCCTAATTAAGTAATTCCTTCTGCTCACCCAAACCAGAATTTTTCCATGACAAAGAAGGCCAAAGGACAAAACCTGGACACTGTAAGGATTAAAGTTTCAGGAGAACAGTCCTTTCACTTGAAAGCTCTTCCTCTCTTTCCAGCTGAGGAAGGTTTGTTGGGAATGGTTTTAGTGACAATACAGTATATCTACAGTGACACAAACTATTTGAGAAAATGCTCCAAGGATACTGTGTCCCCACCAGCTATTGTGTGGTATTTTATATTGATAAGTTCATGGTAAAAGATAGTAAAGCTACCTATTTTTTTAATTGATACAAAAAAAAAAATTACCTTCGCATCTCTTGTTACATCACTTCTTTCAGGTGAGTCTTCACCTTCCTCCAGTGGCTGGATTGAGAAGATTTTAAAATTAATCTTATTGTTAAATTCAAAGAAAACTCCTATAATACCATTTAAATCAAAGTAAGTTTTATAGCGTGACAAGTTTTCTTTGGAAAGCAAGTTACAACACTGCTATTTTTAGGGGGTATTATTGAGCTATTGGAGAATAGATTATACAATCACTAAAATGCATACATTTTTATAGCACACATTTTTTTTAATTCCTTTTGCAAATGTTTCCATGTTTTTCTGCAGTGATTTCACCACAGAGATTATTTACTGGGGGAGAAGAGTAAAGGAAGAAAGACGCTGATTAGCTGCTGGCATGGTCTGTTTCAAAAATAATTTATCTGCATGATTACAAGCATGATTGAAGCTGAAAGGCAATGTTGGGTTCTAGACAAGAGTTGACTACTAATCAAAGGCCAAAGGCTGATCTTTAACCCAGGAAACAGTTCCACTATTAATTAGCTAATGTACTGTTTCTTTCAATACTTTACATTCATGTCCAATTCAAGTCCAGACATTGCTGTATTTTCTTACTAACTGGAATGGGAGCCAGTGCTAATGTGTATGGGAAAGTAGATAGAGGGCAGACATACAACTTTGTCAAGCTACAGTAATGTTAATTTTCTCGGTAATTAGCAAGTTAGTCTTTACTGCCAAGTTTACAAATTAAAAGGCAGTGCATATATAAGAACAGTATCATCTTTCTCCAGCTTTACAGCTGTGTGCTAAACATAAACATCAGAAAATTCATAAATTCATTCTTACCGTTTCTAATTCTCTGAGAGATCTAGAATGTCCTCCTTTCGTTAGAACATCAAGCAAACTATCAGCCATTACAAAAGGATAATCTTGAGATTTCATCAAAAATTCATGAATACTAGAAGATTAAAAGATAATTAGGATAACTTTCTAATCAAATGTTCAACGGGAAAATATTTTTGCTAAGTGAAGTCAAAACAAGATGTACAGATGTTAGTCCTGGCATATTGTCTTATTAATGACTTGCATTAATGACTAGCAAACTGATAAGCCTGTCATTATTCAGCAGCAAATGCTCTGGCTTGAATATAACGGCTTCTGTTCATGAAAGCTACTGCATGTATCCTAATTGCTTACCTGAAAGATCCTTGATTAGAGTCTTCCCCATATGTTGAATAAATTAGATCTGAATCGTCTTTACTGATGTTGGCAAATGTAGAGTCATATGTTGGAGCATAGGAACTATAAGGTCCATAATTCAAGTACATCACTGATGGATAACAACAGTACTAATTACTATCTCCCAGTGACATTAAATGAAAATAAGAATGCATTGTAAAATAGTCCCAAAAAAGGAACTTTTTAGGAGTATAGTTGAACTTAAAAGATATAATTAACATCTATTTCAAAGACATTTTATTTACATGTTTTGTTAATAGTATTTTATGCTTTAACATAATATGAAAATTAATTTCAGTGCTACTAACAGGTTTTTGGCTGCCAGCTATGATCTTTCTAAGCTTGAAAAATCCTTTTGTCTAGCTGATGTAGTTTCCATACGTTCCATTATAGATTACCACTTTATTAAATACGTTTCTCCTTTGTATGTGCAAATTCAGCTAAGTTTTGTGATGTGCTGTTTAGTTTGGTGATAAATATATGCAAGAGAAATAATACATTTTTATCATTTAAAAAACAGGTTCTAGGCTGTTTGTGTGGTGGTAATGAGACCATAAGCAGAATGTCTTGTAAGGAAAAAGATTTAGAGTAAAAAAATATTCAGCACTTGCCTGGAGTAACTTTGTTTCTTTTATCTTCTTTGAAACCTTGTAATGTATTAACTCCTGACTGAAGTCTTCCTGCTGTCATACCCAGCTTTACAGGGCAGTAACCTGGTTCTGCAACAAAATACAAAACAAAGCCATAGTCGAGCAGTATGAAAGATGTCCAACCTTATTCATTACAACTACTCTCAAAATGCTTTATCATATATGCAGTTGCATACTAAAGATTGCATGTAGTTTTGCATGTAGAGGATCTAACTCTGAAGGACAGGACTGTCCTTATTCTTGACAAGATTTATTGCTGCCCAAAGAAGGGAAAAAGGAACTGATTTATCAATCAGTTTTTCAGCTTGGTTTCTGTCTACTCTAAGATTGGCCAGTCCAACTCTGTAACAAGGTGGCAATTAAGTGCTCAAGCCTCTGTCTCTAGCTAGTAGCACTGACATGACAAAATAAAGGGGCACCTAGACAGTTCTCACTGTTCCCACTTCTAGGTTTGTTACTCTTTGGGTGAGCAAACACGCTAGTCTGCGTATGAATGAGGTTAAGGTGCCTGAACGCACAGCAGGCAGCCCTCTCCCAGGGCAGCAGCTTTCTCCTGTACCTCCCACAAGCAGCTGACACAACAAGGAGAACTAAAAACCAGCACCCACTATAGTCCTGTTCTATCTGTTCCCTCAACTGCAGCTTTTTAAATCCTCTTCTTAATCAGATTACAAAGAAGTGCTTGGATCAGTTGCTGATCTGCCCCAGCAAAAACACAAAAGAGCAGGTAAGTGAAAGTGTGACAGTGGCTGGTGACCTGGGCCCTGCCAACTTACCGCTTATGTTAAGGTCAACTGGATTAAGAAGGCCCAGAGTTGTTGTGCCATCTGGTTTTCTTCTTTCAAATTCACACTGAAAGAAGATTAGACTATTTAATGTACATACTATTTGAAACTCAGAGTTCTTAAACTAATAAAAATGCCAAATGCAATTATTTCACAGGTAATAAATAGAAAAGGATTTGGAAAGAGCAGTCATATTGCTGCTCTAACTTATTTTCACAAGTATTGGTGTAGGCATAAGCAATTAAAGAATTAAGATAAATAATATTTCTAGGGACTATGAGATAATACATTTCTTGGTAGAAAATGAAATGGACTTAGTTTATCAAACTGTATTTCTTTGATCAAATACAAGGGTGTTCCACCCTTGCAGGTGAGTTTTTTGCATGTCAGATTGAAGATAGATTCTTGAAGTTGCCACTATTCGTCTTTCCTATGAATTTATTTGCGATTTCCAAAAACTTCTTTTGCTGATGAAAGCATTCAACTGAAATACTGTTCTTTTTATCAGCTTAAGATATTACACAAATTACCTGTGATGTGTAAAAAGGTGTAAACTGTAACAAACTGGACTCTCAAGTGATATAAGATGCCAACTAAGCTCGTTTCACGAAAGAATGAATTGAGTTTCCCAAAAAAGATTTACCTGGCTATTTGCAAGTCGTCTTGTTAACTTTCCTCCAGATTCCCTAACAATGCGATCAATCTGTTCTTGTTCCCTTTCCAAACTGTTATTTCTTAATTTGTCTTCAGGTAGATCTTTGTCCTTCCTGTGAAGAAAGGCCATGTATTTTAGTTACTAGAATCTGACTTAAAAGATACTGAATGGCTTAGTTATCAGACAAGGATATGATAGATATATTTTTATATCCAACTATGCAAAATGCTTTTGTAGGCAAAACAACTGAAAGATTAAAAAAAAAAAAAACAAAAACCCTTTTAATATGGTCTGTGGAGAGTTTAAGTTAGTACCTGAAGAATTTCTTGTATAGAGCTTGCTTTAGCTATACTGCTGTCCTAGTTTGGCATATGCTAGATTTCACATCCTCGATGCCACAGAATTAAGAATGGTATTTTTGCTAAAACAAAGCAGTAGCTACTCTGAATTTTAGTAGCAGCATTTTCAAATCTGAAGTAGAAAACAAGGAATGGACTTGATAAATAGGTATAGGGTTATCCCCATGAGAAATGTTGGCATCCTCTAAAATGATTCTAACTATATATTTTTTTGGCTAGACTAGGATGCTTGACAGAGATGTTGTTCCTTTGAGATGAACAACTTCTACTGCATAGGCAGTATCAGAAAGACATAAACCCAACTCCACTGATGCTAAAATTCATTTTGTTTCAGTAGCATAAGAACTATGTAACCTTTAATCGTTATTGAGACAATACTTCACTTTTTGTGTTCTTTGTTAGGTGTTTTGAATACTTTGGTGTCACTGTCCGCGGATTCTCCTTTGTCTTTCCCCAGACCAGTTTCATCTTCCCCATTTGGCTGCTGTTCCATCTTGTCTTTTTCCTTCCTGGTCTTCTGCAGGTCAGCCATGAATTCTATACTTTGTTTCAAGCTCTGAATTCTTTCCTAAAATAGATACTGGAATGCTTTTACTTCCTACTTCAATTATTTTGTTTCCTAGTTTACCCACAAAGGATGGTTTTATTTTGGTGCCTTTTTCTTCTAATACATAGCAAATATAGAGGCAATTTAGAAAATGTAAAATAAGTGCAAACAGTTACAAGCAATCTGGTAGCTATGCTAGAAGCATAGCATGATCTTAAAACAACGCACCATTTAAATCTACTTTGTAAATATTTGAGAAGCATTAAACCATTTTTAACAGGTTTCAAAATATCCATATACAAAAAATAGAATGCAAAGCCATGAGAAGGCAAGAAGCATACTTTTTAATGCTTTGTTCTGTAATTTTCTATTACCTGGCTGAGTATCTTCATCCCTGAGTGCAGTAGTTTCTTTGCAGCTTTGTAGTAAATGGTGTCTGGCTTGTTGTAAATCATTGCATTAGTGCACATCAATTTGAAGTTATCCTGTACAGACACATTGATTTCATAATGAAAGTTAAGACTTTGTAATATATTATATTAAAGTCCTAAATGCAATATTAACAGTATCTTGAGCAATAGTTAAATATAACTTCAAATAACATTTCTACTTAATAAATTTAAGAAATGTCTTTAAACAATAGCAAATGAAGCCTTCAGAAATAAGCATGTAGCTTAGACTCTTAAGTCTCAAAACTAGCACTCCAATAAACAACCTCAAAACATTCCTAAATGTTTGTGCTCTTCCTAGCTTTAAAAGCATTGATACAAGCTCTTTTAGCTAAAGTTATAACCTTCCCCCACAAGTCAGCAACTAAAGGAAAACAAAGTGAAGCAACCCAATTTTTCCCCATTACTCTCTCCAGTCACTTAGACGGAAGAGCAATGTTTACATATTGACTAAGCTTTGCCAAAATAAAAACCTGATGAAACCATGAGGCTTAGTCATGAGCCAGTTATCCTTGCCTAATCAGTTATTTGCTTTTTTGTACCTCCAGCAAGTACAAGACAACATTTAGGCACTTCTATTCACTTCACTAAGTGCCAGTTTTATGAAATTAGTACTTGAAAGTTATGAGGAAAAAGAAAATGAAGATAAATTTATACAATGAAAAGGTGCAATTCAAAGTCATTACAGAGAATCTTTCAAAGTTTTAGTTAAAATTAAGAAAAAAAAACAAGTATACCTATATGAAGTTCATTTCTTCAGTAACTAATATAATCTGGAAACATATTACAGATCTTTACAGGCCTGCTTTATCACAAAAGTTAAAATGAAAACCAGCTTTCAGCACAAGCACCTTCCAGTAAAAATAAGTGCTGATGTTTGTGGAAGGTTGAAAAACCAGAAAGCAGGGAGAAAGATGTTCTCTAGATCTGTTTGCCAGGCTAACCGGATACAGCTGAAACAACAGGGAATATTTTCTAAAGTTTCAGAATTCTCAGTAAGAACACCCAAACTGGTAAAATAAATTAAACTGGTAATTACACATGCTTTACACTCCTCATTTAGCTGTGCAGAGAACTAGAAAACATTTCCGTTAAAGAAAACAAGAGCAAAGCCCAACCCCCTGTATGCTGAACCTTTTAAAAACTCTAGGAACCTTAGGAATGGGACCCCTAATCCACTAGAACTCATGCACACACATGCAGAGGAGTCAGCACAGAGGCAAGAGAAGGAAGAATGAAACGTTCCCTTCTGCAGCTCTCATGGGCTTGTGGGCAACAAGCCTTTAATGGCATGTCTTATATTTTGATACATAATCTAGAGGTGTTATAAACATTAATCCAAGCCTGCACAGTGGTAACAACTGCTGTGTTAAGGCCTCAAAAGGAAAAAAAAAAAAAAAGCCAAGGGACTGATCAGAAATTCATGCATTATGACTGGCCATCATCACACAGTACTTGGTCCCAGCACTTCACTTACAGCACACATGACTAGGAATTCTTAAAAACAAAAAAAGCTTTCACCCTCCACATCTTTTTGACACGCATATACAGTAACTGAAAGTGAGTTTTCTTCTCCACATTCAGAACTTACTTGCTCACAAAAAAAGTCAAAAAGAAATACTTTTTCAGGCAGATGTGCTGATCCTTTTGGAAACTTTGT
Organism: Tinamus guttatus; assembly: GCF_000705375.1. The sequence continues at coordinate 201,284 of NW_010580603.1, forward strand.
ATTCTCATAACATAGCAGTGTTGAGGTAAGTTGAATAAAAGTTTCAATAAATCTATCCACAGAAACTAATAATATCTCTTTGTAGTCAAAATGAAATTTAAAGAGTTACCTTTAATTCTTCTATGGACTGGTACCCATTGTTCTTGATCTTTTCTTTCATAGTACTAAAATCCATTGGATTTTTAATGATCATGGAATAGCCAGGGGCGATAAAGTCAGTCACAGGAAATGAAAAGAAAGAACTTGGATCCTTTCTGTTAAGATATGAAGAGATTTTTTTTTTAATGTTTCAATTTTTAACAAAGAACTCAGCCTGGAATTAAATACAAGGGAAAGGACTAAGTTGAAAAGGAATCAAAAAATATAAAGAGAGCTTGTGTCAGCACAATCTTTCACTTCTGAAGTTGAAAGATTCCACATGCAAACCCATATATCTGAAAAGTGCTACAATCATATTTTAGAAGTTAGTTCTGTATTTTTGATAGCTATCTGTAGTCCCATGAAGATTAAAAAAATAATCTTTCTAGGTTTTGGTTTTTGAACAGATGTTTTATATTCTACTTGAGTCAATGGAAAATAAAGGGAAAAAGGGTTACTAAAATGAATATTTGTTATTCATTTATTAGTTTATTTACTCTGAAAAGGAAAACTTCTTAAAGTTGTGAAAAAATGTTTGTATATATTTACAATTATGTTTAACTTTCAGATTATATAATTTTATTATTTTTACATTAAATTTTTCTAAGACCTCCAGTGACTTTCCCAAAGTATTAACTACTGCACAGACTGACATATCAATTGGCCTAAATTTAATTACGTTCGTATGATGTATACTGATGTTCATGGGTACTTCTGCTACTGTTAAAATCAAATACAGTATAAAATTCTTTGCTGTTACTAGATACATTGGTGAAACCCTAGACAATTCAGGCCTTTTTTTCTTGCAACTTAATTATGACTTTTGGATTTTGACACAAAACTGCTAGAGAAGATTGAAAAGTATTTTGCTGAACACTGCAGAAGCAGGTAGTACTGATACTCTGCAATACCTGCACACCGGCTTCCAGTTGACAAATGGGATTTAAAACCAATTGTGGCTTTTTCTACATGCACACAGAGGTACACAAAGCAAATACACAAACATGTGGGCTTTTGACTGTGTGTGGTTAGCTCCCTGCACCTGCCACCTAGACCTCGAAAGTGCAGCTTCTTTAACAAAGACACATCCTTACAAAATTTTATCAGCTTGTTTTGGTGGGACAGATCAAAGGAAAATCTCTCACTATTGTACAAAACATTTATATACTTTTAATTCTTAAAATTATAAAAAGAATATCATAAATCACAGACTACTAAAAGTCCTACTCACAGTCAGATGGTTTAATGAGAAGACATTTGACTACTATGTAAGAGGAAATGGTTTAAGATATGTGCACTTGCTTTTTACAGTAAACAAGGCTACAATGGGTGAACTAAAGTCAAAAAAGTTAAGATATAATTTTAGATATAAAAAGATATAATTTAGCAATCATACTTTTGGCAAATAAAGTATATGAACTATTTTCAATGGTTTTTAAAATCTGAAACTGGAGGTGTTTACAAGGTGTCTAAACCAAGAAGTTAAAGGTCTGCATTATTAAAGCTGTACTGTAATTTCTAAAATAATCCTGTCAGCAATCATGCTTATCAATGGCATTTTGACTCTCTGAGCAATTGCATACCTCAATTTTACATAGGAACATACAAGAACAAGCACAAAAAAACCCGTCAAAGGAAGTTCTTTTTCAATATGTCCTCTCTACAAAATATTCTACGTGTTAAGAAAAAATAAGAAGAGTATATTGACATTTGCATGCTTGACAGTTCTCAGTGTTGCTGCTTGTAGGTAAAATATTGGGCACTTCAGAGCTCACCAGGCTTGCAAACAGGACTCAGAGCTTTAGAAAAGCTTTGTACAATCTCTCCTCTTAACAAGGTACGCTACCAATTTCCACTGCATAGCTCTGAAAATCTACTAAAAACATACATGCAAGTATTTACCTCTGCAACTGTCTCATGAGTTGATTCAAAGCTTCCTGAAGTGGTGTTTGCTCCACTTCTAGACCAAAAGGAAAAGTGCTATGAGAAAGGGTTGGAAACATAACTGACATCAAGACATACTAAACTTCCAAGATATCAGCAATCAGTTACACAAAACCGATGCATATTGAAGGATGATCAGCAATAAAAAATAGAGTAGCATTAAAAAAAAGGATATACAGTGGATCTAACTCTTTACTCCCACTTATATAGTTAGTAGGTATCATTCTGCAAAAGAAGTATATGGTAACATGATTTCAACTGTCACTTGTATAAGATAGAGGAAAACTTCAGTATGGCAAGAAATGTCAAGTCACTTGCTACAAAAAGATCAAGAAAAGGCAAATTAATTATAAAACTGGAATTAGCAAAGATAATTTCCAATTCTTTCTACCTTCCTGCTTTGATAAAGTACTGGTTAATGGTTTTTCTTGCGGCAATTCCAGTCTCACAGGCGTCTGACATTTCAGCTCTTGTTCCCCCTCACTGTCAGGGTGTTCTCTTTTCTTTTTATCCTCCTACAAAGACAAAGATTGTTATTCATTGAAATTCACAGACCTTGCAAAATCAGCCTTATTACTGTATATAATGCTCTCTTTGGACTTTTCAGAACAACGGCATATTTAAAAAAGTCATAAGTCTTTAAAAAAAAAAAATTCTTTATGTGCTATCTCCATCTGCTGGACAATAGCGCACTTCAACTATATAAAGCTGGGTATCATATATGGGTTTCCTTCTCTCTCTCTTTTTGTTTTAATACAGCCTCTAATGGCATGACAGGAACAACTCTCCACTGTCTTGTGTACAGTGCATTACAACCAATGAAGTCTTTAAGGTGATTTCGAAGATTTTAGAAGGACCAAGAGGAGAGAGTCAGGAAAATTCAAATTAAATGTACCCATAACGCTTCAAAACATTGCTATCCTTGAATCTATGCATAGTAATAACTTCTGCAGCTTAGTACCTCTTGGGGAATTGAAGTACTCAGACTTGTTTGTTACCCTAATGCATTTCACTAGGTTTAAATGGGCTGAACCCAGTCTCCTCAAAACAGCAAGCCGGGTGTTCGGGTAACAAGGCAGGGCGCAAGTGCAGAGCCCCTGAGATAAAAAACTATCCTGAGATAAACAACCAGTCAATTTCTCCCACAGAGGTTAGCTCAGGCTGCTCTAACCAGCCTGTATTTTCCACATTCTTCATAGCCGTAAGTGTGTTTTTAGAAACGACATTTAACATGAAAGAGCGCGAGTCCTGTTTCTTAGGTGGAGAACCTGGACAGGGGTGTATTATGTTATTATTTGATTTTAATTAACAGGCTGTAAACCCTTCATTCTGCTTCATGGAAATGTATTTACTTAGGAGCACCCAATGATCGCTCTCCTTACGGATTTCCCGTCCTGTTTCACCAAAAAAAAAAAAAAAAAAGGTGTTCTTTTGGGGGGAGGAAGGCAGAGGTCCCCGCGTACCTTAACCCTCCTCCTCCTCTTCTCCTTCTCGTCGCCGGGCTCCTGCTTCTCGCCCTTCTTCCGCTTCTTCCTCTTCCTGTCGCGGTGCTTGTCGTGCTCGGCCTTGTCCTCGGGCGCCGTGGACAGCTCCGCCACCTCGCTGCCGCCCACCTTGAGCACCAGCTTCAGCGGCTTCTCCGCGTACTCTGCGCACACACGGAGGCCCCGGGGGCCCCCGCCCGCCGGGCCCGGCCCTGCGCCGCGCTCGCCACACGCACCCTCGTAGGGGTGTTTGTCCGACTTGTGCTTCTTGTGCTTCTTGCCCATGATGGCGG
>NW_010580604.1:3860-38656 GCF_000705375.1 Tinamus guttatus
TAACTGCAGCTGGAGAAACTCTGCCCTATGTCAGCCACCACTGTGACAAGAGCAGGTCACACTGCTCAAGACCTATAAACTCAGCTATGATCTATGGTATAAATACCTTACGCATAACTGTTGCCAGCTCCGCTTTAGATTCCGGGTTGCAAGTGTTTCATTTCTTTGTCAAAATAACCTCACGAGGGAGCTCTGGGGCTTATCTTTCTATTGATGTTCTGACTTTTATGAATACTGTGCATCGATCACATGTACTGCTCTTAACACTAACTACTTGGGATGCTAAGTCATCTATCTACAGATACTCATTTAAATTACATTCCTCTGCAAAGATGGGAAAGTGTACCATCACACCATGCTGGGCTCCCTCATTTCTGACAAAACTTGTGCTTCAATGCAGTGGATTTTCGGGTGTCCATTTGCCTTTGACCTATAAAATAACAGTAGCTTTTGAAGTACCAAAAGGTACCAGAGGTACTGGAAGTCATTCTTCAGAGGAAAATACATTTGCTACAATTCTGCATTTTAGTTATGAGCCTGGAACTCCTTCTCCTTTTCTCCCAGTTGGAGTATGCTCTCCAGAGTATCCGTGGAAAATTTATGTATATAATTCCCTTGGAGCACTTAAACAAGTGAGTTTATATGTAAAAGAGCAGGACCCAGTTGAAAGTCAACCAGTAGCTCTTGTGTTTCACAAGCTACTTGCCTCACTAAGTGCTTCTAGTGTACCAATGACACCTTACGTCCAAACTGGAGACTGTTTTAATGCTGGTTTTAGTTTGACTGACCCTAAAGCCTCAGTCCTGACCTCTAGGAAAGCTAGAAAGCTTTTCCTGGGCAAAATCTCTGCAGAAACAAAAAACGGAATGGAAGGCAAAAAACGGACCATCCCTCTCACCGAAAAGGAAAATAGCATTGCTGCAAATGCTTTCTCTACCATAAGAAAATGAAAGAACTCTTTTTATCCAAAGCTGAAAAAGGGGAATACTTCTGCACAGCCACCAATGCTGTGATTTCCACTGCCCTTTATGAATTTGGCAAGAACCTTTTCCCTCGAATACGTTATCCACCAGAAATGGCGAGAGCGCTGCTGGGGCACAAAAGACTTGTAAAAGAGGCACTGTCAAAAATACGCACTTTCAACATCACATTGCTGGCAGCCAAGGTAATAGTGACCCCCAAACGGTGAACATGGGAGAAGCTTTGAGAGCACCCATAACGCAAAATGCTGTGACCCTTTTAACGGCTGTGGTAATTTTTATCGCCTACCTTGCTTTGGCCCTCTGGGCAGTGAAAAGAGACAAGGCTGACAGGGTCACCAAGGACAAGATCATCGCTCAGCCAGACAATGACCCTTTTGATAAAGTGTGCTTTGTGGTCACGTTATACACAGGCAGTCGCTTGGGAGCTGGAACCAGGGCAGATGTTTTTCTTCAACTCGTTGGCCAGGATGGCACGAGTGAATTTCTTACGACAACCACATTTGCCCTCTTTCAGTCAAGGAAGCACAGATACGGTTTTGTTAACTATAAAGGAAGACATAGGAGATATTTGTGCCTTGAGAGTCTGGCACAATAACCAAGGGCCTTCTCCAAGCTGGTTCTTAAGCAGAGCAAAAGTGGAAAATCTGCACGCTCAGAAGACCTGGTTCTTTATTTGCCGCAAGTGGCTTGTTCTCCACAAGGACGACCACTTAGTCGAAAGGACATTCTTTGCCATGAACCCAAAAGCACATCTCAGCAGAATTGACTATTTTTGGATTAAGCTTGCAGCAAACCTGAGAGATGGTCACCTGTGGTTCTCAGTTTTTGCTCATACTGGCACCGGCACTTTCAGCAGGCTCCAAAGATTATCATGCTGTTTGGCCACACTGCTACTAGAGCTGCTTCTCAACTTTATATTCTTCAATGTTGACAAAAGGGAAGGCACCCACAAGCTTTTGCAGATCGATAACATTAGCAGCTGAAAGGGCTTTGATGATCATTCCTCTACAGATGCTCATAACTGCCTCATTTAAGTATTGCCAGGAAGACCCTTTCAAGGCACTAGAAGGGGACAACTTTCAGAGGCAGAGGAAACGGCAAAGCACTGTCCCCCTGCTCCTTCGCAAGCAACCACACTTAGTTTTTTTGCCGGAGGTGTGTCTGCTTCTCCTGGACATTCATTATAGCTGTAATGGGGCTATCATCATTTTTCATTGTCTTGTATGGCCTGTCTTACGGGTATGAGACCTCACGCCAGTGGCTTTTTACATCTGCAGTCTCCTTTCTGAAGAATGCCTTACTTTTCCAACCCCTAAAAATCCTATATTCCTCTGCCCTGAGTACAATCCTGCCAAAATATTGCCAAAGCATTGCATGGCCAACTCAGGAAAATTATTCTGAAATTACACTCGACAAAGCCAAGAAGACTGAAGTTGAAATGAGAGAGATGCACTGTAAGCTTTGAAAATCTTTCCCTTCACTTACATCACAGATAAACTTCACAACATATGGCGAGAAAAGAAAGATTGGTTCTCGTATCTCAGCATAGGTTTGAAGTCAGTATTGTTGCTTTTTGGTTTTTTTAAAGGTCATAAGGTTTAAGATGGGAGCAGCTATTGGGAAATTTTACGTTTTTCATCCCATCGATTTCAGGCTCAGGGGAGACATCACCGACATTCGGGGCTCACAGAATAATAAATGGCAAAAATGTGGTTTATCTTGTTATATGAGCAAGGCGGGATACTGTATTAACACTAATTTTACTCTGTGCTATGTACTTTTCAAATAAATGCTCCTCCATGTTTAACTTAATTAGTCGTTCTTGTCTAAATTGGATGATAAGTTTTAAGGACTTCTTAACACTCAGCCACTTGCTTTGGACTATGTTCTGGTTTTCTCCTGAATTTTGGCCTTGTATCCACCTCAGTGGTACTTTCCCGTCGTGGGAGCTGATACCTCTCTTACACAGACAATGACTAGAGAATAAGACTATGAGGGGTAGTCTTGCCTCTGGTGAAGAGCGTATGAGCAAATCTATGCTGATCTATACTGAGAGAGGACTAAAAAAAGTGAGTGCTCTGAAAACGCTGATAAAATATTTGCTCCTCAAAGCATAAGGCATAAAAGACAAGAGGATGATTTATTGTTCTTTGACCTGGCACAGTGAAAATAGGAGTTCTTAACACTGCATTTACATTTGTATGTGTGTGAAACTGATACAGATTTCACTTTTGCGCTCATTGATGTTAGACTCTAAAATAGTATAAATAGGATAAAATGGGCTTTCCATAGAATGCTGCTTGCCAAAGAAAGCTACAAGGGCAGGTTAATGGAGGCATTTGTTTTACCCTGAAAAGGCATAAAAGACCATTGCTTGACTATACCCAAACACAAACAAATGTTTGATTCTGGTATCACTGTAGCGTCCCGTCTTACTTGGCAGCTCATGAAACCAACCGCCAGTCAGTCAAGCCCAATGGCTTAACTGCTGCCATTCGGAGCAGCCACGTCTGCAGTGCAACCGCTCATCTTCCCCAGTACCATTCTTGTCCTAACCTTGGTTCTGCCCCACACATTTATTCCAAAATAAATGTGCACAGCCTCCTTCTCCAAGGAAGCCCCTGGTCCCATAGGGGAAATACGGAGACTCAAGGAAAAGGAAAAAAGCATAAAAGGAGACCACATGACAAAACACCCTTACCCCTTAGTGAAGGAGTGAACTCTCCAACAGGGATCCACCAGGACAGGAGAAAGAAGTGCAAAACCTCGTTTCTTGTCCTGCTGCTGTTTCCCTGGGAAAAACAAAGAGCAAAGCCCTTTGGTTGGTAAGTGGGACACCAGCACAATGTCTTTTTAAAGTTATCTTTTTTATTAAAAATAAAATTAAAATAAAGGACACCTGTATAGCCACAAGCCTTTCTGCAGGGCTTACTGTCTGTCCTGGCCTTAAGTGGCATAACTGATGCTATTCCTTCTGGCTCATTCCAGAGAGGGAGTGACAGTATGCGGGCAGCAGCTCACAGAGGGAGTCTAGTCCCCAGTTTTTTGTGGCTCACGGAGGATATTTTGGTTTCTTTGGGTAGCGGGGGAAGCATTTCTGGGCAGGGGTGGTAGGAGCTGATCAAAGCGGATGCTGCCAGTTTCAAAGCTCAGAGCTGGACTAGAATTAGTATTAGCAACTCTGTCTCTGTCTCGTCTTTTTGGAAAGAGACAATAGGATTCTTCTCTTGCAGATCCAACCTGCCCTGTCCACTGGGATCAATCTGCACTCCCTGACTTGGGATATAAGGAATCTTTTTCCCTTCCTTTGCCATTCCAATGAAAAGGAACGCTAGCAAGGGGGACACTTGTTCCAGTGAAGACACTTGTTCCAGTGAAGACATCACTGGGGTTAGCTGCTAAAATGTGACAAGAATTACTTTCTTTGTTTTGGATGCACGTGCTGGAGATCTAGAGAACTTGCAAAGAGCTTCTGAAAAAGGGTGACAAACTCTTGTGGACTTCACCTGTCTTTCTAAGCATCGCTCTACATGCAAAGACACAAATTCAGGACTCCAAAGTCCACTGTTAGAAGAGCCATCATGATGAGGCACTTGGGCTCAGAAGAAGCCCTGGCTGCATTGACCATAAGAAAGCCAAACAAGACCACTCCTGTCATGGTTGTCAAGGGATCAGCTTTGGCCTGGAAAGCTAGAGGAAAGTGAATGTCTCCATGCCCTAGAGTTGACTGCCTCCACTGTCACACACTTCACAGACCTCAGCACAGCCTGTAGCCTCAAAGAATGGCAGAGAGAAAGCCTTATTGTCACTAGGATTGAAAAATGTTTGCAGCGGGCTGTGAATGGAGTTACGCTGGAGTAGTATGAGCAACAGGAGTACCACTTCCTAGGGGTGTAAACTCCAGAGCTGCTCCTCTTCTTCTGCTTTGTGCTGCACGTTTTGCTTTGCTCTGACTGCCCTCTTCAAGACTCTTGGATTAAGGTTTTCTGTGTGGAATGCCAGTGTCTGGTTTTGTGTGAGTGTGCTCTCTAGATCAGTTCCTCCCAGTTAGGTATCCCTCCCCTTTTTTTTCATATGTAGTTAGAAAAGCATTTTTTCCACATTGTGTCTGGTATTTTGCACCTGTGGATTAATTGGCTTGCTGACCTAAGAAAACCATCTCCCTTCTTAACAAGTGAGTGCTTTTTGATAGAAAAAGGGAAGATAACTATATCTAGAAGTGACAATGATAGACACAATTCTTTTAAAAAACAGCAGCAGAGCAGCTCTGCTTTGACGACACGGCTGTTGCAGTGTGTGAATGCGTAAGTCCTTTATTCTCATAAACCTTCCGTCTAGTGTAGAGTCTGTAAAGTACATGTTAGACATGGGTAGTACCAGTTGCAAAAGTGCTGTGAATCCCCTCTGTCTTTGTTTAAGAGACCAAGTGGAATCAGGAGTTGATAAGCCTGTAGTCTTCACTAGCTCTTGATGCTGTGGTTCAAGTTCTACCTCTCATCTACAATGCAGGCATGAGTGCCACCAAGGCAGTGTGCTTTTCTGGCAGCAGATGGCTCTTTGTGCGGTATGGGTCCTTGGAAACATGTTCCTTGGCAGTCCTTATCCAAGTGCCAGCATAGCCACCTTTCTCTTGGGTGTCACTGCCATAGTTGTGAAGACAGTGGCTTTTACTGATCATATATGAATTTACCAAGCTGTGAGGAGAGAAACATATTTTCTCTGTATCTTTAGTACGTACTTGCCTCATCCGAGGCAAACCAATGATTTTGGAGTAGCTATCAGAAAGAAAGTTTGGCCAAATGTCATTATGGAGCAAAGGCAAAAGACACCATTCACCCATGTGTAAATATGTGCTACCTTATCTACCTTATCTACACTGGAAACTCTGGCAGAGAACTGATCATGAATACATCGGTTGTAGCAAAAACTATAGCTGTTCCCAATGGAATAGGCATGATTTAATGGAAGTGTGAAAACTACCGGGCCAATGATTATATCTTTTAGAAAAACAAGAGCTTTCTTTTTAGTTTGTGCCATTCTCCACCTGCCTGCAATTGCATCAGCTTCTAAAAGCTTATACTGCTTCCTGCCTTCGAGTTTGACAAGCTTACAGTGCATCGCCCTCATCTCATCAGCATTCACCATTGCTCTATCCCGCTTCATTTCACAATAGTTAACCGAGTTAACCATGCCATGTTTTCACACTAGTTTGGAAAGACTACCCAGAGCTGCGGAAAAGAAGACTTAGAGGCTTTGCAGAAGGAATGTGTTCTTAACAAAGGAGACTGTGGATGCTAACAGCCACTTGGTGAAGCCAGATAGCCATAAGACAGCCATATAATACAGTGAGAACTGACAATAGCCCAGTTACAGCTATAATTAATAGCCAGGAGAAAGAGACAGGCCATCAGCAAAAAACTGGGTGTGGTTTCATGCTTGTGGTTTCTGTTCTCCTTGAAAGCTGTCCCCTTCTGAAACATTATAATTATTATTATTATTGCCATGGGAACTTCTTTGCCAGCCCTTAGCCTTTCTTCCTATCTCCTCCTCTGCTTTCGTTACATTTGCACCTCTTTTGGAAATTGTACAGTGACTCCTGTTTTGACTAGTATTCCTGGATTGTGCTCATGTTTCGGAAAGGTACCACTTTTGTAACTGTTCCTTCCACTTTTCCAGATCTTCAGAGGTGATGGATGGAGTTTTATTTGGCACAGCCCAGGCAGAAGGTTTCTTCTGGGAATACTTAAAGAAGGCAGTTATCAGCATTTGTAGAGGCACGCCAATCCACTTTCAACTCCTACGGCTTAGTACTTAACAGAAATGTATCTCTGCTTCCCCAATGGAGAGATGGAAAGTTCTGGCGGTGCTGTAAACAATGGATATCACTTAATCCATACTGACCAATGAGTTGGAGAAAAGCATTAGCCATGGTTCCAGCTCCCAAGTGACTGCTGCTGTATAATATGACCAGAAAACACCCTTTGTCAAAAGGGTCACTGCCTGGCAGTTCAATAACCTTCTCTTGGATTGTATCTATCTGTCTCGTCCTTTTTCGTGGTCCAGAGGGCCAAAGTGCATTAGAAAAATGAATACCTCAACTAAAAGGGTCACAGGGTTTTCAGGTATGTTTCCTGTTAACATTTTCTCCAGGTGGACAGTTTTTGGAATAGCTATAGTTTTGGAAGCAAAGAACCTAACGTTGAAAATTAAATGGCTGGGGGCAGGGTGTTTGGGGATTCTTCTGTGCTTCCAGAGCATTTTGCAGGTGCATGGCTCCCTTGGCCAATCTGTGCCAAAAAGAGCCCAAACACTCTCCAGCTGCAGTTATGCCCAGTGTGCCACTGACTAGATGTAGTTCTCCAGTCAAGCTTTTGAAGTTCTTTGCATCAACACAAAAGCAGAGACTCAACACCAGCATCTCACCAAGCAGAGGAAGAGCAGGTACAGCACAGAGGTTGCTCTGCAAAGTAAAAGAATTATAGGGAATGAAACAACAACCTCTAACTGTGCATGCAGCAGCCTGTAGGCCAGTGACCTGAGTGCAAGACCCCAGAGGAGGCTAAGGGGCTGGTAACGAACACTAAGGAGCGTGGAACTGAGACTGAGAACATGATGCAAGGTAGGCTCAACTATGAGGGTGAGCCTGAGACTGATGTGCAGCATCTGCTCAAGCTGACTCAAGCTACATCAAGCCTATAGTGCCTACAGCGTACAATCCAAGGGGAGTTGTAGTAGGCAACACAAGCCTGCTACACCTTGGCCCCTGGGGTGTAGTGCCTCTTCATGCTCATTGCTGGGAAGGGGAAGGGCAGAGGGGTTGCTTCCATGGCTGCTAATACAGTGTGGCCACTTTGCACTCGAGGTGTTCACACCAGCCCAGCTCTACTGGCTCCCCAGCGTGGGTCAGGTGAATGAGTGGCCCATGTCCTGGCAGCCCCATGTCCTGTCTGGACATCTCAATGCTCCAGCTGTCATGAAGGCAACCCGGGGAGGCTTGGAAGCTGATGAGCGCTGCACAGTAAAGAAGCTAGAGGCTGTGGGTGGTGGCCTTCTTCCTGGAAGGAGGATCATCTGCTGTTGCAGTCAGCCTGGGGCCGGTGACCGGCAGCATCTCCTCAGTAGTTGGGGAGCTGAGCAGGAGGCAGGAGTTTTAGCCAAGTGGCCAGCGCGTGACCAGGCAGCTCACTGGGCGGCCTCGCGCGTGGTCGGTGCGTGATCACCTGCCTGATTGGCTGGTTGGGTTGCTGGGCTCCGCGTGCTGCCCAGGCAGGGCAGGGGCTGCTCCAGGATCAGAAACTGGATAAGTTGTGTTTAACCCTAAATAAAGGTCTTTGGCTCACCATCACAGAGACCCTGCTCCTCAGTACGCCCGCAAATGGCACCAAATGTGGGGCTCGAAGAGCAGCTGTCTCTCCGGTTGCACCGCCCAGCTGAACTCTGGGATTCGCACTGAAAGGAAGCATAAGGATCATGCTGAAAGGAAGCGCCCTTTGTGCATGCACTAAAAGCTTCTTGAAAGGAAAGAGGTAAGTGGCTGGAAACGATGAGTTCATACCTAACGAAGGAACAGAAGGACTGAGTCCGCTCCTTCACAAGGTGCAGTAAATGGTGCCTGGACAGGGACAGAGAGAGGTGACAGACACACTTGTCGCACCGGGATGTAGCTCGACTGAACAAAGGCTAAAGGGAAGCTGCGCGCACACAAGTGCCTCCTGCAAGATGGAGGTCAGCAGTCGAGAACGATGGGGGATTCTATGACCCAGGAGCAGAAGAATGCGGGAGATGCGGCTGATTTGAAACAGAGCTTGATATGGGCGCATGAGCAAGAACCGCATCTAAATACTCATGCAGTGTACAGCCCACCAACGTGGGATAAGGTCGGGGTGATACTGTGGGATAGGGCAGACGTGGCCGGCAGTGGGGGCCGGTGGCCACGGCTCCTCGGCCACCCCGGCTCGCTCGGCTCTCTGTGCAACCACATTGTCATGGCCGCTGCGGATATCCTTGCGCTCGTGTCCAGTGGCAGTGAGGGAGAAGAGAAGGACTGCAACGGTCCTACTCCAGGAGAATTGTTGGAACACCATTTTAAGAAGAGAAAAAAAGTGGAACACCATTTTAAGAAGAGAAGGAAACTGGTCAGAAAATAAACAAGAATACTGTCCTGGAAATATGATGATAAAGAACTCACCGTCAGAACCAGATCAAGAAGAAAAGAGAAATCCAAAACACAGTGCAAAAGAGATAACTACAAAAAATACAGAAGAGTAAATTACCCCATACTATCCTGTAGAAATGGGAAATGGCACACCTTGTAGCTTCAGACAAAACCTACCCGGATCAAGCACAGTGATGTACACTTGCTATCCAGAAGCTAAGCACAACATCCTCTCTGTAGTCGAAATCACAACCTGCGAATATGAAGTGGTTATACTGACACCTCTGTTATGCAGCCATCCTAAATATAGATTCAGAGCTTCCCCTGTGAATGACATCTTTTGCCAGCCTCTACCAGGATTACCACTTAAATCCCATAACCTGGAACAGCTGGAGCAACAGCAAGAATTGATGAAGATGCCTTTTAGAAGAATTGAGGAGGAAGAAAACCATTCAACAAAAGAAATGAAATCTTTCATCCATAAACCAGTTGCTGTTGGAAACCACTAACTATGGACTGTAGGAACAACCCATATCTCCAAACTGACTGATGATGAACTTACACAGGAGTTTCTTAGTGGTTCCTACTGCTTCCATGGGGGAGTTGGTGGAAGTACAAATTCTGCTATGGCAAATGTGTTACCATGAGGATAAGGAAAGCAAACGAGGCCCCGCCAATGCTGTGGCATTGTGGCGGAAAAGAACCAACCCAACTTAGTAAAGCCATGGTGGAGGTGTGGGACACGGGGATAGGCTGGCGGGAAAAGCAGTACCACTCATAACATGGGGGCGAGGGTATGCTTGTGTGTCCACAGATAAGGCCCACAGTGGATTCCTGCGTGATGGATCCGACCGGCACTAGAAGCAGCCTCCTCCTCCCTTTCTTCTTCACCGGAACCATGATGGCAAAAAACATAAAAAGGGGATATGTTGCATTCAGCCTGGGGCCAGTGACGGGCAGTGTCTCCTCAGTAGATGGGGAGCTGAGCAGGAGAGGCAGGAGTTGTGGCCACGCGGCCAGCGCGTGACCAGGCAGCTTATTGGGCGGCCTCACGTGTGGTCGGCGTGTGATCACCTGCCTGATTGGCTAGTTGGTTGCTGAGCTCCTCATGCTGCCCAGGCAGGGCAGGGGCTGCTCTGAAATCGGAAACTGTGTAAGTTGTGTTTTACCCTAAATAAAGGTCTTTGGCTCACCATCACAGAGACTCAGCTCCTCAATACTCCCGCAGTCTGCAGCACAAGTTGCCCTGGGCAAGAAGAGGTGCTCCTCACCCAGGCTGAGGTCTGAGCCCACAGCAGTGTGGCATTCGTTTGTCTGCAGCTGTCAAGTCCGATTTTATTGTCTCTAAACTCATTTTGAGATGGGAATAGTAGAGTTTATGACAAACAGGCAAAGCTGTAGGTTTCACAGTAACACCTAGGAGGATCCTAGCTTTCCTTCCTGGACTACTTCTTTGAGACAGAGGGTGTTGGGATTTTGACCTGAAGTCATAACGTATCCCACTGGGCTTAAGCAGCAATGAAGTGAGAAGTCTTACCAAGTAGCATCTCTCTGCCCGCATTTTGCATTTTCAATCTGGTTTACGGAAGGTAAACTGTCATTCTAGAAAATTAAGGGCACGGATTACTTGGGTGTCCACAGATGACTAGGGGTGTCCGCTTTATGAAAACTGGACACCCATAAATCTATGCGCCCAGATGGGATGCACTCAAGAATGCTGAGGGAACTGGCAGGGGTCATTGCTCAGCTGCTCTCCATCATCTTTGACAGGTCATGGAGAGCGGGGGAGGTGCCAGAGGACTGGAAGAAAGCCGGTGTCACTGCAGTCTTCAAAAAGGGCAAGAGGGAGGAGGTATGAGTTAAGTCAAGGAAAAGAAGTTGTTCAGGAGTAGTCAGCATGGATCCACCAAGGGGAAGTCATGTCTGACAAACCTGATAGCCTTCTACGATGAAGTGACTGGCCAGAGGGACGATGGCAAAGCTGTGGGTGTTGTCTACCTTGACTTCAGCAAAGCTTTCGACACAGTCACCCATAATATCCTCCTAGGGAAGTTCAGGAAGTGTGGACTGGACGAGTGGACAGTGAAGTGGATTGAGGACTGGCTGGATGGCAGAGCCCAGAAGGCGGTGATAAATGGAGGCCTGTGGCCAGTGGTGTCCTCAGGGGTCAGTACTGGGCCCAGTGCTCTTCAACTTGTTCACCAAGGACTTGGGTGAGAGCACAGAGCGCACCCTCAGCAAGTTTGCAGATGACACCAAACTGGGTGGAGTGGCCGACACATCCGAGGACTGTGCTGCCATTCAGAGAGACTATACAGGATGGAGAGTGGGCAGAGAGGAACCTCATGAGGTTCAACAAGGACAAGTGCAGGATCCTGAACCTGAGCGGAATAACCCCAGGCACCAGTACAGATTAGGGGTTGACCTGTTGGAAACAGCTCTGCAGAGAGGGATTTGGGAGCCCTGCTTGACAACAAGTTAACCGTGAGTCAGCAGTGTGCCCTCATGGCCAAAAAGGCCAATGGGATCCTGGCCTGCATGAGGAGGAGTGTTGCCAGCAGGTTGAGGGAGGGGAACCTGCCCCTCTGCTCAGCTCTGGTGAGGCCACACCTGGAGTACGGTGTGCAGTCCTGGGCTCCCCAGTACAAGAGGGACGTGGAGCTTCTAGAGAGGGTCCAGCGGAGACACACAAAGATGATTAAGGGACTGGAGCATCTGTCGTATGAGGAAAGACTAAGTGAGCTGCACCTGTTTAGTCTGGAGAAGAGAAGGCTGAGAGGACATTTGATTAACATGTTCAAGTACCTGAGGGGTGATTGGGGCCAGGCTCTTCTCCGTGGTGGCCGGTGACAGGATGAGGGGTAACAGATGTAAGTTGAAACACAGGAAGTTCCACCTCCATTTGCGGAAGAACTGCTTTCCTGTGACGGTCACAGAGCCCTGGAACAGGCTGCCCAGGGAGGTTGTGGAGTCTCCTTCTCTGGAGATCTTCCAAACGCGTCTGGATACCACCCTGTGCTACATGCTCTAGGTGACCCTGCTTGAGCAGGGGGGTTGGACTAGATGATCCCTAGAGGTCCCTTCCAACCTCAACCATTCTGTGATTCTTTGACTTTGGAAATAAAATTGCCAAATTCATGCACGACAGAAGGAAGCAAGAGAACACCATTCATGTTTCTCTATTCTTTATTTCTCTATTGCACTGACTTTCCTTTGGAGGAAATGTCAACTTTTTGATAGCTTGTAAACAGTGGGAAAAGTATTGGCAAGTGTAGGCTTTGTTTCATCTAGCTAAGGAGTAGGCATGTTTAATTAAGCAGCTCTGCAGTTCCTGAAGCTTTTAGTGAAGTGTGAGTTTTCCAGTTCTAACCTGGAAAAGCTAAAGGACCATGATGCTGGGTGGCTGTACAGATGCTGTGTGTTTCCTTTGGAACAGACAAAACTCCCTGAAATGTCTGGGGACAAATGCAAATTCCATCAGCTTTTGTTCTTTATCTTAATGGCGCAGGTTTTCTTAAGATTACTTTCCTACTGCAATCTAAATTGTTACAGGTCTTGCCTCTTCCTTGGACATGATAAGCATTTAACTGACTCCTATACTTTCAGGGTCCTTCCACAGGTGAGGTGAAACGAAGATGTTGTAGAAGACACACTGAGAAGAAGAAACACTGTCCATAGGATAAGTAGGATCCAGAATCCATCCCTCTGGAAAGTGTTTCAGTGGCTCATATTTGTTCCATCATCGTGAAAGGGAGGGAATCTCCAAGTCCTGTCCTCCTACATCCACTTCCAGGAAGGGAAAAGAGGTATGGGGCTGCAGCTAATGGCCAGAGGCATGGAAAAGCTCTGTCACAGGGCCAGATGGGCCAGACTTTTCAATGAAAATGAATGTGACTGTGCATTTTTCTCAAGGGGAACAAATGCTGTAGGATGTTTCCCTAAGCCACATTCATGTTTTCTGCCATTTCACATTTCACCATTCAGCATACTGAGGGTAAAGTAAAAACAAGAATGAAAAGGAAACCAGAAGGTCTCATCTACAACACATTGTAGATTACAAGCTGAATGTAAAAAATTCAAGTCACATTCCTGGAACAAAAGTCCATTAAGTTTGTTAACCTATTGCTTAACATCATCTTTAACAAAACTTGCTCAAGTTTTTTAAGGACTTGCCAGTCACACGTGTCACACACTTGCCAGTACAAGAAAAGAAGTCACAGCCTGGTGCTAAATTAAGCATATCTGAATTTATTGATGTAAAGCAGGCCAAGCTTTGAATCACAGACTCTCAAAAGTTCTCTATATGGCATTGGTTCATTTGTTTTGCAATGGATCACTTAGATATCTGCACACTGCACAAACAGCCAGAGATCGTCATCTCTGGCTTTGATTCCCTAGGAAACTTGTTACAATCGTGAGTAAACAGTTCTTTGTGCAAAATCATCATTATAAATGCACTGATTAAAAATCAAGAGTTAAAAGGCCCCTGGAACTGTAGCACACCCTGGGCCAAAGCATGACCGCATCCAGAAATGTACACAAAGCAGTGGTGCACCTGAAGAAGAGGGAACAACCTCTGCCTGGAGGACTCAAGAGGCTACCGGGAAGGACTGAAGTACCCTAAGGTGCAGGCTCTGAGATGGGCTGTGAGTACCCTTTGATACCATGGGGTGATTTTCTGCTGTTGCAATCAGAGAAAGGCCCAGCTCTCCGGAAGCTGGGAAACACACAGAGCCCCGAGTGCAAGCCAGCGTTCAGAAATACCACTGCCTAAGGAGAACACCCCAGCCAAGCAGGCTGGAGGCATGGCAAGGAAGCCTTGGTTCATGCTTGTATTGTCTTTGGCCCCTTACATCCTTGTAGCCATGTTTAAAAACACTATTTGGACATCCCCAAGAGTATACTCATTATTTAGTACATTAATTAACAATATAGCAAAGTGGGCCAATACCCAACTGAATTGCAGGCATTGTGACAGTAATATTTCTGGCCACTCTTACTCCATTTCCTACACGCAGCCTCATCATCAGGTGACAAGGAAGCTTGCAAGAAAAATTACCAGGAAAAGCACTAAGTCAGGATGCTTCCAAGAGCTGTGTATTCTCAGCTGAGGAGCTTATTCCCTTGTGAAAGAAGCTAAATTACAACCTCCTCAAAGACCAACTGCTCTTATTCTATTAAAACAAAAATCAAAATAAAATCACTGTGAGGTCTCCAACTCCTGGGACGCTCTTACCTACCAAAATGCTCCAGTGTGCTTTATGGGGTAGCCTGTCCCCACACACAGATGTAGGCACCTGAGAAAAGAGACACAAGGTAGGAGAGAAAAGAGAGGACAGTCATGAGCACATCATCGTTTTTTCCAGAAGATCCCCAGCTCTTTCACTGTAAGAGGAAGGGAAGAGCACCTGGCACCTCCGCTAGAGGTGCAGAGTTTCTTTACCTGAGACAGGATGGGTCGTGCTTAGGAAAGGGAGCAGTGCAGCAGCAGGAAGGGGAAGCAAGAGGAAAAAGCCATTGGCCTTTGCCTTAAGTAAAGGCAGAAGAGCTTCCTTTTCAGCACTGAGACTCAAGACAAGCCCTTGGGGCACAAAGAGCACCAAAGACTTACTTTGGTTCCTTCACCTGATCTTTACACAGAGACCTTAGCAAGAGACCAAGCAAGGCCTCATGTTGCCCTAAGCATCCAATCATTAAAGCACACAGGCAGACTTAGAGGACACGTTTTCTCAGAATTCATTATGGGTCACTGAGCAACTCTTCTCATTTGTCCTGGTGCAAGCTCACCTGACTCAGGAACCTATTTCCCAATACGGCAGACACATTATCATCATTTTCAGGAGTTCACACAAGTTGAGCAATCCATTAGTTAAATTGATCAACAGGCACAATGAAGCCAGAACCACTGAAAAAGATCAAGTGCTGTGGAACAAACACAGAGCATTTGTCCAGTTTCTGAGATACTGGGAGCTCCCATACTTTTTAGCCTGGTTACGTTAAAAATTGGAAGAGTGCATATAATTTCAGCTTTAATTTAGTGCCTAGGTATACTGGCCACTTCTTGCAATTAAAACCAATGCCATTTTACAGAAGTATTTAACAGGAAGAATACTCACTTAGCAAGGTTTTGCTTGGCTTGTGATTTACAATTTAAAGCAGCATGGATCAGTAACTGGCTGAAAACATCTCTCTGGATAAAAAAGGAGGGGAAAGAAAGTTAATACATAATGATAATAAAAATAAGTCAATACTGTTGATTACAATGGCTTGTTCTGCAAGTTTTTAAGACTCCAGAGGAAACTCATCCACAACTTAAATTGTTAACACTACTAGCAATGTTTGCAAACAGAATGCGATCACAACCACACTTCATTTTTCCCTTTCCAAGAAATGATTGCTATTAACAGCACAGGCTACCGGAGGAGGATTAAGTTGTGCTAAAAAGCCTTTCACTGATCTCTTTACCTGAGCATTACTGCCTCCTATTTGGATTAGCTGGTAACGGATTGGGTACAGCAGATCTACAGCTTTGTCACAATTTCCATTTTCAAACTCCACCAGAGCCTGGCACAGTGGCAGCCCCAAACTTGGAGCCAGGGAAAGCTCGTGTTCTTCACCATGGGTTCTGCAGAACAAGAATGTGATTAAACTCCAGTTAAATATAAATAAATTAATAAATAAATAAGTGTACTTTCAGTGCCAGTCTGCCCCTGTCTGCAGAGAGGACCGCTTTTAGCCTACAGCGGATGAGGTTTCAAGTACTTTGCTGACATAACTAATTTTCTGGGGTGATTTTATCCTTTTTGTGAGCAATCAGGAAGTCTCACCCATTCTCTCTGTACTGCTAAAGGCACAGGGCCAAGGCCTCCTGCCTTCACAATATGCTCTTTGGGCTACAACAAGTGGAAACCCTTTCTGTCTAGCCTCTGCCTACAGGTTCTTCTCTCTAGCCAGCAATTCTGCACAGGTTGCTATCCTAGGCTTCTCACCAGAGCATCTTCTTGCTAGTTCTCTGCCTGCATCTGTCTTCAAAGTGGCTGCCAAGTTCTTGCAGAAAACTCTGAGCAGGAACCTCGCAAAACATCTCTGCTCACACATACACACGTCAGTCTTGTACTCCGGCTTTAAACTGTGCAATGAATCACAGCTCTCCAAATCTGCTCCATTTCCAGACATGACTACTCTCAGGCAGAGTGCTCGGAGGTCCACAAACAGCCAAGCAATTTCACCTAGGGCTTAAATTATTGTTTTCTTTTTTCCTCTGCTTTTTAATGTTTGTATCCTCACCCATCTCGGAGGAGCAAAAACGCAACAAGCCTGGAGAAGACAATGTCAACACAAGCGATCCTTCTTTCTCCATTCTAAAAACACTAACACAAACAAAACAAACACACAAAAAATACTCAAGTAACCAAATTTCAGCTCTTTAGTCCATAGGCACTACCTGCACAGCCAATGTGAAAGTGTGTCTTTTCACGGCTGCAACAGGAGCTGACAGTGCCAAGGCCTCCAAAATGCCACTTTGCTTCCAAAGGCGGTGGAGCAGCACTGGAGGCAGAGGAGGGCTTGCTCTCCCAGGCTACAGAGCTATCTCTGAGAACACACTGCGCAGTGGTCTATGGCAGGCACCAAATGAGCACATTTCTCATTTCTTTTGGCACTTTTTCCAGCTAGCATTTAGCACTAAGGAGTCAGAGGACTAACCTTAGTCTCAGGCTTCTCTTTCGAGTGCTCATAACAGCAACTCATGCTCCTTAAGCAGGCTACACAGCACCTCACCAAATAACACAGAGTGAAGTTGACTCCAAAAAAAAATGGTGCACATTCAAGTGCATGCTTTCTATTCGCATCACCTTTCTGAGAAAGCTCATAGCAGTATTTAAAAAAAAAAAATCAAACTCTTTAGAGATCTACCCTCCACCAATTTGGCTGTGTGATGCACCACACAGACTCCTGCCTCTGTATTTATTGATCCTCACTAAATAGAGCCTTCTGGAACGCTGTAAGCTGCCCAATACATGTGCATTTTAAAACACTGCTGACAGACACTTAAAGTGAAGGAATTCTTCCTTTAGGCATACGTTTCAACTCCCAGAAAATGCACATCCATGGAAGGCTGACTTGACTTTCTCTTGCAATTCTCTGAGATAGTGATTCAGGAAGGACTACACCGACCTAGGAATTAAAACCAAAGGAGCATTTCTAGTCTTGAAAACAAGCACACAATCTCAACCACCAGAGAGCGCCACAGAATAGATTGGTTCTTCCAATTCCACCTCGCATGGCAAATGCCAGGGGTAAAACAGCCACCAAAATCCAGGCAGGACTGTGAGTTTGCAGAAGAAATAGTTCTACCTCTGCCCTTTATGAAATATCAAACACAGCTTAGATGTTTTTAACTACACACCCTGATGTATAAGCAATAGCTCATATTTTACTCTATACAGTCTTTTACTAGACTTATTCGAGCTTTTAACATACAGATTCCTAACTCAGCCTGATTAGGCAGCTTTTCAAAAGGCCTAGTCTGATCATAGTCTCTTTCCTCAAGAAAAGGGAAAAAAAAAAAAAAAAAAGAAGCCTTATCATGCTTTAAACCACTTCAAACTAAAGTGTACTGCTGTCTTTACTTGGAGAAGGCTGAGCAGATATACAAAAGGCAGCTCTGGGCTGAAGTACCATCTTTTCTGTAAATATTCCCTGAGCTTGCGGACACATGTGGTGAGGCTATGAAAGACATTTATTATTTCTTACTTTAAGCAAATCAAATCTATACTCAGGTTTGATCTGGCAAGTATTTTATTTTGATAAGCATTCTCACAACTTCCATGCCGTTTGGATTGTCACTGACTATAACACCAGTCAAGCTCAGGTTCTCCTTCAGTCTTATCATGTGGAAACAGCAGAGCAGAGGAGGGAAAGAAGCTACGAGTGACTTCGATTATTAGCTGGCAAGCTGAAAAGTAGCACCAGCCTTTATGGGCTTAAACGCATAAAGGAAAGCCAAAATTCAATAAATTTACAGCCAGAAAGCTGTGAAGGAAAGGTGGTGGTGAGATTGCAGGATGGGGCAGGAGAAATGGAGGTGTTCTTTGGCAATAAGTCATGAGTTCCCTTCCCTACCAAGCCTACTTCTCAATTTTGTATCCCCTGACTCAATATCGCCATTATATATTTATAAGTTGGCTAAAGAATTTAGCTAAGTAATTCATTTTTATTTCATTTATAAGGAAACATGACAGAAACTGTGTATTTAGTTGAAATACTTGAATACTCTTGTGTTTGAATGCAAAATAGGAGTTATTAGAATATCATTACTAATTAAGGCACTCCGACTAAAGAACAGCCTTTTACATCTCAGCAAAAACAACCACCACAAACAGCTAGCAAGACATAGAGTGTCCTTAGTTCTATACAGGTGCAACATTTTCTTCCTTTCTCTGTAACACAGCTTAGAATCAACCCACTGAAAGAAAAAACACAGCAAAGGCTCAGATAGTGTTCATGACCACAAATGCAGGAGATTTCTATACAACAAGACTAGAACCCCCTGTAGACATTAAGGCATACACTATCACTCTGTAGTCATAAGAACAAAGATTCTTCAACACAGTATCTTAATTCCCCCTCTTACTTGGCAAGTTCCTGGAGAGTTGTTAAAAGTTCAGCAGTAGTTTGGTGGTCTTTGGCTCCAAGGAAGGACATCAAGATGTGTGCATCATTAAACAGGAGGACGTGATCTTTAGCATGCTTCTTTGTAATCTTGAGAACATTGTCCCACCTCTTTCCAAGTTTTACACCTATGAAGAAAAAAAATGCTTTTCCAGTAGAAATGCCATGTGCAATATAGTTTCATTTTATCCCAGGACAAAGAGCATTGCTCATCATCTTAAGAAACCAGTCCATGGTATATGGCATAAATAATAGATTAATGCACAGCTACAGACTGCCATATTTGGGCCAATAGTTTGCTGACTGTCAGCAATTCTTCAGCAACACTCTAGATTGCGTTACATGAGGTCCTGGCATTACTATGAGATAGCAATCAATAGCAAACAAATTCGACAGACTGGTAAGAAGAACACAAACTCATTACTAGTATTTTAGCAGAAGATTGTAGAAATAATTTCATTCTCCCTTCTCTCTCCTCATCCCCAAAACTTTAATGTGCAATGTCAAAAAGTTAGTGAGGAAGCTGCTGGCCCTGTGCACTCTCTATACTCATTTACTTTCTATATAGGTAATATTTATTTCAACCAGTATCTAGCTATGAAATAAGCGTTCTTGCTGATGTGAAAATTCCTACAAGGGAAACTCTACAGCTTTTTAGGGCCTTATCAATTTGATCCTTCCGCTCACAGCTCCAGTAACAATGGGAGTGAAATCTGCCAGAGAAGCCTGTAACCCAGGGTTGCTTGTGCCGAAGGAAATACTGATGCAATACTCTACTGGCAGAGGAGGAAAAACAAAACAAAACAAAACAAAAAACAAAACAATTATATCTCGTGGGAGGAAGAAAAGTTAGGCACATTATTATTAGCTCCAAATGATGCCTTTTCTCAAGAGGAGAATTTTAAGAGTCTCTGTGTTACACTGACCAAGCTTCTCTGAAAATATCTGAAAATATCCCCAACGTGCAAGGATAAAATAAGTTTCCCTTGACTGGAACCTTACCTTCCAAGTGAAGTCGGTACAGCATAGAAGAGTTATCTACAATATCCAGCATGCTGCCACTTGACAGACACCGGGGAGCAATCTGCAATCACAGGCATTTGTAAGCCACCCTGCCAATGGCTAGTGGGAACGTAAGCAGGTAATCAAACTTATTTTATCTTCTTATTCACAAAGAAATATCTGCTTTGCAATAACCCTAATTGCACCATTCCCAAATACCACAGTTTGAAAAGACAGCACATCTGGGGGTTTTTTTGTGTTGTTTTGCCCCTCCTGAAATTAAATCCAGTAAGTATCACAGTCACCAGCTTATTCTGTTCTTTGTAAGAGAGAGTCATATCTATTATCTCATTTTGCCAGGGATAAGAGCTGCAGTCTGCACAGCAGGTCTCAATACCTACACCACTTTGACAGTCTTGTCACAGATATACTATACCATCTGATATGTACCTTTTGTGCAGGTAATGTCACTTCACAGAAAATAGATTTTACATCATATCTTCAAATTTTTTTCCAGGATCAACACAGCCTAAATAGGAGATATCAACAGGCTAGCAAACTACCAGCGCTGCCTCTGCATCTCCTTAAAGCACAGACATAAGAATCACGTATAAACTATACAATGCTGTGTCTTCTGGGCATTTTGCCCGTTCAGAATTTTTCCCCATAATGTTGTAACAACAAAAGTAAATGGAAGATGCATGGCCGTCTCCAAATATCTTCCATCTCCTACAGACAGGAGAAAGCAGATATCATGCCCTTTAGTGTGTCTCTTCCCAGTAAAGAAAAAAGCCCTCGACTCACATGATTGTCATAAATTGTCAGAGCAGCCTCATATTCACCCTAGGAAAGCAAAAATTAAAAAAAAAGGACTGAGCGGCTAATACTACCAATACACACAGTATATTACCAATATTCTCAATACTAATATTACCAATACACACAGTTTATAAATAATGTACACACTAACCAAAACTGATTGGCAGAGTCAAAAATATACATACAAGCAATGGATATCATAGTCCTATTTCACAGCTGCCTCAGGACTTAACTAAGCAAGTCAGAGAAACCTAGAGGTATTAAGCGGAAGAACTAAGATAAACCATGGCTTGGCTGGCAAATAGTCCGTAAGATTAGGTTTTAATTTTATGATGGGTAACAATATTACTTTAAACTATGCATGAGGGAGAAAGACAAGATACTGCCTCTGGCTCTCATGGCCCTTTCTGTGATCTTTGCACAAACTAGTGCATCCTACAGGCTCTGCAATGACGGAGGAAGGAAAATAATTTTAAGCAGGCCGCAAAAAACATGTATAGACATAAGGTGGCAAAATAAACAAGCTATTAGACTAATCCTTGCAACTGCGCTCCTCCTCTGTTCCCCTTACAGAACACAGACATGCTACACAGTATTTTCCATGCAAATGACACTGTCTCCTTGCCAATGTCCTGTTTGTTGGCCTAAGAGCTAAGCATTAGGAAATCCAGAGAATTTCTGCATTTGCAATCACATAGGTAGGGTATATTGTAACCATTCCTATAAAGTGCTTCAAGAAATTCAAAATCTCAAAAAACAAGAACTAATCACAGAATCACAGCATCACCGAATCACAGAATGGTTAAGAGTAATATTGTTACCCAGAGATCATCTAGTCCAACCCCCCTGCTCCAGCAGGGACACCTAGAGCACGTGGCACAGGGTGGCATCCAGGCGGCTTTGGAAGATCTCCAGAGACGGAGACTCTACAACCTCTCTGGGCAGCCTGTTCCAGGGCTCTGTCACCCTCACACAAGCTACTCGATTTAACAGATTAGTTCAACTGCCTCTTCCTTACAATCTTTGAGACAGCCTATTAGGATGGAATTTTAAGAGAATATGGCCTCATTTTGGTCTAAGGATGGAAGAATTGATTTCCTCTTCCTATCCAATAATTGCATCAAGTGCAAGTAATGACAATATTTGACCTTCAAATGTGTTGCAATCTCACTCATCTTCTCTCAACACTAATAAAAATACTCAAACTTTCTCCAAGGTAACCAGAACTTCTCAGAATAACCACAGACTATCCTACAAAAACGGCATTGTGTTATTTTATCAAAATATCCCTTCAAATAGCTAGAAGTCCTCTGCCCTCTATAGCTGCCTTTTAAATAGTGAATTATCTATTCAGATTCCGAAAAACAAATAGATGAAGACATCTCCTACCTTTTCGATAAAATACAGAGCCCAGTGCCAGTAATTATGACAAGCAAGCATATCACTGTTCTGAGAGGAAAAAAAAATAATTATTTACAAGATAATTTCTCTTTAAAATCTATCCAGTCAAGTCAGCCTTTTTTTTTTCCAGTCAATAAAAGCAAATACTTCATGAGAGAGAAGGGACAAAATTTTACACCAGGTGCCCACGATAACTTCTCCCATGATACGTTGGCTTTTTGTGGCTATTTAAAGAGATATCTCAAAAACAATACAAAGCAAACCTGAGCAACTGCAGTAGTTAAGTGCTTGGTGCACATCTGATGATATCCGGCTTACCACCAAACACTAGTGCCAATGTCATAAAAACAAGATGACGAGGTTCCCTCCTCATGGATAAAACGAGGCCAGTATTTGCTGCTGATTTTGAGTCCTGTATGAGATGAATTAGCCATGGGAAAGGGAGCCAGTGGGGGGTTAAAATAAATACAATAAGGCAGGGTGCGTTAGTTATTTATGTGAAAAGTAGTGAGGGCAAGGACAAGAGAGGAGCGCTCAGTATGAGAACTCACAGCAATAGGGTTGGGGAAAAAAAGAAACATTTATAATAAACAGCTCTTGTATGCAGGTCCCTTTGGCAACATTCTTGGCAAATTCTTTTGATTTTTGCTGAAACACAGTAATGAAATGAATGGCATCTGCTCTTTTTGCAGTGAGCACAAAAAATCAAGGCACCTTGGAAAGTAAACCTCTCCAATATCAATATCATTATCCTGGAAAGGAGAAAAACAAATTAAAAGCAATAGAAGGAATGCTGTGGCAGTGCGGACAGATGATTTGAGTCATTAAAGACAAAGAAGTAACAATTCCAAACCAACAGGCCAAACTCAAGCAACTTCGTTAATGCCCTTGGAGCTCCAGGATTCTTTGCATGTGCTGCCATTTGATCCTCCTGCCTTCGTAAAGGCCAAAATAAAATATACTGCACAGAAGGTACAACAATGTCAGCTGTCATAAATCTTAATTATAGTGGGTCAGACTTGAAGATGTGCTACAAAGCTCTGCTTACAGATCTTGCACTTTGCTTGATTTGGATAAAGGGCATATATTGCAAGGATATGCAACTGGTTTAAGAAATGGAGCTCATAAGGCATGCAGGAGTCAGGGACTCATTGTGAAAACAGTTAGTGTCATTTTGAAGGTGCCACCTAAGCTGTCAGACCTGGGATCACTGTTTTACTAAAACCGGGACGCCGCAGGCAAAACTTCTTCCGAGACATGGCAGCTCAGAAACTCAAGTGAGAGTCTGAAGCTTAAGTGCCTGCACTGCCAAGCTTGAGACCCGAATACTCTAACTTAGAAAGCAAACACACAGAAAGAAGTCACTGTAGCCTCGTTATCCAGCCCTGCTCTTTGGGTGAGGGGGAACTGCCCTCTGCAGGAGTAGAAACTGCCCTCTGTGAGAGCAGAACTTATCTGTGCAGTCAGCGAGCCGAAAGGGTAGACAGTGTGAAAGGACAGGCTTTGGGTGGCTCTGGGTGGCTCTAACTTCTTTAGTATTTAGGTAACTGCAACATTCCTAGAAAGCATGGCGGAAATTCATGCAAAATACATAACCCTCTTAAAATGCCTTTTTTTCTGCCTCTTGCTTCCAAAAGTGTGTGGATGGAAACACCACCTGAAGTCATGGTTTCCTCTCATTTGTAAAATTTGCGTTGCTTGTAACACCTCTGTTGATAGAAAGGAAACAAACAAGAAGACGCAGAATTTGGATATAGGAGAAAAAGAAGACCTCTAAAGTCATAAGGAAATTCTACAAACGTGTACCTGCCAGTTGGTTTCCGTTTCTGCCATAAATGATAATCCCTTCTCCACCTCCGCTTTCATTTCAATTATGTGAGCTATAGTATGAACAGACCAGGCATCTGTCTTATTCACAGCCAAGGCCTAATAGAGAAAAGAAAGGGAAAACATGGTGAAGCTCCTGTTTAGTACTGCTGATGTAGAAACTTGAGGCTATTTCTCAGTTGCGTATATTAAGCATACCACTGTCCTGTTCCAGCTAACCATGGCCTGGAAGACTGATTGAAACAGAAAAGAGAGAAAAAGTTATTGCCCTGACTTCACTTCCTGGCTTCAAATGCACAGAGATGGACAGCTGCAAAACAGTTTTCAAATGCAGGCTTTAATGATGATTATTAAATGCCATTTTGCTTCACAGACATGAAAAAACTACCAGACATGAAAGAACTGCACGCATAAGCAAAGACATCCTCCTTCTCAACAAAGGGCAAGCAAATAGCTTGGTTCAAAATAATTTGGTTTAAAACAATCCAACCAACAAACAAACGGCAGCAATGTTCGCTGCAGTTCTTCCTGGAAGAACACAGCCGCTTCTGAGCAATGAGCAACTTCTTTTTTCCTCCTCCAACAAATTTGAGGTCTTAAACGTCCGTCATTTTACAGTGTCAGACTATCTTCGTGAAAAGAGAAGAGGCAGATGATTTTTGAACCCAGACACATTCTGGACTTACTTGTTCAATAATCAAGGGGCAAGCAATTAGAAAAGGGTCAGGGAAAAACAAAACAAGGCAAAACCCCATGGACGGGGTCCAAGGATGGAGGGTCAAGAGCAGATTGCCTCAAATCAGAGCGGCTGAAGTGCTTCAGCATCCTCTTGAAGATGCTGCTAGTCCTAGCTGTCTAAAACGTCCTACCGAGGAGTTCAGCTGTTTCCATTTGGGCAGTGACTAGGATGATGGAGTTCCAAAAGCCCTTTGTTAAAAGGGATGTAGGCGCCCTCATATCCCCCCCGAAATCAGGGGGTTTCTCATCCACTTGCCAAACTATTTCTCAAGAACTAAGAACGGATGGGCTTAGTCTCTAACATGCAAAAATGCATGTTACCTAGTAAACTGACACCATTTCCTCTCTTAGGTACTCTCTTTTGCCTTGCTGTCTGAAATAATAAAAGTGACTGAAGTTGTGGAAGTGACTGATTTTCTACTCTCAGCTCTAAAAGACTGTCAGTGACCTTCAAGATAACCCAAAGAACAGCATGACAAATATATCAAGGACTTTTAAAGCGCTTCCTTATTCTTATTTAGTTCATTTTGAGTGGAGTGTGTTTTAACCATATTTCTCAAATAAAGATCTCCATGCACACTGTATTTTAACAACTCTAAATCCTTTCAATACCAAGAGCAACCACTTTACCTCACAGGCAAGCTCTTCAGCACGGTCAAAAAAGTTGGTCTCCATCAGTCCAAATGCATAGTAGCCCTTCACATAGCTAAACAAAAGGAAGGAGGAAACAAAAGCACCATTTTATTCATTTAGAATTAGGCTTAAAACAGAAATGAAAGAAAAAAAATAGGAAAAAAATAAATAACAGCCAACAAACCAACCTTCTTGAGCTGGCAGAGTGTCGTGAGGAATTGCGAACACATCATTTCAAGAAAAATAACTTTGGCAATACCAAATTGGAATAGCTAGTTTGAAGTTCTCTTTTCCTACATGTAGTCCAAACCACTTCATCAATTTCCAACTTTAAAACATTTTGTAGAATTTTATCAACAGAAGGAGAAAAGTGTCTCCAAGTGAATCACGGGTCAGTGCATGCAGTGACATCATGCACACCATCAGGTTCTTGCGAGTTGATATTTTGATCTTTGGATAGACCAGAGTTAAAAGGGCTGCACAGAAAAATCTGCTTGTCTCTGAGTCACAGCAAAGTGAAGAATTGGTGGTCAAAAGTTAAACAGTGCTACTTTGAAAGTTAGCTGATGGTTGCAAAGGCCACACAGATGCATGACTGTAGCCTTCTGCACTTTCAAGAGTGCTCACAAGACTACAGGCGAACATTTTTATCGGAAGTGGCTCTTTGTAACTGCTTATTGTCATTGTCGATTCACACAGCACCCTCCCCAAGCAATAAAGGCTCAAGCTAAATGGAAAATGGGGATACTGTAAATCCTTATGCACATAACTCCTGCAGTAAATTTTAAGGAATGTTTAACTTCTGTTGTATTTGCCCATTCCAAGATGGCAAAATATCATTGTATAGGTCCATTGTTCTCAAAGTATCTGTTGCATTTTTTTTAAACACCTGAATTAATGGAAATAATGCTCTGCGTGTGGTACACTGGGCATGATTAATTTCTAGGACTGAAATAAAGAAAGGCTCATATTTGGCCAAATATGTTTCAATTCAGGAAAAAAAGTAGCACCTCTTGGTCTACAGGTCGCTGCCAAACACATACTGCTATTTCCATGTAACTCAAAAAAAAAAAACACATAGCACATGTATATAGCATATATAAGGCAATCTTGAAAAGAACACATGACCTACCTGCTGAGAGGAACATCAGGTGTCCAGAAAGGATACACCCGGGCAACAGAATCTCGCATCTGTATTTGATATCCAAGGTAGAAATAAGTATCCTGGGAAAATTTGAGGGCTAGCAGGTCCGTGGGGTGGCTCTGCAGAATCTCTTCCCATAGGTCACAAGCTTTTGGAAGATGGCTAGAAACAGGGAACAATGTGAACACTGAAAGACACGCATACCTACCACTAGTGTCACTAAACACCTCAGGCTACTTGGATAAATACAAAACACAATTTCAGAAGACTTTGTCTTGAAGGAATTCCCTAGTTTCTTTAAGGTTTGTCATGACATGGACTTCACAAAGTCCCTTGAAGGAAACCATGTAAACAAAATCCTTTTCTTACATGCCACACACAGACATAAGTCATAAACCGAAGGGTCTTCCTTCATGGGTCAACTTTAGGGTTATATCGTAGAGACCTGCCATGCTTCATCTAATTGCACAGGCATGAAAACAGCAACTCTCTTCACCTTCCAGGTGCAGTCAAGCCAACAGGAACAAGGCCTCCATCATGTCCCTCATATCCTACCTTAGTTCATAAATCTGTGCTCACCTGTTTACTTGACAAACAATGAAAGTGAAATGTGTGCCTTAGTGTCCACAGAGTACCTACCTCTATGTTAGTGAACAAGACAGTGATGCCTACTGTGCTTCTGACACTCTGCTAGCTCCCCATTTTACACAGGAAACCAAACTTTTGCCACAGGGTGACAACAGAGTGAAACAGAGTCTATGACTCTGCATCTGTGGTGTCTTGTCTGTGTGGTATTATACTGGTTTCTTAATTGTAAACAACTTATTCCATTCATGGACATATGACAAATTTTAAAAAAAGGAATGTCTGATCCCATGACGTGGCAGCAACACACCATTTGCTTGCCCGGGGATGCTGCTGGCACCAGCCATGGTACATACAGTTGACAGGAAGTCAAGAGCAACTGTCTAGAGGTCATCTTGACCCTTTGCTACGTCCCAATAATCTCAGGCTGTACCACGACCGCCCAGCACTGCCACCCGTGCTTCCTACAATCTCCACACTTTCCAACAGCACGAAAGGTGCCAGCACAACAGCACATGCCATACATGCCGACTTTGTACGCAGCGACAGCAAAAAGATTCACACTAATCAAACCAACTCCCGTCCCTTTCCCCAGATGGCCAGTCACTCACCCCTTGGCAAACATATCCAGTGCACATACATGGAGCTTCTCCCGCTCAGTCAGTGCCTGTGATTTTGCCAGTGTCATCATTGTTCTCATTGCACTGTCCAGCTCTTTGTTGAGCCGCACTGAACTTCCAGTGCCAATCAGCTCCAATCCATTAGCGATGACATGTCCCATTGCTACAGAAACCAGCATATTAGACGTTGCAATGTAGAGAATTTATCTCTACATAAGTTCCTGAAAGGGGGTTTTGTCTGCTTGTTCGTTTGTTTGTTTAAAAAAGGAACTGCCTTATAGGTGAAAGTAATTCGAGGCTTTAAGACATTATCCAGTAGAATCCAGCTGAAGAAGTAAAGGTTACACTTACTAAAACTTGGATCTGCTGCTTTTAACTTGGAGAGACAGCCCTCAATACCTCCTAGAGTCTCATTATTGGTCCAGGTTGCATACTGTAACAGAGAAAGACAATTGCTAGAAAGCAGATGATGCTTGATGGCACAAGCAAGTCAAACTCAAAAGTAAGCAAGCCAAAAGATGAAAAGAGAAACTTTATTTTCAGGTAAGAGTTAGCTTAGTAGGATGATGGAGATGCTGGCTTCTTTAAGGCATGCCAGCAAGTGGAAGAACTAACAATCTAGGGGTTTATGTAGTTTAGGTCTGGTGGTAGATTTTCCAGTGTTGAGTACAAACAGCTGACTGGCTGGAGGTTTGTCCTGCAGCTGGAGTATTCAGCATAGCTCTCTGAAAGAAGATTATTTATTTATTGCTCTCTACTAATGGCAGGCATTAGCAGCCTTGCACAAGCCTTGCATGAAGGTCACATCTGGGAGTCCACAAGTTTCTGGTTACATTTTGATGAAGTTGCTTAAAAGACTCACATATTGCTGGGAAGAACAAGGGACACCTGTGCACGCATGCATGCAAAGGCCTTGCTGAAGCCTTCTTTCCTGAAGAACCTCAAGTAAAAATAGCTTGTTTCTAATCTTTTGGTTGATAAGAAATTTAAAGAATGTATGCAGCTGTTCATACACAACGCTCTTCAATTCACAATCTCTCATTTTTTTCTGTCCTACCTGGGTCAAGGCAGCATCAAATAGTTTACAGGCTTCGTTGCTAGTGGTGGAAAGGATAAGTCCAGCATCCTGCCAGGCCTGTGCAAAAAATACAAAATGTCTCATTTCACACATTGATTACCCAGATTAAGCCAACAAAACTTAAAAGGTGATCATACCTTTAGGTGTGCTTCAACTATGGTTAAAAAAAGGAGAAAGAAAAAGCTGGGAGGAAAATGTGAAGAGCCATCTAAAACCCTTATGGAGTAACAATCATACAGGAGAATCAATTAAATAGAGTTAGCAGTGGTGGAAGAGGAGACACACTTTAGAAGGTAGAAGATTTCCCCATGTTATGAACCTTGTAAGCCCAGAACCATCCTGAATGCAATACAATGCAATGTTGGCCTAGTCACCTCTTCACAAGTAGTGACACAGCAAAAGAAAAGCGTGCTTTGCTTCTGATGAAATCAAGACCACAGGTAGCACACAGGCCCCATAATCTGACACATCAAGCTAAAATGCAATATAGCATTAGGCTGACCCACCTTCTTAAGAAGTTACAAAACACTGGCTGAGATGTCACACGCTCTGCTGTTCTCAAAATGCTCCAAGATTAAAAGCAGAGATTTGACGATGTGGGTGCAACATGGACAATGTGGCGGCTGCTAGATGGACTCTTTACCCAACAGTGCAATTAGCTGTGGCAAAGGAGTTCCAGGAAGTCTTTAAGAGTGCTCTCCGCAGTATCTCAGGAAACAATGGAAAAATCCAAAGACTATTCCCTAATGTTTAACTTACTCATAGGACTGCCTAAGCCATTTCAGCACTAAAAGCCTGCACATTTTCTTACACAGGTGGCAGCACATACAGAAGGACTCTCCTTTCACAATGGCCAGTGCTTCCCTTCAAAACTTGCTAACTAATACACTTCTAACCCAGTTGCTGTGTATGCCAGCTCGTCACTCACCATACAGTGGGCCCACACTGAGCCCATCACTGCCTTTACACTGCAGGTATCTCAAGCATTGACAAGCTGTATTTCTTGAGACGCCTGCAGAGGAGAGACACTGCCCAGACACTTTATCCAGCTGCTGGCCAAGGCCAAAGCCTGGAGCTTTTCCCCTGCTTTAAGACAAGAGTTTAGTAACAGGGTCTGCTGATTATTAACTCAGAGCCGTGTCCCTTGTGGAGCCCCTGCTGGCTCTCAGGACCCTCTGCTTCTTCCAGGTTGCTCTTTGCACACCTCCTACCACTCAAGGGTGTTTTCCAGAGCTCAGGAGCTCCACCACCTCTGATACTCCCCAAAGGTCTCCAGAACTTCTTTAAACCTGCCAATCTATCTTTTTCTTACCTTGTATAACAGGCCTTGTACATCAGCAGGTGTCATGCTGGCACGTTCCTAGTATATCCTGAGAAAGGCCATCATTAGTAGAACTTTTTCCAACAAATTGATTTCTCTAGGTTGTTTGCTAGATTTGTTTGCCAGCACTTTTTTTTTTTTTTACGTCTGTTTAACTGGTAACATGACAGCAAACTTTGAGTCACTGCAGAGGAGGCTCCTGCAGCAAGCCGCAGCTCTTGCCAACTAACTCAGACTCACACGGACCCTCTTGGGCAGTGTTAAATTTGGAAAATACCACGGTTTGAGCTAGCCACAGCTTGGAGGGAAGAAGTGGCAAGAAGAAGATACGTGTACATGTACCCAAGCACATAAAGAGCAGAGTGGGAAGGGGAGAAGATGCTGCAGCAGGCACCATGGCTGCAAAGTGAGCGCTGACAAGGAGCAGAGCACCAGGGCCCAGGAGCCTCTGCGGAGCAAGCAGCAAGCGCGGGCAGAGCTGGACCCAGAGCAGGAGGCAGCGCAGAGCTCGCCCCAAAGGCACCTGGCCTGGGAGAGGCCTGTGAGGGGCTGGCAGGGGCCACCCGCGTGAGGTCCGCTCGCAGCCGCCAGGGAGGAAAAATAAACTTACTGGGACGCCCACACCCGCCCCACAGCGGCCCTCACCTTGCAATCCCGCAGCGGCGCCATTACCCTGCTTTCCCAGCTCCGTCGACCCACGAGTGGGCCGGACGCCTCCCGACCGCGGAGAAGGAGCCACCGCGGGGGCCGCCTCCTGCCTCCCTCCTGTCAGGCGCCGCTGGCCCGCACCCCCGATGGCTGTGGCCCTTTTCCTTTGCGCTGCCCAATTCCCGCCTCGGTTGCAGCGTTTGGGATGTGGGCAGAGCTGCAGCTTTGGGCAAGCAGGTTTCAGGGGGAGGTTTGTTCCAGAGCGGGGGGCAATAGAAGGAGCCGGGCGGCTCCCCCCACGCCTCAGAGGGGATGGGAAGCCCCATTGTTGGGTGGCGTCGCCAGGGGCCACCTGGTTCCTTGATGCCCTCGGGACCCAAGGTGCCCAGCGCAGGGCGAGCGGCCCTGAGGGCACCTCTGCAGCCCAGCGCGGCTGCCTTGTGCAGCAGCAGCACCAATGGCTCTTGGGCCACGGCTCTCCCTCGGCCAAGCGGCGGCGGCGCCAGCGCTGGCCTTTCTGCTCCTCTGGCTTCCTGGCGGCTGCCCTCCAGCCTTGGCAGATGCTTCTCCCCTTCTGCAGCCACCACCCCTGCTGGTCACTTGCTTGGGCCCTCATGGACACGTCTCACAACGACAGAACAAGGAGCACTGGATCACCTGCTTATGGAGTAAAACTATGAATCTGCATTACCAGCCAGCCCCCAGAGCAAAGCTGCAGCCACAGCCCCCACCACATTGTTCATGGTACCTGAACTCATCCTGGGTGAAGAATACATCTCATTGGTCAGGGGAACTTGTGCTGCAGACAGGCCTCCTGCCTGGAAGCAGGCCACCAGCCACAGCTTCCAGCTTCATTACAATGCACTGCTTATCAGCTTCATGCGCTGCTCCTGCATGCCTTCATCACAACTTAAGCATTGAGTTGTCCAGGCAGGACATGCGGCTGTTTGTACTTTGGCCACACGTTCACCTGATCCACCCAGGGGAGCCGGTAGAGCTGGGCTGGTGTGCACGCCTCAAGAGCGCAAAGTGGCAATACCGTTTTAGCAGCCACGGAAGCAACCCATCTGCCCTTCTCGTTCCCAGCAATGAGTATGAAGAGACACTACCACTCTATGCTTACCCAGGAGCTGAGGTGCAACAGGTCTGTGCAACATATTACAACTACCGTTTGACTGTACGCTACAGGCACCATGGGCTCCATTTAGCTTCAGTCAGCATTGAGCAGATGCCGCACATTAGCCTCAAGCTCTCTCTCAACATCGAGCCTAACTTGCAGCATGTTCTCAGTATCAGTTCCAAGCTCCTCAGCATTCCTCACCAGCCCCTTAGCCTCTCCTGGAGTCTTCAGCCTCTTGGACTTAGGACACTGGCCTACAGGCTGCGGGAACCACAGGGCCTAGGAGGTTGGTTCAGTTCCTACAATTCTTTTACTTTCCAGAGCAACTTCTGTGCGGTACCTGCGCTTCCACAGCTTGGTGAGATGCTGGTGGCGAGCCTCTACTTTCCTGTTGATGGAAAGAATTTCAAAAACTTGACAGGAGAATTACATCTAGTCAATGGGACACTGGGCATAACTGCAACTGGAGAAACTCCAACCTATGTCAACCTTCACCCCGGCAAAACCAGGAGAGGCACTTACATTTTCAGATATAGCCATGGAACTCTTTATACAACTGAAGAAAACATCAGTTCTACAGATGGCTCTAACACACGCTACCTTTTCTACCAGCACCAGGAGCTTTCCTACTTATTCTCCATTGAGTTTGTGAAATTTCATTGGTATAAATTCAATATTTACCTTTATATCAATCAAAATAGATCTTTGGTAGACAGAGATATTGAAGTCCACATTTTCAACAGCAGTCCTTCATTTCTGGAGAACTTTATTTATTTAGTGTGGTTTATTCCTGTACAGCATCCCATGCTACAATGCGAGTGGACCTTCAATCTGCAGTTATTTGGAACAAAAAGAGCCCATCTTATTCAGAATAACAGTTATATATACAACGATCATGTAAGTAATGCCGCACGGTTTGTCCGTCGCTCTGTTTTGCCTTTTGATCCAGAAAAGTATGCAGGGTTTGTGGCAAAAGTGAACTGCACGAGGAATGGACTGACACCTGCTCTTTTACGAGTAAGAGTGAATAATTATGCCTCAAAAACCATAGGTCCATTGGTGGCTTGTCAGGAAAAGCACTGTAGATTAGAAAAGGTTTGGATTCAGAGACCTAGTGTTCATATTTCTCTCTTACGTCATAAAAAGGGGGCAAGTTTTTACCTGTTCACCAGAGTGCTGGTAGGCTGCAAAGACAGTTTAATGATTAGGCCTTTGTGGCGAATTTATCCTGTTGAGGATACAGAAGCTATCCCAGACTGGTCAAGACCTATAGACTCATCTATGATGCAGGGGGTAGATACCATACGCATATCTGTTCCAGGTTCTGCTTTAGATTATGGGCTGTATCTTTTTCATTTCTCTATCAATATAAGGGCATATTGGAATAAAATAGATCTCAATGGCTCAGATAGCATTTATATTCAGATTGACAGAACTGATCTAATTGCAAATATTGCAGGAGGCACTTTCCGGACAGTGGGTTTTTCTGACAGGTGGACTCTAGATGGCTCCTCATCCTCTGACCCTGATTCAGTAGAAGGACTAAAGGGAATCAGTTTTACTTGGTACTGCACTAGAAAGCTATCAGACTATGCAAACATGAAATTGAGTGCAGGAAAGAAGTGTCATCCAGCTCAGAGAAATTTGAAATGGTTAACATCTTCAGGTCCAGTTCAGACAGTGGCACCAGAAACCATCCACGGAAACACTATAAATTACTTTCGTCTAGTGATACAGAAAGATACAAGACAGAGTTATGCTGACCAAACTGTTCATGTGAAGTCTGGATCCCCACCTGTTCTGAGTGTGGTTTGCCTTGAAAACTGTGGTAAAACTGTAATCCCAACAGAAAGACTTACGTTATCTGGAAAATGCCTAAACTGTGGAAGAGGCAGCCAAACAGTCTATCACTGGTCCCTTTTTCCTGCAGAAAAAAATTCCACAGAAATTAGATTTGACTGGTTGTCCAGAACCTCAACAGGGAGATCTGGGCCTTACCTTTCTATACATGCTCTGAGTTTTCTGAATACTGTGTATCAATCCTATGTTCTGCTCTTAACAGTAACTACTTGGGACGGTAGGTCATCAATCTACAGATACTCATTTAAATTAAATTCTCCTCCAAGTACCGGGAAGTGTACCATCACGCCACACCGGGGTACTGCATTTGTGACAAAATTTGTGGTTCGATGCACTGGATTTTCTGATATCAATTTACCTTTGATCTATAAAGTAATAGTGGCTTCTGAGGTACCAAAAACTACCAAAATAAGTTCTTTAGAGGAAAATACATTTGGTACAATTCTGTATTATGGTTATTTGCCTGAAACTCCTCCTTCTTTTCTCCCAGTTGGAGTACCCTCTCAGAAGTATACTTTGGGAATCTATGTTCAAGTCTATAATTCTCTTGGGGCATTTAAACAAGTGAGTTTATACGTAAAAGTGCAGAACCCAGTTGAAAGTCGACCAGTAGCTCTTGTGTTTCATGAGCTACTTACCTCAGTAAGTGGTTTGAGTGCACCAATGACATCTTATCTCCAAACTGGAGACTATTTTAATGCTGGCTATTTGACTTATATTGCAGCCTCAGTTTTGAACTATATTAAAGCTGCACCAACTCTCCAAATATCTAAGGTTCAATTTCGAGAAAACCTTATTAAAGCAGCCATGAATATCTCAATGAATAGCATAATAGAGATGAATCAAGTAGTTGCTTCTATTTTTCAAGTCACAGAGGAAACTGATGAAATAAATATTAAATTGCAAGAGCTTGCCATTCAAAAACTGATAGAAGTAACTGAAGTGCTGAAAATACTAAGGAATGAGAGCCATTGGTCTGAACAAACAGAAATTCAAACCAGTGGAATACTAAGGTGCTTATCCAACATCCTGAGAGCTTCTCTTTTACATCAGAAGAATGTCAATGTTGATGGAATTAAACAAGTTTTCTTTATCATGGAAAATTTAACCGACATAGTTTTGGAGGGCAAAGTCCCTGGAGAAATAGAAACTGTAATGGAAACACAAAAATGAAATATCACTCTGAACAA